>BLSH010138638.1:597173-613564 GCA_018402905.1 Glandirana rugosa
CTTTATTCCTTCTTGTTAACTTTATTTTTAAATTATAAATTATAATAAGCTATTATTTCAAATGTTCTTCCTTATTTCTGACTTTTGCAGTGTGTGACTGTATATATGCATACTGTATGTATGTGTGTGTGCATACTAGGAGTGTATATACTGTGTGTATATTGTATGTATACACACAGTATACATACAATATACATCCAATATACACACGGTATATACACACCCAGTATGCACACACACACATACATACAGTATGCATATATACAGTCACACACTGCAAAAGTCAGAAATAAGGAAGAACATTTGAAATAATAATAGCTTATTATAATTTATAATACGTTAAAATAATAAATTAATAACTTATTATTTCAAATGTTCTTCCTTATTTCCAAATTTCCAAAATTCTGGAAATAAGAAAGAACATTTGAAATAATAATAATAGCTTATTATTATTTATAATAAGTTAAAATAATACATTAATAACTTATTATTTCAAATGATCTTCCTTATTTCCGAAATTCAGAAATAAGAAAAACGTTTTAAATAATAATAAATACCTATTAAATTATAGGTATTGGAATTTTCTTGAAAATGTGGCTATTAGTGATAAATTTCATATTTCAGTTCACTAACAGCCAAACTTTCAGGGAAATTTCAATACCTATAATTTAATAGTTATTTATTATTATTTCAAAGGTTCTTACTTATTTCTGAATTTCGGAAATAAGGAAGAACATTTGAAATAATACGTTATTAATTTATTATTTTAACTTATAAATTATAATAAGCTATTATTATTTCAAATGTACTTTCTTATTTCCAAATTTCTGAATTTCTTAAATAAGAAAGAACATTTGAAATAATATACACACAGTATACATACAATATACATCCAATATACACACAGTATATACACACCTAGTATGCACACACACACACACACACATACATACAGTATGCATATATACAGTCACGCACTGCAAAAGTCAGAAATAAGGAAGAACATTTGAAATAATAACTTATTGATTTATTATTTTAAATTATAAATTATAATAAGCTATTATTTCAAATGTTTTTCCTTATTTCCGACTTTTGCAGTGTGTGACTGTATATATGCATACTGTATGTATGTGTGTGTGTGTGCATACTAAGTGTGTATATACTGTGTGTATATTGGATGTATATTGTATGCATACTGTGTGTATACATACAATATGCACACAGTATATACACACCCAGTATGCACACACACATACATACAGTATGCATATATACAGTCAAACACTGCAAAAGTCGGAAATAAGGAAGAACATTTGAAATAATAATAGCTTCTTATAATTTATCATTTAAAATAATAAATCAATAATTTATTATTTCAAATGTTCTTCCTTATTTCCAAAATTCGGAAATTCGGAAATAAGAAAGAACATTTGAAATAATAATAGCTTATTATAATCTATAATAAGTTAAAATAATAAATTAATAACTTATTATTTCAAATGTTCTTCCTTATTTCCAAAATTCAGAAATAAGAAAGAACGTTTGAAATAATAATAAATAACTATTAAATTATAGGTATTGAAATTTCCTTGAAAGTTTGGCTGTTAGTAAACTGAAATATGAAATTTATCACTAATAGCCATATTTTCAAGAAAATTCCAATACCTATAATTTAATAGGTATTTATTATTATTTCAAATGTTTTTCTTATTTCCGAATTTCCAAATTTCGGAAATAAGGTAGATTATTTGAAATAATAAGATATTAATGTATTATTTTAACCTATTATAAATAATAATAATCTATTATTATTATTTCAAATGTTCTTTCTTATTTCCAGAATTTCAGAAATTCAGAAATAAGGAAGAACATTTGAAATAATAAGTTATTAATTTATTATTTTAACTTATTATAAATTATAATAAGTTATTATTCTTTCAAATGTTTTTGCTTATTTCCGACTTTTTCAGTGTGTGACTGTACATATGCATACTGTATGTATGTATGTATGTATATGTACAGTCACACACTGCAAAAGTCGGAAATAAGGAAGAACATTTGAAATAATAATAGCTTATTATAATTTATAATACGTTAAAATAATAATTTAATAACTTATTATTTCAAATGTTCTTACTTATTTCCGAATTTCCGAAATTCTGGAAATAAGAAAGAACATTTGAAATAATAATAATAGCTTATTATTATTTATAATAAGTTAAAATCATACATTAATAACTTATTACTTCAAATGATCTTCCTTATTTCCGAAATTCAGAAATAAGAAAAACTTTTTAAATAATAATAAATACCTATTAAATTATAGGTATTGGAATTTTCTTGAAAATATGGCTATTAGTGATAAATTTCATATTTCAGTTCATTAACAGCCAAACTTTCAAGGAATTTCAATACCTATAATTTAATATTTATTTACTATTATTTCAAACGTTCTTTCTTACTTCTGAATTTCGGAAATAAGGAAATGCATTTGAAATAATAAGTTATTAATTTATTATTTTAACTCATTATAGATTATAATAAGCTATTATTATTTCAAATGTTCTTTCTTATTTCCGAAATTTCGGAAATAAGGGAGAACATTTGAAATAATAAGTTATTGATTTATTATTTTAGATTATAAATTATAATAAGCTAATATTATTTCAAATGTTCTTCCTTATTTCCAACTTTTGCAGTGTGTGACTGTATACTGTATATGCATACTGTATGTATGTATGTGTGCATACTGGGTGTGTATATACCGTGTGTATATTGTATGTATATTGTATGTATATATACATACAATATACACACAGTATATACACTCCCAGTATGCACACACACATACATACAGTATCCATATATACAGTCACACACTGCAAAAGTCGGAAATAAGGAAGAACATTTGAAATAATAATAGCTTATTATAATTTATAATAAGTTAAAATAATAAATTAATATCTTATTATTTCAAATGTTCTTCCTTATTTACGAATTTCCGAAATTCTGGAAATAAGAAAGAACATATGAAATAATAATAGCTTATTATTATTTATAATAAGTTAAAATAATACATTAATCATGTATTATTTCAAATGATCTTCCTTATTTCCGAGATTCGGAAATAAGAAAAACATGTTTAAATAATAATTAATAATCGATTAAATTATAGGTATTGGAATTTTCTTGAAAATATGGCTATTAGTGATAAATTTCATATTTAACCACTTCAGCCCCGGAAGGATTTCCCCCTTTAGGACCAGAGCCCTTTTTGCGATTCGGCACTGCGTCGCTTTAACTGAAAATTGCGCGGTCGTGCGACGTTGCACCCAAACGAAATTTGCGTCCTTTTTTTCCCACAAATAGAGCTTTCTTTTGGTCGTATTTGATCCCCTCTGCGTCATTACTGATCGCCGCTATAAACAAAAGAAGAGCGACAATTTCGCAAAAAAACCCCAAATTTCTTACTTTTTGCTAAAATACAAATCCAAAAAAAAAATATAAAAAAACATTTTTTTCATCGGTTTTGGCCGATTTATATTCTTCCTCATATTTGTGATAAAAAAAATCGCAACCGGCATTTATTGATTGATTTGCGCAAAAGTTGCTGCATTTACGGATGATGAAAATTAATTTCTGGGGTTTTTATTTTTTTTTTATTTTTTACTAGTAATGGCGGCGATCTGCGATTTTTAGCGGTACTGCGATATTTCAGCGGACATGTCGGAACATTTTGACACTTTTTTGGGACCATTGGCATTTATACAGCGATCAGTGCTATAAAAATGCACTGATTACTGTGTAAATGCCATTGGCAGTGAAGGGGTTAACCTGCAGGGGGCGCTCTAAGGGTTAACTGTGTTCCCTGGGCGTGTTCTAACTGTGGGGGGACTGCCCTAGCTAGAGAAGGGAAGCAATCACAGCTTCCATGTAGAGGAAGGCTGTGATCACAGCCCTTCCCCCCTCACAGAACGGAGGTCCGTGTTTACTTACACGGACCTCCGTTCTTTCACTCCGGGGGGGGCATCGCGGGTGGCTGGCGGAGATCGAATCCGCCGCACCCGCTCCCTGGCCCTCCCCGGACACAGTGAGCACGCGGGCGCGCCTCCAGCGGCGCGCCCGCGCTCACTGGGCGCAATCTCACAGGCGCCGTCATATGACAGCGATTCGCGCAGGAGCGCCACACTGTCGCCGTCAATTGCCGATCAGCGGTCGGCAAGCGGTTAAGTACACCACTAACAGCCAAACTTTCAAGGAAATTTCAATACCTATAGTTTAATAGATATTAGTTAGTTACTATTTCAAATGTTCTTGGTTATTTTCGAATTTTCAGATTTCCGAATTTCTGAATTTCCGAATTTCGTCTGCTCCGATTGCCGAATTTCTGAATTACCGCAATTGCCGAATTACCGCAAATTTCCGAATTACTGCAAATTTCCAAATTTCGGATTTCCGAATTTTTTAATTTCCGAATTACGAAATTTTTTAATTTCTGAATTTCCGAATTCCGAATTTTTTAAATTTCTGAAAAACAAAAAAAACTAATTTTTTAGCCATGCACAAGTCTACTAACCATGAACTTTTCTTATCTACTCCCTTTTGGTCTTGTAAATATACATTTGAAATGTTTTAGTTATAGCTGTTTGATAACGGGAAGAAAATAACTGTTGCTCCTGCCAAAAATCTTGTGAGCTGATAACTGCCTGTGCTCCCTGCATTTTTATTGGTTATGTTGAGGGGGAGGTTTCAGTAGTCTGCTTCTATTGTCTTGTTACAGTAGAGTATGTGAACATTGTCACCCTAGGACAGGACATTTGGTACTGACAGAATGACCATGCAATAAAATTGGAAAATATAGGAAATAAAATGTGTAAATATATTCATATTCTGGGGTTAGGTATACTTTAGGTTTCAGGACCAGCAGAGAGGAGGGACTTAAAGTGGAATTCAAGTCTAACACTATCTACTTTTAAAATTGATCCCTTCCCCCTCCTCCTGTCTACCCTATGTAAAATAGATTTGTGCACTTACCTTTCTTTAGTGTGTGATCCTGCAGCTCCTGCTTCCCTGTGTTAGAGAGCGGCGCCTGCAGGGGAGAGGGGGGACCACTGACATGGGAGTCTATGGGTAACGTCACAGCTCCCAGAATTCTCAGCCATTGTCGACTGCTTCATGACACAGGGGAGCCAGAGGTGAGTGATCATGGGACCAAACTAAAAGTAAGCCCACAGAGGGAAGAGGGAGCATTTTTAAGAATCGTTAATGTTAAGGATTAAATTCCACTTGAACGGAGCTGAAGCTTACACTGTGGACCCAACACTCATGTGAGAGTGTTGTGAGATTCCCAAAACCTATACTGAGGATTTGAAAACTACTTGGAGACACATTTAGGTACTTTCAATTTAAACAAAATGTTGGCTTGGAGTACAGTTAAACAAAAACACCAAAGTCGCCTATTTTAACTTTGTTATGCTTAAAGTGTAATTCCTGCCTAATACTAATTAGGTTCAAAGAATCTGCCCCCCCCCCCTCTTGCTATCTATGTTGCCTAACCTGTGTAAAAAAAAGTGTATACTTGCTTATTTTCAGCCTGCTCCCGCTTGGTCACATGACCCCCTTTGTCGCTGCAGGGGAGAAGAGAGAGCACTCCAAAGCTGTTGTTAGCCATTTTCCCTCTCCCCTGCAGCCACTGCAGACTAAGATAGAGGAGATGGAGCTGCGGGTCAAGCGACCGGACTGTCACAGGCAGGAACTATACTTTGCAGCAGTTGTAACCCTAAAATGGAAAAAAAAGCTTCTCTTCCTTTAAAGAATGATAAATACCACAGCACTTCTGTGGTGTAATTTGTCCCATTCTATGTTGTAAATACCTGGTTGAACCTGCTTTTTCCTCTGTCCCCCTATGTGTACTGACCACGGTAATCATAGCTGCTGATCCATGATACCGTGGTCAGTTTATATGCCTCCGTCATCCCACTGTGTTCAGAGTCTTTCCCTCTCCACCTCCCTCCCTGCCTGTCATTTCTGTGTGTGAGAGCCAATCTCCTCCCCACCCCTCTCCTCCTGCTGCTAATCCCTGAGGCTGTAAATCCCCTCTGTTGTATGTAGATATAAAGTACTATGTCAGTTCTTCTAAAATTATAATCCTAAAAATCTTCTAGCACAGCGCCGCTGTGCAGTCACGTGATCTCCCACTGCTGGCAAGCCTCAGAGGGGAATCTCAGCCCCTCCCTCTGCTCTTCTTAGATCAGGGAAGGAGAGCGCAGGGAGGTCACTTGACTGCACAGCGGAGCTATGCAAAAAGGTATTTAGGATTATAATTTTCGAAAAACTGACACACAGTACTTTATATCTTCATACAACTGAGGGGATGCCAGTTATTTGTAAATTTGACTTTACAATCACTTTAAGTGTAGTAATCCATAGCAACCCATCAGAATCCATCATGTACTGGTCAGCAAAGTAAATTCTGATTGGTTGCACTTTGATATCTGCATTATTTTGTATTGAATAGGACCTATAGAATTTTCAATTTCTTATTCCTTTATATATGCAGTTAATGCTTGTATATTTTTTCCATATCTTACTTTTTGTGGTTTTAACATATATTTTGCAGAAGAGATTAAAGGAGAGACAGAGATAAAGAACCCATGTGAATGTGAGCACCTTGTCACTTTTCAGACAAACACCTTAGCAACACTCGGAAATCTGGCAGAGAAACATATCCTTTTTATGTATTAGTACTTTGCCATTCTCAGCCATTGAGCAAGGTTGTTCTGTGGTTCTAGGTCTGAGGGTTGGTGAATGCAGTAAAGATACAATTCGTTTTAATATTGCCTAATTTTGATTCCATAAATTCCATAATGTGCAGATCATATAGATGCCATACCAGGCCCAGACTGGCCATAGGGCACACCGGACATAACTCGCCGCTGGGCCGGGGCCTGATTTGCCGCCCTTCTGATCTGCCACTGGCCTCTCTGCTGCCGACTCTCTGGAGAGGGCCGCAGGCAGGTCTTTCTGGCCAGGTCCCCACCACCCACTCCCAAGGCAGCTGGGTTGGGCTGCTCCATGGGATGGCGCTGCTCATCCGGCCTCACCACGGCCAGTTCAGCGGCCGTCAGTTCAGGAAGGGGGCCGGAATGAAGGGGGCAGGTGACAATGAAGTGGGAGGAGTTGCATGCACGAGTCCTCTTCTGCCTGATGTCGGACCAGGGCACCTGGACAGCAAAAACATAAGTGATGTCTGGGGGCTGGGGCTGTCTCTTTGCAGGTCTGGGGCTGTCTCTTTGCTGGTAAAGGGGCTGTCTCTTTGCAGGTCTGGGGCTGTATCTTTACAGGTCTGAGGCTGCCTTTTGCAGGTCTGAGGCTGTCTTTTGCAGGTCTGAGGCTGTCTCTTTGCTGGTAATGGGGCTGATCTAATAATTTGCTTCTACACAGCATAGTCCAGCTAGTACGATAGTCCAGGCATCAATGGCACATCATGCATCATTAGGCATACACAAAATCACTTGTAACAAGTTGTAACAAGAGGTTGTTCTGCACTGGCTCAGTCCTGCAGGAGTGATTCACACAGGCTCAGAGTAAGACTTTAGTTCAGACAAAGCCTAGTTTACCAGGACAGCATCTGCTGAAGGAGTGGTTGACTGGCAACACAGATAGTGGCTCTTCTAGGCTGGCAATTAGTCTGCAGCAGTGGCTCTGGTGATTGGAAACAATAAGATAGTGGTGTCCCTATCCAGTCTCTAAGCCAGCAGGAACCTTTCCCTATGCGCTAACTCTCTCCCAAACCAGAGTGGGAGCTGTCCCTAGCCTTTCCACTTCGCAAATTTACACCAAACCCAGCAGGGTACTGTTATTTATTAACACTGTCCACACCCCATTGCCGCGACTTTGGCCCGTTTTTACTTGTTTTTACTGGCGCACGTTTTTGAGCTCTAGCGTTTTTTTATTAGCCAATAGAGGAAACTATTATCTGTTGCATCATTTGTTGCTAGGTATTTAAGCTTTTTTAGCTTTTCCCTTGACTTTAATTTCTTTTTTAATTATTATTATTCATTTATTTTTTTAATTAGGGTAATAGTTAGAGTTAAGGTTAGATTAGATTAGGGTTAGGAATAGGAGTTGGGGTTAGGAATAGGGGTTAGGGTGTCACGTACCTTGGTTGGAGGCCGAGTTGATGAAAGGGTTTCCCTTGCAGCTCTGGTCCAAGCACCCCTGAATGTGGTGACAGAGGTACAAGGCTCAAAGAAGCTGCTTAATAGCAGGTGACTGCCACAGTCAGGGACGTAGTCAAGGTGAGCTGGGGTCATACACAGTAAGACAACAGGGAGGTCAGGAGGCACCTACGTATCAGTGTGCACTGGAAGCCTGAGCTTGTCTGTGTGCTGGTACACCTGCACAAGCATTAGCTGTATGGGAATGAGCAGTAGCTGCAGAAGAATTCACATTTGCTGCAGAAGAATTTGCATTAGCTGTATGAGCATTAGTATTAGCTGAACTAGCTTCCTAACATAGGGTTATTTTTTTTTGTTTTGTTAGGGTGCTAATACTACTACTAATAATAATAATAATACTAATAATAATAATAATCATCATCATCATAAGTGAATAAATAAATGTAAAATAAATACACAAATAAATAAAAATAATCATAAATAAATTTAATAAATGAATACTAAGTAATAGTAAATAAATAATTACCCCCTAACCTTAACTCATAACCCTTAAAAACATAAAATGAAATAATAATAATAAATAACTAAACACCATAAGCCTACCACAAAAAAAAAATACTATTATCATATATATAAGAATGTTTTTAATATGTTTTAAAGTTAGGGGTTAATTATCATTTATTTATGTATTATTACATATTAATTTATTTTATTTATTTATGATGAGTTTTAGTTATTTGTGAATTTAGTTTACATTTATACATGCATATATTATTGCTATTTTTTATTTTACATTTTTTAATTTGAACACCCAAACGTGTGACAAAACGTGCAAATGCGCAAAAAAATGTGCAAATGGCACATTTCTATTAGTAAAAACACGCAAAAATGCTCAAAACTGCTTGATTTGAGCCGCAAAAAAAGCTCCAGAACTTTTTTGAGCTTCAGGCATTTGGCTTCAGGCAACATGGAGTGGAGATCTCCATAGAGAATAATTGATTTTTTCTCCTCCAGTGTTTTGGAGCTTTGAGCTTCGAGCTACAAAATGCTGAGGTGTGAATGGGGCTGAAGGGAATATACAGACAGCAGTAGGACTGACAACAGCAAGAAGTTACGGTGCCAGACACAGCAGAGGTTGCAGGTTCGGATCTGGGTCCTAACAGAAGCCCCCCTCAATACTCTAGTTGTCCTGCAGAAAGTAAGTTTGGGAACTAGCCTGTTACGTAACAGCACTTTTGGTAAATAATTGGATTAATTTGTTTCATTTTTTAAAAAATCGAATCAAATGAGTAACCAGCAGAGGCTGGGTGGGAAAAGTGTAATGGGGCTCATCCGGGATATCAGCTTTAACCAGTCAGATCTGCACTATAGCCGAAAGATGGCTACAGCGCGGCTCTGAAATGCCCGGAGGACGTCCATGGATGTCCTGCCCCTGTGCATGCTCCCCGCGCACACTCACGCTCTCGCAGCCGCCGCACGCTGTGTGGGCATGCCCACAGGTTGGGCGGACTCAATGTCCGCCCAAGACCCGCTGATCACCTGTAGCAACTGTAGAACGGGGAATCGCCAATGTAAACACGGCGGTTCTCCATTCTGTGAAGGGAACATGACAGATCTACTGATCCCTGTCACTGGGATCAGTTAGATTTGTTATGTCCTGACCAGCCCCGCCCCCACACAGTTAGACACACCCAGGGAACACAGTTAACCCCTTCACTGACCCCTTAGTGCTAACCCCTTCACTGCCAATGACATTTATACAGTAATCAGTGGACATTTAAATTTCTGATCACTGTATAAATGTCATCGGTCCCAAAAGTGTGTCAAAAATGTCCGACATGTCTGCTGCAATATCACAGTCCTGATAAAAATCGCAAATCGCCGCAATTACTAGTAAAAAAAAAATAGTAAAAACACCATAAATCAATTCCCACAGATTGTAGACGTGATAATTTTTGCGCAAACCAATCAATATATGCCAATTGCCTTTTTTTTTACCAAAAATATGTAGAAGAATATATATCGGCCAAAACTGATGAATAATTTTCTTTTTTATATTTTTTTGGATATTTATTATTATAGCAAAAAAGTAAAAAATATTGTTCTTTTTTCAAAATCGTCACTCTTTGTTTGTTTATAGCGCAAAAAATAAAAACCACAGAGGTGATCAAATACCACCAAAAGAAAGCTCTATTTGTGGGAAAAAAATGATAAAAATTTTGATTGGGTACAATGTCGCACAACCGCGCAATTGTCATTCAAAATGCGACAGCGCTGAAAGCCTAAAATTGGTCTGGGCAGGAGGGTGGTTTAAGTGCCCAGTATACAAGTGGTTAAATGACACAATCATGTCTCGTCACACTGCATTATATGTCTATCTATTTCCAACAAGTATTCCTTAACGTTTCTCACTAGCCCAGCTCACTGCAAGACTGGACATTTTGGAACACGAGCTGAAAGATAAAAAATGAAGCACTCCAATTGAAAATATAAAAAGCTAAAAAAGAGGTTTATGTGGCATTTTTATGTCACGTGGTACTATTTTGTTATCCTTTCCATGAGGCATACACCTACAACCCGTGCAGAGCTGTAAAACTATTATATAAATAAATGTGAATAGATTGTTATTATTATTAAAATTATTTTACTGTAACTTACTAAGAATTCAGAAATATGTTAATGGGCTAGACTTTAGTGGGCTAAATTTTAAAACATACTTTGTATTTAATTTTTTTTTCTTTTTAAAAAAATGAAACAAAAAATACACAATGCTATTATTATGATAGTTAATTTTAAAAAGATGGTCTGGATTTAAATTAGTTTATGCCAAGAAAATGTTATGAATTTTTGGCTTGGCGACTTTTCTAAGGGCTCAAAATAAATTTCTCATGCCATGATTTGTAAAAAAATTTGCAGGGCTTCCTAGATTATTTTAAAACCCAGTCAAAACACAAAACTCTATAATAAATACATTGTGTGATTACCAACACATCTTGGTCTGCTTTTTGGTTTTGGCTGTACTCTTTTCCTGGGGAAAAATCTCTGCCTGCACTTTCCAGCCTGTAAGGGCTCTAAACTCCTTGGTATGGAATTAACTTGTGTTAGTAAACTGTGAGAAGAGCTGAGCAATGTCTCTTGTGACTACAGCTTCACTAGGGTAAGTGAATGTTCTACACCCAATCAACCCCAAAGTGTTCAGTCCAAAAGCAGACATGTCTACAAATTTTTTTCAAAGTAAACGTTTGTGATACACTGCAAATTGATACTATACTACTGACATGTCAGCGCTCAGAAATCATTAGAAGGCTTGCAATACTGATTTAAATACCAAAGCCACTGCAAACTCAGGTAAGATAAGTAAGGCGGTGTAGCCCTTTTTAAATAGGGGGATCCAATACTGCACAAGCAACAAAAACAGAAAGGGCGGAAACAACTTGGCATTACCTGCAACAGGTTATTACGAAGTAGATAAGTGTACTCACAAATCAAAATGGATATGTAGCATGTCTAAATGATGAGTCCAGAAGTCCACTCTCCACCTGCATCGCATGGTGCAGATGACAATAGCTGACGTGTTTAGGTGGGCCGGTCACCTTACTCAGAGCGAAGACTTGTGTGATATTATACTTAAAGTTAACCTGTTCTTTACCACTCCAAAATCCCCCAAAAAGGTTGTTTAATCACCATACACCAGTGCTGCCAAGAGGGGGAAAGGAGGATGTCACAGTCGCCCTTACCAACATAAAGCTGGTCCTCTGCTGCTAAATCCTCAGAGACTGTGCTGGCTATTTTCATGACATAGCCCTGCTCAGTGTTGCCAACCGTCCGTAAATTTACGGACACCCAGTAAAAACAGGGACGTTTTTTGGGTGTCCGTAAAAGTCCGTAGCAGCCGAAAAGTGCCAGTAAAACCGTCGGCCATAGGCTCCAGTCATAGCTGCGTATGTGCAATTACGGAAATCCCCGAGCGGCGAGTGAGAAGATCCGATCCTGACCCTGAGACGAATTGGACGACCACTCCTCCTGCTGCCAGCTAGTGCCTCTGCCCAGCCCATCCACCCTTAAATGAGGTTACTGCATTTTCCCGCCACACCACCGCCAGCCAGCACCTGACCGGAGCAGAAACTGCGAATGGATGGATCCTCCTGATTCCTGCCTGCCTCCCTGCTCTGGCTGACCCTGCAGCCCTCCTGGTGACAGTGGTGAGTGCAGTGCGCTTCCTCTTCAAGCCAGCCAAAAAGAGTCAGGACAGTGAGTGTGGGACTGCTTGACACCCACACTGTCTCCGCTCACTCTGACAGACAGCCGCCAGCCAGGCTGCAGGAGTCCCTCTCTCTTAGTGTGAGTGTGCACTGTATGAGTGCAGTGTGCACTGGATAAGTGGCAGGAGATAATGGAAGGATGGTGTAATGGAAACAGGAGGTGATGGGGATGGTGTGATGGAGATGGAGGGATGGTGACAGGAAGTGATGGGGGATTGTGTGATGGAGACAAGAGGGGATGGAGACGGGGGGTGGTGTGATGGAGATTGAAGAGGGGTGATGGAGGGATGGAGACTGGAGGGATAAAACAGTAGGTGATGGAGACAGGAAGTCTTTAGAAGTGGGGACCTAAATTCTGGTGAACCTAGTAGCTACCAGGGATTTCACCTCACTTTCTGTGGTGGCTATGATGGACTAAATAATCTGCTCTTATTATATTGAAAATAACAGAAATGTTTTTTTACCTTGCTATCTACCTTAAATCACATTGCTATTTGCACAATGTATTTGCTTGTAGCCTAAATACTAAAATTTGCACTGAAAACTGTAATTTTATAACTTTTGTAAAATGCCAGTAAAAACTTGGCTGTGCCAGTAAATTTTGGGTGTTGTGCCAGTAAATTTCAATCTGGTAGGTTGGCAACACTGGCCCTGCTGCTGGTCAAGGAGGGTGGGCAATAACATCATTCTTTATGTCTTTTCAAGTGCTGCATTGAAATTCTATTTGAGATTCCATTAGTAAATGGTAATCATGACCTTCTCTGTCTACGTATTTTGGTGCTGCAGGATCAATGCAAGGAACTTACCCTAGCTTGTTCTTCAATTATCCAGTTACTTTGCACAATAAAGACTTCATCTAGTTTACATCATTTCACTCTGCAAGTGATCTTTTTTTTTGCTGCTGTATTTCTTGCGTTTTCAATAAGCAGATGAGAGCAGTTGGTTTGTCCTGCACTGATAGATTACAGGTTCCATTTAAAATATTTCTTTATAGAATCCTTTGATAGCATATGTAGACCTGTAAAATGTTAGTCGGTACTATAGTGTTGTAAAAAGGACCGAAACATTGTGCTACAGTTTAAATTAAAACCCCAACCAAATATTTTGTTTGAGTACTATAGGGATTAAAGCTTTGACAGGTTTTTATTCCATGGGAAGATTTCCCCTTCATTTCTTTATTATTCTGACAGTAATAGTGACTTATCCCTTCCTGAGACCTCTATGGCAAGCCAGAATATAGTCCAAACAATCACTGCAGACAATCAACAGATAGCTGGACTCACCAAACCTTCGGCATCCATGAAAATCTTTATTGCACGCAGAAGGGTTTAGGCAATAGGACAAGATGCAGTAGATGTTGGCATTTGCAAGGTCACACCTTACAGGAAAAATACAGGATCTTATGAGGAAGGAAGGAAGTTAAATCATATAAGAGGTAAGATCCACAGAAAATTGAATGTACTCAAAACATTGACCAGTGGGGGGCAGTGTAACAATCAGTGGTGGCCCATCGATTAGGGGTGCACGGGGGCCATCCCCCCTACATGTAGGGTGCCAGATGCATGGATTCCAATGGGGGGTGGTTTTGTTTGAAGCACATGATTAGAGCCAGAGGCTCTAATAGGCTTCATAAAAGGGTGGGCTTGGAGCTCACCGCTCTGTCACACTGATCCTCCTCCTGGCCAATTCGGAAGGGGGGCCTGAGACCCATCACTGATGGGCTGTAAGGACAGGTGATCCTATTGGATGCCTAGGAGGAGGAAGGAGAAGACACAGACGGAAGCCGCCATGATGCAGAGGAGGAGGAGATACGTTGTAAGCCTGTGCCTGTCCCCATAGGAGCACAGCCTGCCCGCAACCCAGATGGGGCAAGTGCGGGGCTGGATGACTGACCGTTCACTCGGCTCCATAACATGGCAGGGCGGAAGCAACATCACAAGTCACTTCTGCCCAATGCTCTTAAAGAGACCATTTTTTTTTTGCACTGTAATTTTTTTCAAATTATTTATTTATTTTTAATTTTTTTGCAATTTACTGTAAATATGAGATTTGAGGTCTTTTTGACTCCAGATCTCATATTTAAGAGGTCCTGGCATGCTTTTTTCTATTACAAGGAATGTTTACATTTCTTGTAACAGGAATAAAAGTGATCAAATGATTTTTTTAAAAGAACAGTGTAAAAGTAAAATAAATCATTAAAAAAAAAATTTAAAGCGCCCCGTCCCCGCGAGCTTGCGCGCAAAAGCGAGCACATACGTAAGTCCCACCCACATATGAAAACAGTGTTCAAACCAGACATGTGAGGTATCGCCGCAATCGTTAGAGCAAGAGCAATTATTTTAGCACTAGAGCTCCTCTGTAACTCAAAACTGCTAACCTGTAGAATTTTTTAAACGTCGCAAATGTATTTTTAACTTGCAAAGTTTGAAGCATGACATGTTGGGTATGATTTTACTCAGCCTAACATTATCTTTCACAATATGGAAAGCACAACATTATATTTCACAATATGGAAAAAAATTGGCCTAACTTTACTGTTGTCTTATTTTTTAACTAAAAAAACTGAATAAAAAAAAAAAAAAAAATCGCACTTGTAAGACCGCTGTGCAAATACGGCGTGACATAAAGTTTTGCAATGACTGCCATTTTATTCTCTAGGGTGTTAGAAAAAAAAACAATATATAATGTTTGGGGGTTCTAAGTAATTTTATAGCAAAAAAAAAAACTGGTTACAACTCGTAAACACCGAACCCAAAAAACAGGCTCGGTCTTGAAGTGATTAAAAAAGTATTTCCATATTTTGTCATGTTACATCCAAAAACATAAATGTATTTTATTGGGATTTTATGTGATAGACCAACACAAAGTGGGACATAATTGTGAAGTAGAAGGAAATAAATCCCCTGTATTTGGTTTCATCTATCTTACCATCAACTCTGACCAGCCTCCCTGTCCCTGTTAAAGAAAAGCATCTCCACAGCATGATGCTGCCACCATCATGTTTGATGGGGATAGCGTGTTCAGGGTGATGTGCAGTGATTGTTTTCTGCCACACAGGGCCGTCTTTAATATCGATTGGACCCTGGGCAAACATTTTCTTGGGCCCCCCTCCATGGTAAGTAGTTCCCTAATGGCTCAGCCTGTAGCGGTGGCAGCAATTAGCAGCCACAAGGCTTTCTCACCAGACCCAGCAACGCAGCAGCAATCTCTCTGTCAGGTGTCTGCTCCCTTTGGGTTGCTTGTGGAGACTTTGATAGGCAACACAGAGGGTCCTTATACTGGAAGCAGCCTCATCCTTCCTCACTCATGTCACGCTCTCTATTCTCTGGTAGTCCCACACACAGCAGCGAGCTTTCACTGGCACAGGCTCTCTCTCTCTCTAATGGCATCCCCAGCAGGGTCTTCTCACACAATTTGCCCGGGTAGCCCACTTTAGGAGCAAACTTTGCCTGGGAAAATCTGGTTCTCTCCTTCTTAATGCTGCAAAGCTTGGTGGGGCTGTAGTTCACCCTCCATTATTTCTTTTTTTTTTTTTTTTTTTTTTTTCGTTAAAGATTTTTATTGGTATTTCAGGTTATACATGTTACAAAGGTGAGGTAGAACACCTACGCTAACATTGCGTAGCATACATAACTGTGGCTTAACAAGGGTAGGCTGAGCCTGTTTGGCTATTGTTATTTGTGGGCGAGCTCGGCCTGGGACGGGCTCCTCCACTTAGTTAGGCTGAGGACTGGAGGTCAGTCCGGTGTTGTCCCCTAGGCACCCCTAACGGGGACATACCTGTGTCCTAGGGGGTTCCACCTGACTGCCCCCCAGCGGCTCGTCCTACTTTCCGTAACAGATATTGGTGGTAGATGTAGTATAGCAAGATAAGGTATAATGAGAGGAATTTAACATTGAAAATTATCATAGCCGAAAATGCAATAATCGGAATATGTTAAAACGTAGC
>BLSH010138638.1:644021-659115 GCA_018402905.1 Glandirana rugosa
ACATTCACCTCCATTTTTGCTTTTTTTTTTTTTATTTTTTTAAAAATATTTAAAGTTATTTCCCTGTCCCCATTTTTTTTGTAGGGCACTTGCCCTACCCTTACCCCCATTGTACTTCCTTTTGCACCCCTCTGGGGCTTTCCAGGACTTTGCTACAGCCATTTTTGTGCCTAAAAGTTCGGGTCCCCATTGATTTCAATGGGGTTCGTTGTCCGTGCGATCGTCCAGGTTCCGTCCGGACCCGGACCCGGACTTTGTCCCGAAGTTCGGACGGACCAGCAGAACCCGAACGTCCAGGTGTTCGCTCAACTCTACTCCTAAGCCCAAGGTCTCCTATAGAAAAGCCAGGAACATCAAAAACATGATAGCTCCAAGTAAGCTCAAAAAGACGCACTCTACTGGTCTGAATAAGCTCTGCCTGATCCCCCTCACAGGAATGTTCCAATGTCGAAAAGCCCTCTGCTTAACTTGCAAGCACGTATCACATGGGCAAAAAGATTTCACTATAAAAGGGAAAAAGTATGCAAACTCTGAATTCTACAACTGCTCAACCAACCACGTAATGTATTGTCTCTCCTGTGCCTGCGGCCTATATTATGTAGGAAGAACCATCAGGCCGCTGAGGAAGAGGTTTGGTGAACACCGTAGGTTCGTGGAAGGTGGTAGTGATAAACATAGCGTCAGACATTTCTATGAGTTCCACAACCAATCATCCGAAAGCTTAAAAGTATGGATAATCGAGTCCATACCCACCACATTCCCCCCAGCAGAGAGGTTCAAGTGGCTATGCCAACGGGAAGTCTTCTGCATATATCACCTGGACCTCCTCTTCCCAGGGGACCTACATGAGGAGATGAAGACCAATGTACTAATTTAAATGACCAGATAAGATGTTTACATATATATGTCCACCCTTCAATTCCTTACTTTTCATTACCTTGCACCTACTCCCTTGGACCACATTGGCCTTTGAAAATATTATATCCTTATACCATTTAGAAGCCTCCTATGCACTACGATCACCCATATACATATGCAGTGGGTACGGAAAGTATTCAGACCCCCTTAAATTTTTCACTGTTATATTGCAGCCATTTGCTAAAATCATTTAAGTTCATTTTTTCCCCTCATTAATGTACACACAGCACCAATATTGACAGAAAAACACAGAATTGTTGACATTTTTGCAGATTTATTAAAAAAGAAAAACTAAAATATCACATGGTCCTAAGTATTCAGACCCTTTGCAGTGACACTCATATATTTAACTCAGGTGCTGTACATTTCTTCTGATCATCCTTGAGATGGTTTTACACATTAATTTGAGTCCAGCTGTGTTTGATTATACTGATTGGACTTGATTAGGAAAGACACACACCTGTCTATATAAGACCTTACAGCTCACAGTGCATGTCAGAGCAAATGAGAATCATGAGGTCAAAGGAACTGCCTGAAGAGCTCAGAGACAGAATTGTGGCAAGGCACAGATCTGGCCAAGGTTACAAAAAAAAAATCTGCTGCACTTAAGGTTCCTAAGAGCACAGTGGCCTCCATAATCCTTAAATGGAAGACATTTGGGATGACCAGAACCCTTCCTAGAGCTGGCCGTCCGGCCAAACTGAGCTATCGGGGAAGAACAGCCTTGGTGAGAGAGGTAAAGAAGAACCTAAAGATCACTGTGGCTGAGCTCCAGAGATGCAGTCGGGAGATGGGAGAAAGTTGTAAAAAGTCAACCATCACTGCAGCCCTCCACCAGTCGGGGCTTTATTGCAGAGTGGCCCGATGGAAGCCTCTCCTCAGTGCAAGACACATGAAAGCCTGCATGGAGTTTACTAAAAAAACACCTGAAGGACTCCAAGATGGTGAGAAATAAGATTCTCTGGTCTGATGAGACGAAGACTTTTTGGCCTTAATTCTAAGCGGTATTTGTGGAGAAAACCAGACACTGCTCATCACCTGTCCAATACAGTCCCAACAGTGAAGCATGGTGGTCTGGTTGCAATCGAGGGAAAGATGAATGCGGCCAAGTACAGGGACATCCTGGATGAAAACCTTCTCCAGAGTGCTCAGGACCTCAGACTGGGCCAAAGGTTTACCTTCCAACAAGACAATGACCCTAAGCACACAGTTAAAATAACGAAGGAGTGGCTTCACCGTGACTGTTCTTGAATGGCCCAGCCAGAGCCCTGACTTAAACCCAATTGAGCATCTCTGGAGAGACCTAAAAATGGCTGTCCACCAACGTTTACCATCCAACCTGACAGTACTGGAGAGGATCTGCAAGGAGGAATGGCAGAGGATCCCCAAATCCAGGTGTGAAGAACTTGTTGCATCTTTCCCAAAAAGACTCATGGCTGTATTAGATCAAAAGGGAGCTTCTACTAAAAACTGAGCACAAGGTCTGAATGCTTAGGACCATGTTTCAGTTTTTATTTTTTAATAAATCTGCAAAAATGTCAACAATTCTGTGTTTTTCTGTCAATATGGGGTGCTGTGTGTACATTAATAAGGGAACAAAATGAACTTAAATGATTTTAGCAAATGGCTGCAATATATCAAAGAGTGAAAAATTTAAGGGCGTCTGAATACTTTCAGGGAAATGCTTGTGTGGATATCTGGCTTCCACTCAGCCACAAGTGTTGGTATCCTCAGCGTTGCCTCCCGGATATACCACCAATACGTTATGCTCAATAAAGATAAGAGGGCCACAATAGTGTGATAAAGTTTAAAATCAAAGCTTTAATAAAAAGTATTGCACTTACAAGGTTCCAATGTAAATAGCACAGACACAAAACATCCATCCACATGTAAAATCAACGGTGACCTGGAGACAGCACTTCCGCTCTAATAATAACAAACACATATATAGAATTGGCCTAAACACTATGTGTAACAGCGCTAAACAGTTCTTAATAATATCAATAGGAAATAGAGATAGTCCATAAGTGCTATCACAGAGTGATAGGAGGGGGGTAGATGACAGTCCAATGTGCAGCCTTTCACCAAGAGTATGAGGACACCACCGCCAAACGTGCTGCTCCCTTTGCAATGCCCACTTACCGGACAGTGCTGTACAGTCAGCTTGTAATTAAATCACTCAATCGGATAGGTCTGCAACACGGTCTCCTCACCGACATCAATACCGGAAATAAAAGAGGCTCCACATAGTATGTACCAGTAAAACAAGCCCTTTTATTTACCCCCGCTAAAATTACACTTACAGAGTATATAAAATATCCACACAGTTGACAAATATAAATATCACCGCTCCTGCCGTGTAGCTACGAGTAGCGTCTCTCTTACAGACTTCCGCGTGTTACCAGCAGTGTGGAGCGCAAACGTCACTTCCGTCTAGCCGTAAGGTCACGCCCTCGCTCGTAAGAGCACTTCCGCTCTATCGATTTTGTCACAAACGGACTTCTTCCAGGGCATAAAGGCTGTCTGTTATCACCGCATTAAATAGTAGCATCCATGTATTCCTAGGCCAATTATCGTGCCCAGTCATAACCTTCCACACCAAGCCTCGCTCGGGATCGCGCACATGCGCACAACAGATCGTGCATGGCCCCACCAATACAGCCTGAAGTATGTGGGGGGACTCTCCTTGTTTGCATTCCAAGTGTAACAGGATATGCGTTCCATCGCAATTGTCAATCAAATGGCCAATGTTTGTATTCCGAGGCCTGGTCCAAACCAGGCCTCGCTATAGTTTATGCCCGTTCGTACACCCAAACGCGCATGACCACATACATCCAGCCAAACGCTTGCAGCGACAGAATTAATATTTGTTTGCGCTCCCAGGGTAACAGGAAGTGCGTTTCACCGCAGCCATCAATCAAATGGCCAATTGAAAATTATAAGCAAAACAAGAAAATTTCTTATATCCCTGAGAGTGAGGGAATGGCATGGACGGTCTTAATACTACAACATATGTATATGAATATAAGTATACTCAGCACTGCTGTAATGACAGTCCGGGGTATCTGAACAGGCTGTAAAATCATCTTAGGGCAGCACCTTGCCAGAAGTAGAACAGGCTTCTAAATGAACAATAAAAAGACAAGCAGGTGTGCCTCTAAGTGTAACCCATAAAAGCAGTCTTTATTAAAACAAACAAGCGGTACTCACAAACGGTGATGAGATAATGGCAT
Source organism: Glandirana rugosa (assembly GCA_018402905.1). Taxonomy (NCBI): domain Eukaryota; kingdom Metazoa; phylum Chordata; class Amphibia; order Anura; family Ranidae; genus Glandirana; species Glandirana rugosa. Next base: position 648,173 of record BLSH010138638.1, read on the forward strand.
GGCAGTGTAAGCCACTGCTAGCTATGTCCTGACATTTCCAGCTTATCCAGGGGAGGAGGAGGGTTGTGGCAGGCCCCAATCTGTTATCAGGTGAATGTCAGTGGTCTCTGGCGCTTCCTGGACTTCAGTTTGGAGTAGCACAATGTCACTTCCGGTTCAGGCTATTCAGCGTGATGACAAACTTCCGGCGATGCGTTCTTGAGGCCTACGCTCCTTCTTCAGGCCGTTCTAGCCCCATGATGGAGAAGGGCATATTTAAGGGCAAGGCTACTGATGACTCATAGGGTTAGAGCACGCCCACTGCAGCCATTGCCCAATCACATAACAGTGACTGTTGTCATCACTCAGAGTGCAGAAGTCAGGAATTACAAAGCAATCAGATGGGACAAAGAAACGATCTGATAAAGCAGTAATCTCAAAACTGAAAAATAGTACTGGAACAACAAGCAGAATGGTGCTTAAAAGCACCTGAGAAAAGATAGATAAGGAGAGCGTTCCTAGCCAAATCCAGTTCAAGGAGAGGGAGGGAACAGCGCTCACACAATACGCTGCCCACACTTTCTTGATTGGTTGTTCCTGATCCGCCCAGGGGTATTTAATAAGGGTTCCTTTCGGCAGTGATTCAAGGGCTCACTTTGTTTGGTGCACATGGCACTACACATGTTCTATGGTTGATTCAAGGTAGCTTTAGTACCTGTCATAGTAGATGCAACTTGCTATAGCCTTCTTACTATAGATGCCTATTGTTCCATCCGTTTCCATTCGCTGATGTAGTTTTGGACTTTTTGTCCACTTTTTATATATCTTTCAGACATATGCTCTCTCCTACTTTGGTAGGACATATATTGTGTGAGCGCTGTTCCCTCCCTCTCCTTGAACTGGATTTGGCTAGGAACGCTCTCCTTATCTATCTTTTCTCAGGCTGACACTATAGGCTTGGTAGGTAGGTGCATATACATATTTGTCTGGTAATTCTACATATACTTTTTGTATACATATATATTTTTTGCACGGCCACTTTCAGCTGCTTTGTGTTTTTACACAGCACACTGGCACCTGGCTGTTTCAATTCAACCTTCTCCATCTGTGTGTCCCATCTGTGATTGATTCTTTCATTTCACTGCAAGCCCAGTCAGCCCCCTCCCTCTGTAATACGGGTATGTATCCACTCTTATTTGATATGTCATTTTGGGTTTTTACATATAACCCGTCCTTTTTTCCATCGAATGCATTCTTGTTTTATTAGGTGTTATCCATGCCTATGTTTCCATTGGCTACAGACCCTCTCTATCACTATTCTGCTGGTAAGCACCTTTATTCCCTATTTGCAATGTTTGATTTTTAAAAAAAAAAAATTTAGCCATACTGACATGTGTACCAATGTGAATTTTAGATTTGGCATATACCCTTACTTTTGAAATTATCTTTAACCTGACTGTTTGTGAAGATCCTTCATACACCCTTGACTAGGGTACCCCAGATATAGCCTGTCTACCCTTTCCTCACAGTCCTGAAATAAATGACACCACACGGAGTTGGAGAAAATGGCCGCTAGGCCCCTTTATTTACAAACCAATACCATTATACTTTAAAGGGTATATTTTATTGAAAGTAAACAGAGTATACAAGCTTTGCATTATAATGAGATATACAGAAAAAAGTTGTATCAGAAAGGAGGGTATACAAATGATTTGGTTATAACATGTGTTATTCAGAAATCTGTTAAGCTGAACATATTACCACTCCTATATCTAAACGACTGAAAAAAAAACTCTCAATGCAACCGAAAAACTGCAAAGATTAGTTTCAAATGTATTAATAGAGAAAGGAGAATAAAAGAGTAAGACTAAACAAAAAGGAGAAGGGAAAAGAGAGATAAAAGCAGAACAAGTATCATAAATGAGGAAGAAGAGAAAAGAGACAATAATAGAAGATAAAAGTGATAATGAGTAAGACATAATGGGACCACTTGAAAATAACCTGTCTGCGACCTGTTATACTGTATTTATAGATATTATGGCTAATCCTGCAAGCGATAAAGGAACCAAAGATTCCATTTGGCATCATATGTCTGGGTCGAGTCATGTAGGGTGTGGTAGATATTTTCAGTTAGCATAATTTGGTCAACACGGGTTACCACCTGAGAGAAAGGAACAGTGGGCTTCCTTCCAATTGAGAGCCACCATCCACTGCACAGCCACACAAATAGTGTGTATTAGTTTCTGAAGTTGTTTAGGAATCCCTGGGATGGATGCAAACAAAAGACCTTGTGCCAACGTCAAATCCAACTGTCTGCCGATCAATTTCCCTATCATCTCCTCCACCCTACTCCAGGTGGGGTGGAGTAGGGGATACTGCCAGGACATGTGAGAGAAAGTGCCTGGCGAGGCACAACCTCGAAAACCAATACCATTATATATAACAGTATAACAAATGTAAACCACAAGCATAGTAAGCTGGTTGCAGGTCTTGGGAGGCCCCACTAATCTCATCCTTTTAGTATACGAACTCCCCGGCCGCACCACGCTGGCCCAGGGACAACCATATTCTTGCAGCTATTCCACTTTCGTTTTCCAGTTAAACCACAGTTAACTGAAATCCCACCGAGGACTCCATACCTGAGAATGGTCCTTACACAGAACCACTAAGAATCTGAAAAGCATCCGAAGACCCCAACTGCCACCGCTCACAGATTTGAAACCTTACATCTGTGAGCTCCACCAAAAACGCAATGCTCGTTGGATCCCGTCATGGAGCCCAAGGCACCACAAGTCAATGCCGACGGCGCTGAGATGAACACCAACCCCCCGCAAGTAATGCCATGTATCCAAACTCCAACTCGCTGTGCCGATAACAAGACCTCCGTTATGAACAATGAAGCGTCCCACTGCTTTATTAACTTTAACACGCGCCTTGTTTAATTTCTCCACTGACCGAGCAAAACGCCACGAGGTGCGGCAGACGATCTCCGACCATACAATAACCATTCCTGGAAAATCCAATTGTAAACGCAAAAAATCTAATTTAATGTCCCGTATAAGGTGTCGCATAGCGTGTACCCCCAAGTCGTTACCACCCGTGTGCAAAACCAGTACATCCGGGGGTCTGTTCAAAACGATGAACCTCCGGCATGACCCAGCACCATAATAAGCCCGGAATCCCTATCCACCTTACCATGGCAGAATCGCGAGGCACACCCAATTGCCATCCGTTGGGCTGAACGTCAGCTAGCTTGGCCCCCCAGAACACGTAAGAGTGTCCAAGCTCCCACACCAAAGCCGGAGCACCATCTGAAAAGGAATAACAAAAACCACGCAACACAACCCACCCGAACAGAACTAACGCAGCTATGCACATATACATAAACTTACTGAGCAGGAAGCCCCGAGACCAAATGTGGGCGTATATACAATCGGAACCGATTTGATTCCCACCTACGTGGCCTCCCCCATGCGGAAGGAATGGGACGAGTACCCAGAAGAGAAACCCGCTGCTACCAAACACCTCTTAAATATAGCATTGAATTAGTAAGTGGACAACGCTGACCCATCCTGGTGAATCAAGAATGAGCCGGCCCACTCAGGGCAAAACTGCAGAAAATTAGACACCGCCGAAATGGGGCAAATGGGGGAACCCACAATACGATAGAGTCTAACACAAGCACCCTTACCCACCTGATCGGTTTTTGAGCGCAGAACATATGCAACTACCGATGATCCATCGAAGCTCACATCCTCCGACAGCAAGCCCCCATGTACCTCCCTAGCCCAGCTGACCAATTCCCCTATCCTAAACGCCCCAAAGAATGCCAGTATGAATGCTGTGCGGAACAACAGTACCTCATACTGAGAGGAGCAAACCCCACTTACTTGTGCCAGCAGCCGCTGGAGCATATCGAAAGTAATCGGCCGACAGCCGTCCGGCTTGCGATAACCTCTCCTGTATCCTTTTAGCGCCTGCTGCACTAAGAAACCTTTGGTAGACCCCCAATAATTTAAACCAAAACACTAGCCCAGTTAGTTTTCTGTTCAAAGCCGAAACCAACACGCCCGGCTCAAAGTTTCGACCAATGAAATAAAGCAACTTCACCTTAGTATCCTCACCTCTCAAATTGACACCCGTCCTCTGCAGCAGCAGCCTCCATTCCTGCCATACCTTAGCATAAGACAACCATGTACGTTCACTTACCGACCTCCGGATCAAGCCCGCAGCGACTCCAAGGCGATCTGCCACAGCTCCCCTGGACAAGGCACCCCATGTCGCTCCGCGCCCGGTGCCAACTCCCGGAACCTGTCCAGCTGAAACCGAGACAAGGCATCCGCCAATGTATTAGTTGTCCCAGGCAAGTGCACCGCATACAAAAACACATTCATTTGCAGGCAACGCAGCACCAGATGTCGCAGCAGGCGAACTACAGGCAGGGATCCCGCTGACAAGCTATTAACGACCTGAACCACCCCCATGTTATCGCAATGTAGGCGAACCTTCTTGTTGCTAAAGCAGTCGCCCCAGACTTCCACCACAACAATAACTGGGAAAATTCCAAAAGAACGAGGTTCTTGCAGAATGCCGCCCGCCTCCAGTCCTCTGGCCAGCGTTCCATGCTCCACCAACCTCCCAAAAATGCACCATACCTGGTAGCACCCGCGGCCTCCATGAACAACTCCAAGTCAAAGCTACTGATCGGGCCCTGCTGCCATAGAGACCTGCCGTTGAACGTCTGCAGAAAAATGTCCCAAACCCGCAAGTCCTCCCAGTGTTCACTGCTCAACGTCACAAAGTGGCGTGGGGATGCCACTCCAGCCGTGGCAGACGACAACCTTTGACAAAAAATGCGCCCCATGGGGAGTATCCGACAAGCGAAATTCAACGACTGCAGGGCCCGCAGCTGAATGGTGCGCTTGTGATACACGCTCGCTATTTCCTCCCTCAGGGAGAGCAACTTGTCATTCAGTAGCCGGCATTCCATCGCCCACGAATCGATCACAATGCCCAAAAAATGATTTGGGACGACGGGCCCTCAGTCTTGTCCGACGCCAATGGGATCCCAAAGCGGACCGCAATATGTTGAACTGTAACCAACAAAATACCACACAAATTGGACTCCCGAGGCCCTATACACAAGAAGTCATCCAGATAGTGGATGACTGAGTTAACCCCAGCCATCTCCCTAACTACCCACTCCAAGAAGGAACTAAACTTCTCGAACAACACGCAGGAAATGGAGCAACCCATGGGAAGGCAGTGGTCCACATAAAACTGGTCCATCCACCTGAAGCCCAGGAGATGAAAACTGTCCTGGTGCACGGGGAGAAGGCGAAAAGCCGCCTCAATGTCCGTCTTCGCCATGAGCGAACCACGGCCATAGTGTCAAACCCAAAATATTGCGGCATCAAACGAGGTGTACAACACCGTGCACACTTTAGGGTCAATGGCATTGTTCACTGAGCCCCCTTTCGGAAATGACAGGTGATGAATGAGGCGGAACTTTCCCGGTGCCTTTTTCGGCACCACCCCCAAAGGAGAAACCACCAGATCACCGAAAGGAGGGTCGGCGAAGGGGCCCGCCATGTGGCCCAAGGCCACTTCCTTCGCGATCTTCTCAGATACCACCTCCGGGTGCAACCGGGCAGATCGCAAGTTGTCCGCAAAAGGGGGAATAACCGTCAGGGAACACGGTATGGTAAACCTCCAATAACCGATCGATCGCCTTGTCCGGATACTTACTTAGAAACGGAAGCATTTTTTGAACTCTCACTGGCGTCGTCCCTCTTGCCCGAAGACTCGGTGGCACGCCCCCGGACCTGTTTGAAACATCTGGACAGCGTGTGGGAACTCCCACACCCTGAGCATTCGTGCCGGAAATGGCAGTTCGCTCTGAACCTACACCCTCCCTTATTAAACTGCCAACACACCCCTTTGTGTTTTGCGACCGGCTGTCCTGGGGCACCCGGACCGCCGCCCCCCTGAAAAAACTGTGAAGAGGCGGACTGAGCTGGCGCCATAAGCTTCATCCAGAGGCTGATATCCTTGTGTTCCCATTGGATTGATGGACGCAGGGCCTTCCGCTGCCGGAACTGCGCCCCCATACACCCTATGGGCCTCACTGATAGCAGAACAGTGCCGAACAGCACTCCGGCTGTTTTTCCCCTATAACGCTAGCCAATATGGCGAAGGCTCGCAGTCAATTGGCGAACGTCCAAGGAATCAATCTGAACCATCGCCGTTCCTTGTCATCTCGCCTAGACTCATCCTGCCTAAACCTATCCAGGTAGAACCGCTCGAGAGGAAGCAAAGAAAATATTTCTACATACTCACCCCGCCAGATACGTTCGCAAACGTCCACTTTCAAATGAGCCCCCAAGGGGCCCTCAAAGCAAACATAAATTTTGCACCTGGCCGCGTCCAATAATCGCACCGACTCCATCGGCCTACCCGTGTCCCCATCTGTGGAGACAGAGGCGGGAGGGGGGCGGACGGGTCGCTACTGGCAGCTGCGGGAGGAGGAACCCAGGCATCCACCGGCGTGACCCCTGCCTCAAATCTCTGTACCAAGGACCGCAACCCAGCTATCAGACCCTGTAACACGGCATCCCCCCGGTCACAGTGGGCCTTACTCCCGCTGCAGGCGGGGTAAGCCCTGGTTCAAGGAGGGCAGGAGCCCCAGCGCCCACCCCTAACAACGCACACAAATTATCACGCAATACATGCACAGAATTAGTAGAGGATTTACCAGGCTGCCTGGGCGGGCCGCCCCAGCCGCTGCCCCGGAATCCAACGCTGGGGACACTCCGGGCACCTCCCCCTCTTCGAAACTGGAATGGCCACCTTCTGACCGTGCTTCATCCCCCTGATGGTAGCTGGGACTCACGGAAGGGCCAGGCCGCTGAACAACCACGCTCGGCACCAACGGCCCAGGCCCGCATCTCAACCTCCTCCTCTTCCTGCTGGACCACAGGCCTTGTCTTGCCGACCACTCCGCATGACCAGCCGCACGGAGTGTGCGCCGGGAAGGGCCGCCTGGCTGAGCTCTGCCTCAGAAGGGGATTCCTTCCAGGGGAACCCCCGGCTGCAGGAGAAGCCGGCCGTGCTGTTCCACCTGGAGACCGGGCTCCCGTGGTGGTGCTGAGCTTGTGTGGGAGCGGGCGGGCTGTACAGCTCCGGAGGCCGGGACCGCCGAGCATGTGGAGAAGCCCGCTCCCCCTCCTCCTCCGGATTGTCCCCACAGATGCCGGCGAGCTGCGCACGCAGCCAGCCCGGGCATTTGATCGCTGCGGCCGCCAGGAGCTGGCTGAACAGCTCGTCCAGGTCCGCCATGCGGCTCGATTGGGGCCTACACACCGCAGACAGAGCGACGTGAGCTGGGAACTTTCTCTTCTGCTGGCCCGGTCCGCTGGCGCCGCTGCCCGCCCCATCTATTAATACTGGCCCGCCTCCTAACTGCCAGCCCCTCCTAGCCCCTTACTCCTGGCTCCCAGCATTAACCGTACACTGCCCCCTGTCATGCGGCCCTACGCTAAATTTTTTTTTTTTTGCTGCGGGCCTCTCTGTTTAACATGGTTAGTATTTGATACTTATGTTATGTATGCCCTCTTTTTCCTTTGGATACGTAGAGGGTCTGTTTTTAAGTCCAAGACCACTTACCCCTGAGGAAGATATCTGATCAAACATCTTTGAAGCTCGTTGGGTCTTTGTCTGCTACCTAAGCAGATTCAGTGGTACTTTTCTTTATTTTTTTTTTGTATATTTGTTTTTGTTAGTGTCACATTTCCTTATTATTTTATTTGTTGTCCATGATGTGAATTACCACCCTTTTGGGTGCTTGTGTTTCTTGCTAATTTTTTTTAAAAATGTACAAATAAATATCAATATTTTATATATATCACCTTGTTCTTAGTGAGTCGGTCTCCTCATATAAAGTCCCTTGAAATATTACTCTTATTCAGAAAGGGGTACCAATTGTACGTGGACAATTACTACTCAAGCGTGCCACTTTTTAGTAAGTTGTTTGATCATCTAATTGTCGCATGTGGCACCAAGCAATCTAATCGCCGGGGCTTCTCCCAATGGCTAGTAGAATCCCGACTTAGATGGGCGGAGAGAGCCTGCTTGAAAAGTGGTAATATGCTCGTGGTGAAGTGGAGGGATACAAAGAATGTTTTCATTCTTTCCTCCCTTCACGCAGACACGGCAGTCCAAATCAGGCGACTGGTGTTGTGGAGAAACCCCTCTGTGTCCATGAATATAACCAAAATATGGGAGGGGTGGACCTCAATGACCAGCTGTTGGCGCCGTACCTAATTGCCCATAAGGTTAGACGCTGGTACAAAAAAGTGTCTGTATACTTATTTCAATTGGCTTTGCTGAAAGCTCATGTGCTGTACAGAGCTTCAGGATGGACTGGATTCTTCCCCAAATTCCAGGAAGAGATTGTCACAGCCCTTCTGTTTCCAGATGGGGCTGCACCCCAACTGCTGAATGCAAATGCAGTGAGCCAGCTGCATGAGCGGCATTTTCCTCGTGCCATTCCTGGTACCCCTACCAACCGAGCCCCCAAAAGAGATGTTGTGCCTGCAGATGATGCGGATACAGGCGTGACACCTGTTATTATTGTCCCTCCTGTCCTGACTAGCCTGGTCTCTGCATCGGTGACTGTTTCCAGCACTACCATACACTAGTTGAGTATTAGTGTAGGGGCAGGCGCATGCGCGAAGCCGAGCGGGACGGTAATGCCACTCTAGAGCTCCGCACAGCACGGGGACATTTGGCCGCCTAGCACAGATGCCAGGCCTCCTACCTAGCCACCAAACATCTCCACAGACACCCTGGAGCTCCGTGACTGCACAGCCGTGATCGCAATGATCGCCACCGGAACCAAACAGAAAGTCTGGAGTAAGTCTATATGAGAGGCCCTGGCTCGGGCCTCCACAAAGATGGCGCCGCCGTCCACCTCCAGGATATCTTCTCCATGGACCCCGAGGCTCCGTCCACTGCATCACCCAGATGAAGGTGAATCAGATACTGAACCATTAGCGGTCCCCCTCCTTTCACAGCCTGGCGATATGCACTCTGATTTACTAAAACAATTTGAAAGGATGTTACAGCGCGCGCGTAAACAAACCTCAGACCAGATCACAGAACAAGAGAAATCAGAGAACTGGGACAGCGCACATCTGACCTAGAACAGCGGGTAGATGAACTAGAACAGCACCTAGCCACACAATCAGATGAAATTGAGGCCCTGAGAGAAGAAAATCTCACCCTCAATTCACAATTGGAAGACTTTGAGAACAGAGCCAGGCGCTCGAACATAAGAATCAGGGGAATACCAGAAACGGTCGACAATCACAGCACTGTTTCAAGAACTAGCCCCAGCGATACCAATAGAACACTTAGAAATGGACAGTGTCCATCAGGCACTTACCCCACGCAAGCAGAATGGTCCGCCACGAGATATCATTGCTAAGCTACACTATTTTCGTACCAAAGAGCAACTACTACAGGCAGCGAGGCAGAAAGACACACTTGTCTTCCAAGGTCACCAATACCAACTATTTGCTGACCTCTCTCAAACAACCATTGCCAAACGGAGAGCCTTCAAACCGCATCTGCAAGCTCTGCAAAGCCGCCGCATAACCTACACCTGGGGGTTCCCGTTTGCACTATGGTTCACCTATCAAGGCCGCAGATTCACCTGCAAAACAGTGGAAGACCTCCAGGCCTACCTTCAAGACCTCCGCCTGGACCATGGCCCCCACTCAAACCAAGGGACTCGCAGACGCTCACCCTCCTGCTCACCCCTGAAAGCACCGCATCCTTCCTCTTCTACCTCGAAGAGAATTAAGACAACCCCTACTTGTCAGGATTCCCCAGATACTGTGGATTGACCACTGGTAATTAGATTTGAGAGACTTTCTGGAAGTCTGGGTTCTGCTGGTTCGGCCGAACTTCGGGACAAAGTCCGGGTTCGGGTCCAGACCGAACCCGAACTTTGTCCCGGACCCCGAACCCCATTGAAATCAATGGGGACCCGAACTTTTAGGCACAAAAATGGCTGTAAAAAAGTCCTGGAAAGTCCTAGAGGTCTGCAAAAGGAAGGAAATGGGGGTAAGGGTGGGACAAGTGCCCTACAAAGAAATGGGGACAGAGAAATAAATAAAATCATTTTTAAAAAAATAATTTCATAAAAATATCAAAAATGGAGGTGGATGTGGACCATCTTAAAACTGGGTCTGAAAAGTATTAATTAACGGTAGAAGCCATATAACTGTTCTAAAATCATCTTCAAACTGTGTGAAAAAAGTATAAATAAGCCGGGAGAACCCCATATCACTGTTTTGCAAACATCTGGAAACTGTGTGTAACACTTTAACTAAAACCGGGAGAAACCATATCACTGTTCTGCAAACATCTGGAAACTGTGTGTAACACTTTAACTTAAACCGGGAGAAACCGTACTACTGTTCTGCAAACATCTGGAAACTGTGTGTAACACTTTAACAAAAACCGGGCAAACCCATATCACTGTTCTGCAAACATCTGTAAACTGTGTGTAACACTTTAACTAAAACCGGGACAAACTGAACTACTGTTCTGCAAACATCTGTAAACTGTGTGTAACACTTTAACAAAAACCGGGCAAACCCATATCACTGTTCTGCAAACATCTGGAAACTGTGTGTAACACTTTAACTAAAACCGGGACAAACTGAACTACTGTTCTGCAAACATCTGGAAATTGTGTGTGACACTTTAACAAAAACCGGGCAAACCCATATCACTGTTCTGCAAACATCTGGAAACTGTGTGTAACACTTTAAATAAAACCGGGACAAACTGAACTACTGTTCTGCAAACATCTGGAAACTGTGTGTGACACTTTAACTAAAACCGGGACAAACTGAACCACTGTTCTGCAAACATCTGGAAACTGTGTGTAACAC
>BLSH010138638.1:681685-704828 GCA_018402905.1 Glandirana rugosa
GTTGGTACACATATCACATTTTTGGGGCTCAAATTAGGATCATTTGAACAGAATAAAAAAAAAATGGCACTAATTTTAAATTTCCATAAGAAATTGTATTGTTTGTGGTTTGTAAAGACATCTGTGTGAGTTTAGGGAAATATTTTTGTGACATGGACAGCAGCAAAGTGAAATTGACCAAGAAAAAAAATATATTTACAAAACATGAAGATATTTCACATTCTAGCATTACTAAAAACAAAATAGATTCTCAAATGTGCAACATTGTTGCCAGGAGAATTTCTTTGAGCGAAAGATACATTTATTTTCAACATGGAATGGATTTATTTGATAAAGTAACAATTGTACCATTAGAATGAATGGCAGAAACTTGCACTTGGCAAAATAACTCTACTCTTCACAGTGTTATTTTACACTTCACACAGTGTAAAATAACACTGATTTTAGTATTTACTAACAACTCAAGGAATTACTCCATGGGAGTTATTTTGAGAGTTGTTTTGTATCTGAGCATGCTCAGCTGTGCTCTGTGCCTTGGAGTAAAGAGCCGGGGTATTTGTCTCTTCTCAGACTTTTTAAGATATTTCAGTGTAGAAATCACTTTTTCACACAGTTTAAAAGCAGATTATCTTTAAACAATATACCGCATATTTTAGCGCAATTTAGGGGATCAGATTATGCTCCAAACATTATTTCTATTTGCACAACTCCAGGTCTGGGCTGGAGTAAGGAGTTGGGAGTTATCTGTGACCTTGGAGCTTTAGTGAATTCCATTTTGGCCCTTATTTACCGCCCAGCGCTATTGTGAATACCGTTTTAGCGCTATTTACCGTGAATCGCGGTAATTACCGAGATTCGCTGTAATTTTACCGCTATTTTGCGGCAATTTTGCCGCTATTTTGCGGGAGTGCTATAGTAAATGACCCCCACGTGTCCGTTTCATGCCGAGCAGATTAATAGTCAGGCATGAGAAATTTGGAATTGAACCTGAATAGTATAATTAAATTGGTTTTCTTACTCTGTTGGTTTGGATCATCTTTATCAGTCTTTTGTTTTGTTGTTACATCGTAGCCTGGACTATGTGCATCCTCTGCAATCCCTAAATGCCAGGTCCCGTTCGGATGGGAGGTGTGTTGGGTGTCCGCTCTGTTTGATGGATGCCTTCTTGGTGAGTGTGCCATTGTGGGAGCGGATGGGGGTGGGGTTGGCCACTGTTTCTGGGTGGGGGTTTGTTGGGGCCGTACATTGGACGCATGCTTACACAGCACTAATGTAAAAACTGTATTTTTGGATGTTGTATTATGTACTAATTTCTGTATAACTTTCAGTGTAAAGAAAAACTGTTGTGTACCGGTCAATCAGTGTCCTCTGAGGAAGCCTGAGATAGGCGAAACATGTCGGGATTTTGACCCAATCTCTATATGATTGCTTGGAGTACCTACAACCACTGTAATGATACCCTATGGTTTTGGTTTTAAGTATTGATTTCTTTGTTTTTTATCCATTTTGTATAATATAAAATAAAATTTGGATTTTATAATATAACCTTTTTGTACTTTGTCTCTCTGCACCGGATAATCCCATAGGGGAACTTTCTCCCTAGCCAACCAATCCAATACATTTGTTTGGGATGAGCTGTGTTTTTGGTAACAAAAAATACATGAGGAGAAGTTTGGATAGGGGATAATCCAAATATATGATCAAGTGTCCGTGTTCCAAGCTATATATTGGGAAAACCAAAAGACCCCTCAGAGTCCGCTTGGGTGAACATCTGAGGGAGTTTGACGAAAAGGAACCGACCAAACCCCTGGCCAAACATTTCTTCAACCATCACAATAGGAACCCAGAGGGGATGAAAGTGAAAGGTATTTATGCCCTAAAACTGCCCTTGAGAAGGGGGGACTTTGACCAAATATTACTCCACAAAGAGAAACGGTGGATCTATCGATTGAAGACCCTCCATCCTCTAGGGCTGAACACGGAGCTGAATCTCCAGGCATTCCTTTCACGATGATTCAAAGACTTCCTCCTAGCCCCTTCCCTAGCCTAAGCATGTCCTCAAGCCCCTACTTATATTCCCCCCCCTCTTTATTCTCCCTACATTCTCCTCACCCTCGTGGCTGTTATCAAAAGGGTCAGACAACTTGGTGTTAACTTCTAACCTCACCCACCTGTCCTTCCATACAGTTATATAAATGAAATAATTTCGTTGTTCCATTTGTTCATCATTGTGTAGTCGGAGTGAGGCTAACCATTTCAGATTATGCCTGCTGTTCTAGCGGTCCCTACCCTACATTGACTATAGGAATATAGCCCTCTGACTCTTCTCTATCCGGTGCAGGAACAGGACCACCCCAGGACCTACAGCATACCACCATCAGTGCCCCCGGTGACCGGCTTAATATTAGCAGGAACCCCTTAATTTCCGGCCCCACCTTTTAGGCCCCCCTGGGACTTCCGCACTGGGGGGCTCTGCTCACACTGTGGTAGAACCTGACCCCTCTGCCCAGCCTGCCAATTCTTCAATCCATCCACAGGCTCTTTCCGGACTTAACGATTGGACTTTGTCCTTGATACCCCCCAACGTGGTAACGACATCCCGGACTGAGCCGATATGAACAGCCCAGGACCTTCCACTTGGATCTAGCACAGTCCCACACACCCACTACCAGGCAATCCTGGATATTAATTTCACTTCCATCTCTACTGTGCCATCCTACCCCACCCTCCCCACCCTGTGCGTCCGGACACTTCCATTTATGTTTGTATTGTCCATGTTTACATGTATGTGTTGGTTTGTGTGTGTTTTGTGTCCTAGAGTCTCCCAGTTGTCATTGAGAAACTTAGAGTAACCACTCATTTATACCTTTTAATGTATTGAATAGTGTATTGACTTTTAAAGGTGATTAATTAATAAATGATGAAAAACTTCCTTTATCATCCTTAGTCTTAATAGCCCACTCCTCAGCATCTAACCTCTATGTTACCTGTGACCTCACAGGGACAGCCCTCTTTGCATGGTTTTGTATGTTCTTGGTTACGCAGAGGGGCACCTACTATGGTGAGTGGCATTACTGACTTTATTTACCTGACTTAACCTGTCACCCCTTTTTTTTGTAAACATATTCTGGAGGGATCCTTGGTGACCCAATTCAACTTACAGGCGCTTCTCCACTCCAAGCTATCAGTTTTACCATCCTCCTTGAGGACCAATTCACTAATCAGAGACACCCTTATTGCCTGGAGGGAAGTGAGGAAGCTTCTGGGCCTACCCTCCAGCATATCCCGCTACCTGCCAATAACAGGCAACCCCATGTTTCCTCCCTCTACAGAAAGTAAGGCCTTCACACAATGGTCCTCTCTGGGCCTGAAGTCTGTTCTCCAAGCTATAAACCCCGATCAAGGTTCCATCAAGCCCTTCTCAGAGTTGGCTAATAAATATTCTCTACCACCCTCCCAAGTATTCCATCACCATCAACTAAAGGGCTAACTCAAATCCTGCTTTAGTCCATGCCATAATCCATGTTAATCATCCTTCATCGACATGTTCATGTTGCAGGCTAGGGGACAGTACTCAATCTCAGAGATCTACTCCCTCCTCATTCAGCATCGGGCCTTCAAATATTCCCTGCTTCTTTTTTCACCCATGGTCAACTATCCTGGACAAAAAAATAGGGGAATAAAAAACACCCGTAGCAGTATCAAACAACTATGTATAAATATATGTATACACTAATAATGATAAATACAGAGAGGCCACGAAGGATAAAGTGACCTCTCTTTGTACATATGTGTGTATACCGACGGACCATAAGCTGACTTAACCCCCAAACATTAGGGGTGATTCCCTTAGTTAAACACAACTAGGCAAGAAAAATAGTGAAGATCACCCAAGTAACTATTAAGGGATAAAAAATTGAAAGTTTATTGCAAACCAATTAAAACCAAAAAGCACAATATCACCATTGTGGAATGCAATATAAAAATTAGACAACATTGTCTAGCAAGTCATTCGTGGCCCACGAAACACTCATACATGTACACCACAACACCTTACAGACCATCAAGGGGAGAGGAAATGAAGAGGGTCATGGTGTTCAATGGTAGCAGCCAAAATATGCTGATAGTAATGACCAACTTATGGATGTTGATGGGGAGCTAAAGCTCCATATCTCTCCTTTCTGGAAAGTAAGGGTGAATCCGCGGGTCCTTTACAGCTGGTAATTAGGATAGAGACATAGTAATACCATGCATAACTGGACCAATCCTCCTGACTTCAGGGGGGAATATTATTGTCCATTCGCTGTGTAACTGCTGTCCGTGGCTAAAGTGATCAATGCATGTCAATGGTAACCGTCCAAAAATGTAAACTTGAAGGGCTTGATAAACTCACTTATATACCCAGCAGTGTCTCAGTGAATGTCCAAGTATTGAGGTGGCAGCAGCCCGCCAGGAAGAGCACGCTCGTGATAAAACTTGGTCACTATGGGGAGATCTCTAACACAGGCTGAGATCAAACCAAGGCTAAACCGGCATCCGTCCCTTACCCTAGCCTCAGAAGAGGCTGTGTGTCTGATTGATGACAGAGGTATGCTGTAACGGACAACAGTGAAAACAGTAAGGACCACAACGGTCCGGTCTCACCAGTCCTCAGGATGCAGGGGGTCAAGGGAAGGAATCGTCCACTTCCTATTAGGATGCCTGAACCCATCACAGAAGACCATAGGCAGTGCTACCATCCGGCCATCAATGTAGTAGGGCTGCATGCGCCGCTAACGTGGTACGTCCCAGCTGATACTAGGCCATCCCACGGGGTGGGGGGAGGATCGGGGCACACATCTGGCTTGCGGTGGTGACGCTACGCTGATGCGTTTCGTCCGCCAATCACCGGACTTCTTCGGAGCCTGGACTATCCTGGACAACCAGGAAGCACTAGCACAGATTCTCTCGCTCTACCAAAAAAGTCCGCTCATTAATAATCTCTGAAACCTGGCGAGAAACTCAATTCAAAATTGCTCACCGCGCTTATCTTCCATTTCGCCATAGCTCAACGGAACCCTCTCTTTCATCTTGCCCCTGGTGTTCAATGGCTAGACCCTCTCTTTTCCACAGACTATGAAACTGTCAAAAGATATCCATCTTCTGGGACCAGGCCCTGAATTTCATCAATAAGATCCAGCAAATAGCCATACCTAAGGATCCCTTGTTATGTCTCTTCAGCCATAACCCAACCCACGACTCTTCATCCGCATCCACTAAGGACCCAACCCTGCAGTGGGTCCACATCTGCCTTCTGGCTGCTCAGAGAACTATTATGCAAACCTGGATCCAGACAACTCCACCTCAGCTAGCACAGGTGAAACAAGCATTGCAAAGCCTCTTTCTTCTGGAAAAATTGGATGCTACCACCCAAGACTTCAAGTCGTCTAAACGATTCTTTGCCAGATGGTGCCGTTTACTCCAATGGAAATTAACAAGCATATGCAACCGTTACATTTCTTGGACTGGTATCTACAAGCTGACATTGCCAACACCCTGGGTAGGCTCAAAATGAAAGACACCTCTGGCTGGGAACCTTCCCAGGTATCCCCCTTGACATTCCTCAGGTTCCAGGGAACAGGCCATAGTTCTATAAATATATGTAACCTAGTTTTCTATATCAATTGGCTTCTGTTCTTGCTACCTAGATATTTTGCACTTGGCTTCCACTCCTTAGCTATTTCTCTTTTTGGTTCACTGAGATTAAGAATATCCTTATGTAACCAGACGTCCTCATCAAATACGCTTTTCTCATGCTGCTTAAATATCTCAAAGCTAAACCTCTTTAAAAATTGTTTGGTAATGGGAAGGCCGTGTTATAGGCCTTATGCCTTCACAACCCTAATTATCTAACTCTCTGTAGATACCTTGGCTTCTTGGCTTTACTGTAAATGTGAAAACCTTTAACCACTTGCCGACCGCCGATCGGCATCTGACGGCGACAAGTGGCTCTGTAGCGCAAATCGCCGTCATATGACGGCGGCTGCGAGATCGCGCCCAGTGAGCGCGCGCGCGCCGCCGGAGGCGCGCCCACGCACTCACTGTGTCCGGGGAGGGCCGGGATTCGATCTCCGCCGGCCACCCGCGATGCCCCCCCGGAGTGAAAGAATGGAGGTCCGTGTAAGTAAACATGGACCTCCGTTCTGTGAGGGGGGAAGGGCTGTGATCACAGCCTTCCTCTACACGGAAGCTGTGATCGCTTCCCTTCCCCAGCTAGGGCAGTCCCCACACAGTTAGAACACACCAAGGGAACATAGTTAACCCTTAGAGCGCCCCTGCAAGTTAACCCCTTCACTGCCAATGGCATTTACACAGTAATCAGTGCATTTTTATAGCATTGATCGCTGTATAAATGCCAATGGTCCCAAAAAAGTGTCAAAATGGTCCGACATGTCTGCTGAAATATCGCAGTACCGCTAAAAATCGCAGATCACCGCCATTACTAGTAAAAAATAAAAAAAAATAAAAACCTCAAAAATTAGATCTCATCATCCGTAAACCACTTTTGCGCAAACCAATCAATAAACGCCAATTGCAATTTTTTTTATCGCAAATATGAGGAAGAATATAAATCGGCCAAAACCGATGAAAAAAAATGTTTTTTTATATTTTTTTTGGATTTGGATTTTAGCAAAAAGTAAGAAATTTGTTTTTTTTTGCAAAATTGTCGCTCTTCTTTTGTTTATAGCGGCGATCAGAAATGACGCAGCGGTGATCAAATACCACCAAAAGAAAGCTCTATTTGTGGGAAAAAAAGGACACAAATTTAGTTTGGGTACAACGTCGCACGACCGCGCAGTTTTCAGTTAAAGCGACGCAGTGCCGAATCGCAAAAAGGGCTCTGGTCCTAAAGTGTGAAATCCTTCCAGTCCTTAAGTGGTTAATAAACATATTAAAAAAAAAAAAAACATTCAGTGGGCATTATGTATGGCAGTATGGTGAGGTCTGAAGAGCCCCAAACTGTACTCAGTGCCACCATCATTATCCCCAAAAATCACAAGCTGGAAACAAACCTGGTCAAATTTAAATCTCTTTTCTGCATCAGACATTCATGGAAGGTGATACATTTGATTAAACACAGCCCAGCTACATTTACCAAAAAGCACAAGTTATCATAAAACCCCATTAACTAGGGACTGTAAAAGACTCCAAATAATGCCTGTTGTAAACCTTTTGTAAACAGTCTATCAAAGTGATACACGTTTGTGGGTCTAGTTCTTGAACTAAAACTGAACTTTCTTACATGTCAGTGTGTCTGAGTGGGGGGCAGAGCTTCACTCTAAAGCAAGCCCAGTACACCCAGCATGTGGGAGAGAGAGAGGAGCAATATTGCGGGTCACCTGCACGTATACGGCCATTTTCCAGACATGCCTGAAGCGCAGGGGATGGCATCGGAGTGCCGGATCAGGGACACCTAAGCAAAACTTGAGCACTGAGGAGGGTTCACCCTCAGTATGATAGATGGAGTGGAGAGACTGTCTATGATATGCCCTGATTGCAGGAGACCCACTGCAGCCATAGGAGTGTGGCTTAAGTGTGGACACTGTAGGCAGCTGCTGGTGAAGCTAGTGTCTAGTGACCTACCACCGGTCACCTACACAGTGAATCTGCAGACAGGACTGTGTGTGGAGTGGTCTTAATAATTCTGGGTTGCTGGAGGGGATCGTGAGTTGCAAGCCAACAGTCGGCTGGGCAGCCACCACTACTCCTGCGGAAGGTGCAGGAGGTCTGCCGCGGTCCAAATCCCAGGGAAGGATGAGCCACAACAGGCAATGAAAGCTGCCAGTCAAGGCCAAGCCATTATAACAGAGAGGCTGACTGCTCAAGTCCACCCTGCCCCACTTGGAAGGAGCCAGATTATGATGACAGCTTGTCTTCAGGTGAGCCAGTGGGGAGTGGCAGCGGTGGTGAGATCAACTGCGGATCACCCAGACTGCAGGCAGAGTTTGGGCTCCTGGAGGCAGACTGTGATGACTGGTCCCCGGTCAGTGAGTCAGATGAAGAGTGGGACAGGGGGGACGGTCATGTAGAGACAGGACTGGAAGCTGGATAGCCTGAAAGGGAAGCAGGACAGATGGATAGATCTGTCTCCCAGGATCAAAGTTGAGTAGGGAGCTGAGGTGGAGCAGCTGCTGTCCTGTGTAGAAGAACTTCAGTTGGTCAAAGCCAATGCCCAACATTTGGTCCAATCAGGACCATCAGGCCCTTTGGCCCAGAACACCGCCTACAAAAATTGGATCATTAGATCTCCACAGGAGTGTGTTTTCCCTGGACAAGACAGGCTGAGGGAGCTTCTCTGGCGATTCTCCAGATTACAGCATGATTTGCAGAAGAGGACTGCCTTGGAATATGTCACCAGGTATATTATGAACATCATCAAAGCCACCCACAACCAGTGGGAAGAGGAACTGGTGAGGGAGTTTCTCCATGTGCCCAAACCACAAAGGGGGCCCTCATAACCAGGAAGCTTTGCCTCATTTCCAGGACATTAGACAAGAGTGGAGCTTTGGACGGGCCATCTAAAAGGACTGGGTGGTGATTGTCAAGGCTGGACAGCTGAACCGCAGCTCCTCAGTTGCCACCCAAAACCCCCACTGAGGAATCACTAAATTACCAAACCCTAAGATGTACTGTTGAGCCCTAGGACCCACCTGTTTGTTGCTGAATGGTTGGGGCTCACACTCAGGCTGACCCAAGATTCCAGCCTGACCAAAGTTTAGGGAGGCATCTTGGCTGTTGCTGCAGATGGGGATCCCCTGTCTATGCCACCCTTTATCTTTCTGTGGACGAGGCCAGTTTATACCTTCCACCCTCTGGCAAGTTGTATTTTTCAAGGAGAAGGTGTGGGGGAGAAGCCTAGGGCACTCAATACAGTGCTGTTTTCTGTTGTGGAGGGGCTCCCTTCCTTAATGGACTTGATTGCAATTGTTGAAGTGCCTTGTGTACTTTCTGTCAGCAGGCCCTTAACCAACTGCTGCAGTGGCGGCTAGTGAAGTTTTAGGATGGGGGGCGCCAGGCCCCACCCTTTCTTTTTGGCCCCTCCTTCTTCTCATAAGCCCCACCCCTTATAGAATCCACCCACTCTGTCCCCTGTATTCCACATATTGTGTCAGGAGTACACAGCTCAGCATCACAGGACACAATATACAGCTCAGCTTCACAGGAAACAATATACAGCTCAGCTTCACAGGAAACAATATACAGCTCAGCATCACAGGACACAATATACAGCTCAGCATCACAGGACACAGTATACAGCTTAGCATCACAGGACACAGTATACAGCCCCAGCATCACAGGACACAGTATACAGCTCAGCATCACAGGTGGGGTGTATAGCAGCCAGTATCACAGAACACAGTATACAGCCCCAGCATCGCAGGTGGGGTATATAGCAGCCAGTATCGCAGGTGGGGTAAATTGCAGCCAATACCACAGGTGGTGTAAATTGCAGCCAATAACACAGGTAGGGGTAAATTGCAGCCAATAACACGGGTGGGGTAAATTGCAGCCAATAACACAGGTAGGGTAAATTGCAGTAGAAGAACAAGAAAAAAGGAAGGCGCATGCACCTAGTGCATTACCAAAAAAAATTGTTTAATTAAAAAATTGATAAAGGAGGGTACTCACAATAAGTCGGAAGATAAAGACGTGGTAAAATCAAGACATAAAGCAGGATAAAACAGGATAAAAGATGACGCGTTTCGGGGGCGCACCCCCTTCCTCAGAGCTTAGCACTTAAACCCTTAGCTTAGGGTAAATTGCAGCCAACAACACAGGTAGGGGTAAATTGCAGCCAATAACACGGGTGGGGTAAATTGCAGCCAATAACACAGGTAGGGGTAAATTGCAGCCAATAACATAGGTAGGGTAAATTGCAGCCAATAACACAGGTAAAGTAAATTGCAGCCAATAACACAGGCGGGGTAAATTGCAGCCAATAACACAGGTAGGGGTAAACTGAAGCCAATAACACAGGTGGGGTAAATTGCAGCCAATAACACAGGTGGGGAAATTGCAGCTGATAACACAGGTAGGGGTAAATTCTAGCCAATAACACAGGTGTGGTAAATTGCAGCCAATAACACAGGTAGGGTAAATTGCAGCCGATAACACAGGTAGGGTAAATTGCAGCCAATAACACAGGTGGGATAAATTGCAGCCAATAACACAGGTAGGGGTAAATTGCAGCCAATAACACAGGTGGGGTAAATTGCAGCCAATAACACAGGTAAAGTAAATTGCAGCCAATAACACAGGCGGGGTAAATTGCAGCCAATAACACAGGTAGGGGTAAACTGAAGCCAATAACACAGGTGGGGTAAATTGCAGCCAATAACACAGGTGGGGAAATTGCTGCTGATAACACAGGCAGGGGTAAATTCTAGCCAATAACACAGGTGTGGTAAATTGCAGCCAATAACACAGGTAGGGTAAATTGCAGCCGATAACACAGGTAGGGTAAATTGCAGCCAATAACGCAGGTGGGATAAATTGCAACCAATAACACAGGTAGGGGTAAATTGCAGCCAATAACACAGGTGGGGTAAATTGCAGCCAATAACACAGGTAGGGTAAATTGCAGCCAATAACACAGGTAGGGGTAAATTGCAGCCAATAACACAGGTAGGGGTAAATTGCAGCCAATAACACAGGTAGGGGTAAATTACAGCCAATAACACAGGTAGGGGTAAATTGCAGCCAATAACACAGGTGGGGTAAATTGCAGCCAATAACACAGGTGGGGTAAATTGCAGCCAATAACACAAGTGGGGTAAATTGCAGCCAATAACACAGGTGGGGTAAATTGCAGCCAATAACACAGGTAGGGGTAAATTGCAGCCAATAACACAGGTGGAGTAAATTGCAGCCAATAACACAAGTAGGGTAAATTGCAGCCCCTGACACAAGTAGGGTAAATGGCAGCCCATGACACAGGTGGGGTAAATTTCAGCCAATAACACAGGTGGGGTAAATTGCAGTCAATAACACAGGTAGGGTAAATTGCAGCCAATAACACAAGTGGGGTAAATTGCAGCCAATAACACAGGTAGGGGTAAATTGCAGCCAATAACACAGGTGGGGTAAATTGCAGCCAATAACACAGGTAGGGGTAAATTGCAGCCAATAACACAGGTGGGGTAAATTGCAGCCAATAACACAGGTAGGGTAAATTGGAGGCACCCCCGCCACCGCGGGTTCGCAGCACTGACAGACCCCTCCCGGAAGTCAGGACAAAGTCCCGCACTTACCCCATCTATTAGCAGGCAGGAGTGTGCGGAGTCCGGTGAGCGGGGAGCGTGTTGGCAGTGTGCAGAGTCCGGCGAGCGGGAAGTGTGCTCTCAGTGCTCCGACGACATCCTCCTTCTCTGAGATAGGCATCCAATAGGATCGCCTGTCTTCTCCGCCAATCAGGAAACTGGTAACATACCGGCGGGGTAAATTGCAGCCAATAACACAGGTAGGGGTAAACTGAAGCCAATAACACAGGTGGGGTAAATTGCAGCCAATAACACAGGTGGGGAAATTGCTGCTGATAACACAGGCAGGGGTAAATTCTAGCCAATAACACAAGTGTGGTAAATTGCAGCCAATAACACAGGTAGGGTAAATTGCAGCCGATAACACAGGTAGGGTAAATTGCAGCCAATAACGCAGGTGGGATAAATTGCAGCCAATAACACAGGTAGGGGTAAATTGCAGCCAATAACACAGGTGGGGTAAATTGCAGCCAATAACACAGGTAGGGGTAAATTGCAGCCAATAACACAGGTGGGGTAAAATGCAGCCAATAACACAGGTAGGGTAAATTGGAGGCACCCCCGCCACCGCGGGTTCGCAGCACTGACAGACCCCTCCCGGAAGTCAGGACTAAGTCCCGCACTTACCCCATCTATTAGCAGGCAGGAGTGTGCGGAGTCCGGCGAGCGGGGATCGTGTTGGCAGTGTGCAGAGTCCGGCGAGCGGGAAGTGTGCTCTCAGTGCTCCGACGACATCTTCCTTCTCCGAGATAGGCATCCAATAGGATCGCCTGTCTTCTCCGCCAATCAGGAAACTGGTAACATACCGGCGCTTCCTGATTGGCTGAGAGCGGTTCCCAGTTATAAAGGCAAATGTTCATTTGCCTTTCTAAGGGCTTGTGGTGGCGCACTTTGAGCCACAAGCCACACTTTAATGAAGCCAATTAGAGCCTATGGCTCTAATAAGATGCTTCATGGAAACCCCCCACCATGGTAATTCATAAAGGGACCTCAAAGGGGCCGGCTACATGAATAGGGGGGTGGTCACGGGCGGCCATGGATAGATGCATGCTATGCATGCATCTATCCATGACATAGAGAGGGTGGCTGGAGAGAGGGGGTGGCGCCTGTGCACCCTAATGGACAGGCTGCCACTGCCCTGCTGGCAGAATAAATTAGCTAGCCAGTAAGTTTGTTGTTTTCCTTTTTCTACAGGTACAACTATGGACTTTGTGTGGTTACCAAGAGGTGCCTGGCATCTGCTAATGTTGGACATTTTTTCTACAAAAAAAAACTTGCAGAGGGAGGGCCCTCTTTTAGGAGGGGTACTCCGCCTGAAGATTGTTTATCTGTTTATTATTGTGTATGTATACTGCTATTGTACATAGCTATTTAACATATTTTGCTAGCTGCAGGGAGATGTAGTTAGAGTAGTGTATATATTAAATTGTTGTGGTGTATATTAGGAAAAAAAATGTAAATACCATCTTTTTTATACTTAATTTTTATTTGTACATATTCCCTGTCCAAGTTGTACCCTTTTTCCTTCCATTTTATTTATGGGATGCCCTTGCTCCTGGGCCAGGAGCCCTTTTTTGGCCCATGAGGACAGGGCCTCTTTTTTGGGGTAGGTGTGTGTGTGTGTGTATGTGTATTACCTTCTAGTGTACAGTTTAGTTTAGAAAATTCAGCTGACTCACAGTAGTTTAAGTGATTCTGGGCAATTGTTGTGGATTCAGCTTAAGGTCAGGCTGGAAGGCTCTGCTGATCAGGCCTCTATCGTATCCCCCGGTTCTGGAGGTCCATGGAAACTTCTAGCAACTAGTGGGCGGAGGTATAGAGATCTGAATATTCATGGAAGTTTGACCAATTCCCAGGCAGGAGGCCAGGCAGTGTGGAAAGATGGGCCCATATATATTGAAGAGCCTGGCCAGTTGTTGTTGTTGTCGTTGGGGGGAAGATAGAGTGCTGAGGATCATGAGGCCTGGAAGGGGACCTCAGGCTGGAGCTGAGGAAGGAAGGAGAGGAAGCTAAAGAGAGGGACCTTCACCACCCTTCTCATCTAGGAGACACCCTCTCTAGTATGGGAAGAACTGTACAGCAGGAGGCCTGAACAGCAGTCTTAACTAGGGATGGGCCGACCACCCCCCCCCCCCCCGGTTGGGTTCGCACCAGAACTTGCGAACAGGCAAAAAATGTGTGCGAACGCCGTTAAAATCAATGGGACTCGAACATGAAAAATCAAAAGTGCTAATTTTAAAGGCTTATATGCAAGTTATTGCCATAAAAAGTGTATGGGGACCTGCCCTAGGGGACATGTATCAATGCAAAAGTTTTTAAAGCAATCGTTTTTTCAGGAGCAGTGATTTTAATAACGCTTAAAGTGAAACAATAAAAAGAAAATATTCCTTTAAACATTGTGCGGGGGGGGGGGGGGGGGCCTTAGTCTCCCTGTAAAAGGGCGCACCTCTGTGATGTTTAGAACATAGCCAGAGCAAACTGACATTTCCAAAGGAAATTGTCATTTATTATCGTGGCTGTAATGTATTGCCGGTTCCTGGCAATATACATAAAATCACTGAAAAAGCTTTGCATTGCCCACCCCCAATCCATACCAGGCCCTTCAGGTCTGGTATGGATTTTAAGGGGAACCCCACTCCGAAATTTTAAAAAGAAATTGCGTAGGGCTCCCCACAAAGTCCGTAACAGATCCTTCAGGTCTGGTATGGATTTTAAGGGGAACCCCGCACCAAATTTTATAAAAAATGGCGTGGGGTCCCCCCAAAACCCAAACCAGACCCTTATCCGAGCACGCAGCCCTGGCATGACAGGAGGGGGTGGGGAAGAGTGAGCGCTCCCCCTCCGAACCATACCAGGCCACATGCCCTCAAGCACCTTGTACCCATGTTGATTGGGAGAAGGGCCTCATCCCCACAGCCATTGCTGGTGGTTGTGGGGGTCTGCGGGCGGGGGGCTTATCAGAATCTGGAAGCCCCCTTTAATAAGGGAGCCCCCAGATCCCGATCAGATGTGTGGTTTGAACACCGTTTTCATATGCGGGCGTGACTTACGTATGCGCTTTCTTTGCTGCGCGAGCTCGCGGGGACGGTGATGCTTTACATTTTTTTTTCATTTTTTTATTTATTTTATTTATTTTTTTGAGGCTGTTACGTTAAAAAAAATCTGATCACTTTTATTGCGATCACAAGGATTGTAAACATCCCTTGTGATAGTAATATGTGGTGACATGTACTCTTTATGGAGGGGTGGGGGGTCTGAAAGACCCCCCCCATCCCTCCTTTGCACTTCACAGTATTTTTTTTAAAACCGACGCCGTTGGCCGCCGTGTAAACCAGAAGTAACGTTGTGACATCGCTTCCGGAAATGTACGAAGGGGTCCCGATCGAAGCTGATTCTGGCTTCCACAGGGACTCCACATATCGCGCAGACACGTCGGATCGGAGCTCCAGTCTCCCGGTGGGACAGGAGACCGTAGAAGAGCAGCGGACGATGGCGGGGGTGGCCCCTCCCGTTCCCTGGGATAACGACCGATCGGCTTCCATTATCACCGGATAGCCGGCCACCTGCTCTAAAAAACGGCACCAGGGTATAGCCTGTAGCTGCAGGCTATACACTGATACATCCACTTAAAGCTGCCGCCGTTTATAAACAATGGTTCGTGTTAAGTGGTATAACATTGTGATGACGGAGTGCACATGCGCGGGACTACGAGCCGGACGCCTTGGCTCGGAGCTCTGAGCCGCCCCGACCGAAGGAGAGATCCACGGCGGCTATACAGTGATCCCCAGACCCCAAACCATCGGACCACAGTGTAGGGCAGCTGGTGACCATTACACCATCCCCAGAGACCAGCACAAACCTTCCAAAAAAGAGGTAAATCGGCATCTTCAGTTCCCGGCCCAGCAGCCCAGGGATCCTAAGATGGCAGCCGCAGCACGGCCTTGCGGGGAGATGGAGGGGGAAGCTGAATCGGTACCTATGGCTGACATATCCACTATGGACCAAGGGGACCCAGCTACCCCAGGGACACCACTAATTAAGCTCTCAGGCACCCCCTCCTCCTCAAAAAAATTTACTCCCTCGGTCTCCGTGACTGTGCTCTTCAGGGGCTCTCATCCTACCTATCCCATCGCACCTTTAGTGTCACTTACAATTCTACCTCCTCCTCTCCTCTTCATTTCTCTGTCGGGGTCCCCCAAGGTTCTGTTCTGGGACCTCTTTTATTCTCAATATACACCTCTTCTCTGGGTTGGCTGACGATACCCAAATCTACCACTCCACCCCCAAACTCACTCCATCAGTCTCCTCACGCATCACTAACTTATTAACAGACATATCTGCCTGGATGTCACACCACTTCCTCAAACTCAACTTGTCTAAAACTGAACTCATAATATTTCCTCCCCCACTTACCGTTTCCCCTGACTTCTCTGTCAAGAGCAATGGCACAACCATCCACCCATCCCCACATGTCAGGGTGCTTGGTGTTATCCTGGATTCTGAACTCTCCTTTTGGCCCCACATCCAATCACTTTCTAAGGCTTGCCGCCTCAACCTCCGCAACATCTCTAAAATACATCCTTTCCTAACCAATGAATCCACAAAGCTCCTGATTCACTCCCTGGTCATCTCTCGTCTCGACTACTGCAACTCCCTCCTCACTGGCCTACCTTTAAATAGACTATCCCCCCTTTAGTCCATCATGAATGCTGCTGCCAGACTCATCCACCTTACAAACCGTTCAGCGTCTGCCACCCTTCTCTGCCAATCCCTCCATTGGCTGCCACTCGCCCAATGAATTAAGTTCAAAATACTAACAATGAGCTACAAAGCCATCCACAACTCTGCTCCCAGCTACATCACCAACCTAGTCTCAAAATACCAACCTAATCGTCCTCTTCGCTCCTCCCAAGACCTCCTGCTCTCCAGCTCCCTCATCACCTCCTCTCATACCCGCCTCCAAGACTTCTCCCGAGCCTCTCCCTACCCCAATCTGTCAGACTATCTCCAAATCTATGCACCTTTAGGCGATTCCTGAAAACGTTTCTCTTCAGGGAAGCATATCCTGCCACCACCTAACAACTACACTTCTTATTTTCTCAATCAGCTCATCCCCCAGTTATTGCCCTTTCATATTATTTAACCCTCCCTCCTAGATTGTAAATTCTAACGAGCAGGGCCCTCTGATTCCTCCTGTATTGAATTGTATTGTAATTGTACTGTCTGCCCTAATATTGTAAAGCGCTGAGCAAACTGTCGGCGCTATATGAATACTGTATAATAATAATAATAATAATTGCAGCCTCTCCAGCATCCACAGAGTCGCTGCTAGGGAGAGTTATGGGAGAATTGTCACCTTCCCCATTCACAAACAGTCCACTGGGCATAATGCAAAACTCAGAAACAGGATCAGGACATCAAGGCCAAATTTCTGATATGGGGCATCTGCTAAATAGATTCTCTGAGATGCTGGTGGCGGGTTTGGCCCAAAATGCAACCCAGATAACCTCCACTATCAAGGCAGAGCTGAATATTTTGGGAGCTAGGATTGATACGATTGAACAGTCTGTAGATGAGGCAGTTGCTAGAGTCAATCAAAATACACACTGTATACAAACTTTGCAGGATCAGCTTGATATGACTCTTTCAAAAATCGATGAGCTTGAGAATCGCAGCAGAAGGTATAACTTCCGTATTAGAGGGCTTCCTGAGTCTATTGTTGATATTCATACTACAGTCAAACACTTTCTGACAGAATTACTCCCGGACATTTCCCCCCAACACCTGGAACTTGGTCAGGCCCATAGGGCTTTGCAACTTCAACGCCAAGACGGTCTCCCGAGAGATGTCATAGTCAAACATCAATATTATTCTACGAGGGAGGCAGTAATGA
The DNA here is from genome assembly GCA_018402905.1 of Glandirana rugosa. Taxonomy (NCBI): domain Eukaryota; kingdom Metazoa; phylum Chordata; class Amphibia; order Anura; family Ranidae; genus Glandirana; species Glandirana rugosa. The sequence goes on from BLSH010138638.1 coordinate 698,879, forward strand.
AAAAGTCGCGCTCTGCGGGACTCCTGACGATTCGGGGACATAACATACAAGTGTTTGCAGATCTTTCTCCAACCACAATACAAAAGAGGAGGACCCTCAAGCCACTGCTACTGATTCTTTCACAGAAAATGCTGAAATACTGGTGATCCTTCCCGTTCAGGCTACATTTCATCTTCCAGAATAAGACTTATGGTTTCGCCACCTTTCAGGAAGGAGAGCGTCTTTTAAAGGACCTGGGTCTCATCGATCAAGATCCCTCAGGACTTGCCCCTTCAGATCTCCGCCAAAGCACCTCAAAGAGACCGCCACCTGGCAGCCCGCTCACCCCGCTTTCGAACAAGCAACAACCCAAAAGACAAAGGGATTCCAAGATTCCGCGATGATGGTGACAATCCCTGATTTCTGTGGAAATTTGCCTTAAATTCCAGTCTATTATCTGGATGTCTATTCCTCCCTACCTGTTGGCTGTTGCCAAATGACCGACAATTTGACTCTATAAACCCAGGACCTAATTTTTCTTCTAGGTTCCTCTTACTTTTTTTTCCTTTTTTGACTCTGAGTTCTGTGACCCCTTATTTTAGGATAGTTGGTGACTATTATGAGAGGGGTAACAGAACCCCCCCCCCCCCCCCATTTTTATACAATTTTGAGTATCAGCAGTATGTTAGGAGCTCAGGGTTAAACACTTCAGTCACAGACCCTGGAAGTTAGTACAGATAATCTATACTTCACTTTCCTTTTTATGAGAAAAAGGTCTAATTGGGTTTCCTGAATGCATCCCTATGCTCCATAATGGACTAGAAGCAGATACTTTGGTCAGAAAATACTTTACAGTCTATTTGGAACATAGTGGAGCATCTGGCCTTTTGCCCATTTCCCACTTCATTCCTTGATTTTGTGGGTCTCTTTTGTTTTTATCCCCCAGGTTATCAGTTCATAGTTTTTTTGGGGATATTGTTTGGGGATATTGTTTGTTTGAATAAATAGTCTGGGAGACCTCCACGGTCGGGGCGGAACCACATGCCCCTCCTCCTGTGGTTATCAGAAGACTCGCTACCCCTGATGACAACAGGATAGCAACCTGTTAGAGGTAGCACTATTGTCAGATCTCTCTCAGGGAGATCTGGAGGGGGCCTGGGCTGGTCCCGGCCCTCTTGGGGCGGGAATGGGTCCTTTTCAGGACCGACTCCCTCCTCGAATATATCTTCAGAAAACTGTCAAACTTGAAATATGCTTTTGTTTATCTGTCTGCTACAATCAAGTCCTCACTTTTTCTCCTTCAATCTTCTTCTTTCCCTGTTACCTATCCATGGAGAAGTTAACCTGGTATTTGTTTTACCATCTATCTAGCGGGCTCTGTCCGGGGGTGCTCAGGTGGACCTTATCAGTTCTGCGGCGATTCAAGGATCAGCGTCTGGAGCTCCCAGTCCATCTTGGAATCTGTTTTACGGGTGTTGGGGTAGGTGACTTTTTATGATAGGGTTCTCCCCTCATGTCCATGTCTGACACAAATCAGTCTGTGGGGGTCTTGCGGTTGGGCTCTCACAACACACAAGGTTTGAACTCCCCAGTAAAGAGACGCAAGGCACTACAGGGCTGTCATTCCCAACACATAGATATTTTATTTCTGCACGAAACCCATTTCCCCAAAAGCTACAATCCCAAATTTCTTCACCAAACATATCCTGTATTTTTCTTAGCCAACACAGACACAAAACAAAGAGGAGTGGCCATCCTCTTCTCCAAAAGAGTACAGTGTAATGTCACCCACGTGATTAAAGATGTAGAGGGACGATATATCTTAGTTAAGGGGAGGATTTTGGATCAAATTTATTCCTTCGTCTCTTATTATACACCCAACAAAGGACAGGCAGGCTTCTTTACAGAAATGTTTAAAACAATTTCCCCTCATCTTGATGGGTGGGTGGTGCTGAAGGGCGACACTAATGTAGCATTTGACTCAATGCTAGATAAAACAACCTCAGGAAAGTTCCGGTGTAAGAGACCCCAGAAACAAGGCCTGAAAATTGCAAAGCATATTCATTCGCTTGGGCTAGTTTATATCTGGTGGGAGTTAAATCCCTCCGCGAAAGATTATACCCATTTCTCGGCACCCCATAAAACCTATGGAAGGATAGAGCACATGTTTATTCCTACAAGTGACATTTCTTCAGTTATTAAGGCCAAGATACGTGAAGTTGTGTGGTCAATAGAGTTCAGCGAACACCTGGATGTTCGGGTTCAGTGGGTTCGGCCGAACTTCGGGAAAAAGTCCAGGTTCGGTACCAAACTTGACCCGAACTTTACCCCGAACCCCATTGAAGTCAATGGGGACCCGAACTTTTCGGCACAAAAATGACTGTAAAAAAGTCCTGGAAAGTGCTAGAGGGCTGCAAAAGGAAGTAAAATGATTTTAGAACAATAATCTGTCCCTTACAGCAACAGCAGGAACCTGACCCTATAGGAGTAGGCGATGATTTTAGAACAATAATCTGTCCCTCTAAGCAGTAGACTCTACCTACTCCAGTCAGAACGTTCTGTAATGCAGGATGAGATGTTATTAGATCTGCAATCTGTCCCTAAAAGCAGTAGTAGTAGTAATCTCTACCTAGTCCACAATCAGATCGTTCTGTAATGCAGGATGAGATGTTATTATATTTGCAATCTGTCCCTCACAGCGCCGGCAGCATCCTCTCCCTACAATACCCAGAGAGCATGTGACATGCAGCACTAAGTGACTCCAGCTTATAAAGAGGCTGGGTCACATGATGCACTGGCCAATCACAGCCATGCCATTAGTAGGCATGGCTGTGATGGCTTCTAAGGGCAAACCAGTGAAACGCTTGTTGATTGGCTGCCCTGCAGCTATTCAACATGCGTGATCAAATACCCGAACCCAGAACCCGAACTTTTTTCAAATGTCCGGGTTCGGGTTCAAGTCACGGACACCCCAAAGTTCGGTACGGACCCGTACTTTACAGTTCGGGTTCGCTCAACTCTATCGGTAGATATACACAAAGCTTTTGACTCTGTATCTTGGGAATATATGTTCAGGCTATTAGATAAATGGGGCTTTGGTCCGAATTTTATAAGTATGTTGAAGGCACTCTATGCTAGACCAACGGCGCGCGTGAGATTTTGTTGGCAGTATTCAGATACTTTCCAGATAGTAAAAGGCACCAGGCAGGGATGCCCCTTGTCCCCTATACTATCCTCTTTAGTGATAGAAACGTTAGCCATAGCGTTGAGAGAATGTCCAGATATAAAAGGGGTATTGTGCGGACAAAAAACCCATAAGTGCGCTTTATTCGCTGATGATGTCCTTCTATTTATAACCTCTCCGATAACAACCACACCAAACCTGCTATGAATACTTGATGAGTTTAGCAAAGTTTCAGGCCTCAGAGTAAATTTTTCCAAATCTGTGGCTCTCAATGTCAATATTCCGACTGCAATTTTGGATCAATTGAAAACCAACTTTCCCTTTGTTTGGTCTAGCACACATATTCCATACTTAGGCATTAATCTCTCCCCTGCCTTTGGCGAGTTGTATAAAAGTAATTTTCTTCCACTCATTAGAAAATTACACAGAGATATAAAGCACTGGGCATCCTTGGGGTTGTCTTGGTTGGGCAGAGTAAACGCGGTAAAAATGACACTTTTTCCTCGCATACTTTATGTGTTTCGGTCATTGCCTATACCGGTAACCAAACAGCAGTTACTGCCATTACAAATAGCAATTAATAAATTTATCTGGGGAAGTAAGGGACATCGGTTCTCAAAACAAGTTCTATATAGACCCAAGACAAAAGGGGGTTTAGGTCTGCCTAATATTTGGTGGTACTATCTAGCTGCACAGTTAGCTCAGTTTTCAGTTATCTACTCTAAAGATGTCAAACCAGATTGGGTTTCAATTGAGATGGAGGCTATCCCGAATCACACTCCATACTATCTGGCATGGTGCTCTCCAAAACTGCGCCCGCCGATTCTGGCACCCACTCTTTCACATTCACTGGTTGTTCAAGATCGCATAATCAAACTGAAGAAGGTTACCTTTAGCTGGTGCCCGCTGGCACACCTTTTCAATAATCCCCAATTCCCCCCGGGGGAAGACATTAAGGCCTTTAAATGGTGGCTCAATAAGGGCCTGTTCAGGATTGGACACTTTGTCAATCCTAGTGGGTCCCTTTCTCGTACACATTGCAGTAACAAATTGGACATGCCACAGTCTGAATCTTTTAGGCTAAATCAAATCACACATTTTATTTATTCAATATGGCCGGATAAACCTAAGTGCATACAAATTACCCCATATGAACAATGGTGTTCTCAGGTAATGGACATGAGGGGAGGAATTTCCCTGATATACAGGGGCTTGACTGAACCTGTGGATAAGGCACCCTATATGACTAGTTGGGAAAGGGATATCGAGCTGGACTGGGACCTGGACACATGGCATTCTACTTTCTATAAAGCTTTCAGAGGTATAAATAACGTTTCCCTGATGGAAGCAAATGTTAAAGTGATTACATGATGGTACATGGTACCCATGAGACTGGCGAAGATGTTTGTTTCGTCCTCGCCCCTATGTTTTTGAGATTGTGGCCACCGGGGCACTATCCTACATATCTTCTGGGAATGTCCCAGGATTAGGACATTCTGAAATTCTATTTTTAGGCTGATACGCAAACCGACAGGATTGTCTATTCATCAGAGCCCGTCGATAGCACTGTTAAATCACTTGACGCCGGGCTTGCCCAAGTGTTCTCAAGCTCTAATAGTTTTGCTCCCAACAAGACAAAATTATTGATTGCCAAAAACTGGAAAACCACATCAGTTTCCTACCAACAAGCGAAACGGAAAATTTCTTGGTTGATGGCTCATGAGAAAATAGCCAACACTATTCTAGATACAATGGGTATCTTTAGGAATGTCTGGGAACCGTGGGCATCCTATATGGGTGTCACTATCTAACAACTCCACAGTGTGGTGCTCGATTGACTGTGGGGTCCTGCCTGGGCATCCTTGAACAGGTTATCTTCTGCTTTTCCCTTTTCATTCTTTCTTTTCTTTCCTTTTCTATTTCTGATTATGGTTATTGGTGGCAGCTGATTGTTTTATTGTTGAGACATTGTGATGGCAGAGGAAGGCTATAACCTAACAAGAGGAAGTACATCAATTATTTGAGTTACTGTTACCAAGTCTAACGAGGAGCTGGAGGGTTGGGCTTTACGGGAGTAAGCAGACGGACCACAGCAGGATCCCAAAGGGGTGGTCGGCAAGCTCCTGTGGCGCATCTACCTAGCTCATTTGTTGAGCAACTGTTTGGGTACCCCTCTGCTCATCATAAGTTTTGAAGTATTATAAGGGTTCCTCTTCTGTTCTTCTTAAGGCAGGTAAAGATACCTGCCAACTAGAGTTGAACGAACCTCTGGAAGTTCGGGTTCTGCTGGTCTGGCCGAACTTCGGGACAAAGTCCGGGTCCGGATGGAACCCGAACGATCGCACGGACAACGAACCCCATTGAAATCAATGGGGACCTGAACTTTTAGGCACAAAAATGGCTGTAACAAAGTCATGGAAAGCCCTAGAGGGCTGCATAGCAAGCCCAAGGTAGGCCTGGGCCTGAAACAGGGCTTCAAGCCGGTCTGGTCGTCTTGGGCTTGAAGGTCTCCAAGCAAGTTGAGATCAACCGTCCATAGAAATGGACGGAATTCTTCTTGTCTTCTCCTTGGGAATATTATGAAGTTTTGAATACTACTCGTCTCCCCATGGGTTTGTCAACGAGTTGTTTACTCGATCCATCTACGCGGTGTCCTCGAACGGCTGGTGGGGAAACCCTAGGACGACACCAGGCAGACGAATGAGGGCATTTCGGGTTGGGAGGTCGAGGAGCAATCTGAACCATTGTCATTGAGTTTATTAACTACATGAAGGAGAACAATCCAAT
>BLSH010138638.1:742527-756403 GCA_018402905.1 Glandirana rugosa
TTCTATGTCACGTTGGTTACAGCCGGCGTCAAGTCCGCGTGTGGCGACTTTACCGCCGGGAGGCACGCTTTTAGCTGCTGGACCTCTTGGCGAGGTCCTCTTTATTAGAAGCAAAACACCCCAAGGGCCTCTCTAGACTTCCAAGAACAGGACTCGCCAAGAACGTAAGGACCGATGCTCTCCATGATCCCCAACTTTTATACAGGGTGCGAAAGGAATAACTTTCCCGTGTGGCATGAGGCGGTGCTCGTGGTTTAGGACCCCGAAAAGGTGCAAGAGACTAACGCACTTAGGAGTTAAAGGTTCTGTTTCACTGGTAAGACGCGGACCGGTCTCTCTTTCCGGGCGAGTTTATATTACCGTTATAGTATAGGTAGATAGGACTGAAGAGTCGTCTGCAGGTTGCTGTTGCCCAGAGGAAGAGACGTCATTTTTGAATTGTAGAAATGGGCCTTACCGTCCCAAATAACCCTCAATTTAGCAGGGAAAAGCTTAGCATATTGCAGGCCTTCTTGTCGGAGATGGTTTTTTACTGCAGAGAAGGAGACCCGTTGTCGTTGGACGTCTGCTGAGAAGTCAGGATAGATGGATATGATATTGCCATTATATTTGAGCGGGCCTTTCTCTCTGGCCAGGCGCAGAATGGTCACTTTGTCTTGGAAATTGAGGATTCACGCAATCAGAGAACGTGGAAAAGCCCCAGGATTTGGTGCTCGTGGCGGAGTACGGTGTGCCCTTTCAATAAGGAAAGCGTGGGACATATTTTCAACCCCTAGTACCTCTCGTAGCCAGGAATGCAAGAACCGCTCAGGACAAGAACCTTCAGATCTCTCCGGGAACCCCACAAAACGAAGATTATTTCTCCTGGAGCGGTTCTCCAGGTCGTCGATTTTCGCACGGAGGGCCGCCATTTCAGCGGTGTGCGCCTGAACTGCGGCCGACATTGGTTGCACTGTATCTTCTAAAGCACTGATGCGTTCTTCAGCGGCCCTGGTTCTTTCCCATAAAGTTTGTACATCTTGCTTCAGTATGGAATTGTCGATACGGATAGTCTCGATTTGCAGTGATAGGGATGTTTTACAGTCCTGAATCGCCAGCATGATCTCAGCCAGTGTAGTGGACCAGAAGCTGTGCTATCTGTAGGACTGTAGGGGGGATCTGGCAGCATGTGCGATTCGCCCTGCGTTTTAAAGACAGCCGGGCCGGACCCGTCCATCCCCTGAGATAGTAATAAAGAAGGGGTCCCGTGTATTGAAGATTGAGGTGTGCACTCAGGACCCACCGCATCTCCCGCATCTTCCTGCCACCTGAATTGGGCCAATTGTTCTGTCGCTGAGGCAGACGCAGGAGGGCCATATTTGACCATCATTCCGCCGTTGCGGGGGGGACACAATTCCCACTCCCTGGTCCGGATAATATACAAGAAAGGGGCACAGGAGCGTAGGGGATCGCTGATTTGAGGATGAATTGAGGATGAATTGACCTCTGTGTACTCTAGTGGAAGTGCTCCAGATATAGGCTATATACATATAACAGAAGGTGTACTAACTCCTTGATTAAAACTGTTCCCACAGTCCACACCACCTACACTTCCACCTCAGTCAGTTCTCCTAGGGAAGTACAGGCAGTGGTCAGGGCAGATGTAACTCCAGATGTCCCCTACCCCCTGATGGAGAATACACAGCAGGACCAGGAGGGTGTACCAAGATGGCGGCGGCCCGTTTTTAGGCCTCGGTTCCCACCCTGTCCCCTCTACTCACAAAATCCACAGTCAGATGTGCCTCTGGAGGGGTGTCCCATCTACTGGATGATCGGGTCAGCAGCACTGTAGTGGCAGAATCGTGGATGGCCTGGCCGCCGGAAGAACGGCGGCGCTCCACGACTAGGCCTCAAGCCGGGGCTTCAATTTATGGATCCGGCTGGCCGGCCGGTAAAATATGCCCCAGGACGTGCTACCTGAGCTCCGCAAGATTCCCAGTGGATGTCTAGAAAGGACGGATGGCAAAGGATGGCATAGGATAATAGATAGGATGGCAGGAGCTCTCCAGATACACGTCCGCCGCTCTTCACATCTGGACACGCCCCCCGATACATTGTTCTATACAATTTTATGAACTACTTTTTATCAATTTGTAATCAATAAATGCTTTCCTTTTAACAAGCATTTGCATCATCGTGCTCACTCGTGACCGCAACCAATCCAATAAAGGCCTATTTTTCTCAATTATCTTGATTGGGATGAGTCCTCATCTTGATTTTCCTTTTTGTCTAGTATCACTGTGGATGTGGATTGGGTTGCCTTCTTCAACACTGACCACCTATGTCTCTATAAACTCCCCAGCAACGATGTCTTGAACAATAAAACCTGTTGGTAACTGTAACACTATGATTCTATGAACCTGACCCTAGCAGCACTAGGCTGCACACGTCTGTTTGCTCTTACAACTGTGTTGCTTTCTACTATCCCCCCCCCCTTTTCCCTACCTCATTCTATCTTCTTTCTCAATCTCATCTTGGTCGCATCCTTGCTAGCTGAGTTGTCCTTGATAAATGTTTTTTTTTCTTGGTTAAATACACGTGTGGAGGGGTCTGGTGGCCATCGAGACATGTTGGTTGGCCCAGGGCAAATGATAATGTGTAATCTCCCCTGCTCTAAGCTCATGCCCCTGAACCCGCGCTTCGGTAGGTAGGCTGGACTCCTCTGTTTGTACTGAGTTGGGCTCATGTTGGGCCTGTTGTTTATTGGATAAATTTGCTACGGCCTCTTTTGCCCTTTGTCCTATTTCCCTTGAAAATGATAAATAAAGGTTACTTTAAAAAAAAAAACAAAGACTGCCCCTTGTTTTTAGACTCCAAGGGTCAGATGGAATGTACAGCCATTGCTGAATTCGGCACCCTTAAATAAATGAGTGTACTTATATCTTATAGAACACAGAGGTTTGAAAAATTCGCCCATGAAGTACAAATGCTATCATTAGATATTATCAGTCATAACATACCCATTCCCCTCTCATGACTCCATCAGCTTAAAAAGAACACTAAGTTAGATGAAGACCAGCTCATCAGGTCTAAATTAGGGAAATTTAGACGAGACATAGGGTGTCATAATTCCAATAAGGTGTTCTCTTGGAATAAAAAGGCCCCGCAATCATCCCTTAGGGTTGAGTCCAGTTATCCTCCCCCACATCAGGATTCCCTCCCAGTCTGCCCCTCCTGGGCCCACTGCCCTTCCTCCCCTATTGAGCCTTCCTCCCCCTATCCACCTCAACCTACAGTGATTCCAGTGCACAATAACAAAGCTAATGATCCCCTCCCCTCTTCCTCTAGACATAAATGTCCCATCAGTGTCACTAGTCTTCCCAGGGCTGAAAATACAGTTGTATGCAAAAGTTTAGGTACCCCTGACAATTTCCATGATTGTCATTTATAAATATTTGGGTGTTTGAATCAGCAATATCATTTTGATCTATCAAATAACTGAAGGACACAGTAATATTTCAGTAGTGAAATGGGGTTAACTGGATTAACAGAAAATGTGCAATATGCATCAAAACTAAATTAGACAGGTGCATAAATTTTGGCACCCTTGTCATTTTGTTGATTTGAATACCTGTAACTACTTAGCACTGATTAATTGGAACACACAATTGGTTTGGTGAGGTCATTAAGCCTTGAACTTCATAGACAGGTGCATCCAAGCATGAGAAAATGTATTTAAGGTGGCCAATTGCAAGTTGTTGTTCTCTTTGACTCTCCTCTGAAGAGTGGCAACACGGGGGCCTCAAAACAACTCTCAAATGACCTGAAAACAAAGATTGTTCTACATTATGGTTTAGGGGAAGGCTACAAAAAGTTATCATAGAGATATAAGCTGTCAGTGTCCACTGTGAGGAACATAGTGAGGAAATGGAAGACTACAGGCACAGTTCTTGTTAAGGCCAGAAGTGGCAGGCCACATAAAATATTGGAGAGGCAAAGGCGAAGGATGGTGGGAACGGTCAAAAACAGCCCACAGACCACCTCCAAAGACCTACAACATCAACTTGCTGCAGATGGTGTCACTGTTAAAGTTGAGCGAACCCGGACTGTAAAGTTCGGGTCCGTACCGAACTTTGGGGTGTCCGGGACCCGGACCCAAACCCGGACATTTAAAAAAAAAGTCTGGGTTCGAGTTCGGGGTTCTGGTATTTGATTCCACGTGTTGAATAGCTGCCAAGGGCAGCCAATCAACAAGTGTTTCACTGGTTTGCCCTTAGAAGCCATCACAGCCATGCCTACTAATGGCCAGTGCATCATGTGACACAGCCTCTATATGGGGCTGAAGTCACCGTGCTGCATGTCATATGCTCTCAGGATAGTTTAGGGAGAGGATGCTGCTGGCTCTGTGAGAGACAGTACTGCTGCTTTGAGGGACAGATTGCAGACCTCATCCTGCTGCACAGAACGATCTGACTGGACTAGGTAGAGTCTGTTGCTTTAAGGGAAAGATTTTTGTTCTAAAATCATCTCCAAGTTCTATAGAGAAAGGTTCCAGCTGTTGCTTAGAGGGACAGATTATTGTTCTAAAATCATCTCCAAGTTCAATAGGGAAAGTTTCATCCAGGCGCATAGAGAGCCATATTATTGTTCTAAAATCATCTCCAAGTTCTATAGGGAAAGTTTCATCCAGCCGCATAGAGACTGAGAGCCATATTTTGTTCTAAAATCATCTCCAAGTTCTATAAGGAAAGTTTCTTCCAGCCGCATAGAGAGCCATATTATTGTTCTAAAATCATCTCCAAGTTCTATAGGGAAAGTTTCTTCCAGCCGCATAGAGACTGAGAGCCATATTATTGTTCTAAAATCATCTCCAAGTTCAATAGGGAAAGTTTCATCCAGGCGCATAGAGAGCCATATTATTGTTCTAAAATCATCTCCAAGTTCTATAGGGAAAGTTTCATCCAGACGCATAGAGACTGAGAGCCATATTATTGTTCTAAAATCATCTCCAAGTTCTATAAGGAAAGTTTCTTCCAGCCGCATAGAGAGCCATATTATTGTTCTAAAATCATCTCCAAGTTCTATAGGGAAAGTTTCTTCCAGCCGCATAGAAACTGAGATCCATATTAGTACTTTTACAGATCAGTCCATGGAATTTGATTTTGAGAAGGACATTATAGATACCCTTGAGACGCTGTCTTGGAAAGATGGGTCTCTGGATCTATATACACAGCATCTGGCCACATCTCCCCCCATTATCCATTCCTCATTACAACCTAAATCCATCTTCTATCCCACCCATGCTAAGGGTCCGTTCTTAGAGAGTTTCTACAGAGTGGTGTTCTCGCATCTTCAGAAACTTTGTAGATCTCCTCCCTCAGCTACATCCAGATCTAGTAATCTTCTCCCTTCTGAGATCGCCGCCTTGGATTCACTGATGAAAACACATGATGTGGTGATTAAATCTGCTGACAAAGGGGTTGTATTACAAAACAGAATGGACTATGTAGCGGAGGCTAAAAGACTCCTTTCAGATGTGGACACATATACCAAATCTAGGAATGATCCCACTACCCTTTTCGCTCAGGAAGCTTGTCATGTGGTTAAATCTGCCCTTAAAGACAACATCATTAGTAAAATAGAAGCCTCATTTCTTCTTAAAGATTTTGATCATATTCCGTACTTTTTTCTTTTCCCAAAAGTGCACAAGAGTATGGAGGCCTATAGTGGCAGCTATGGATAGCATCACTACAGGTTTCAGCCAGTATATTGACCGCTTCCTGCAACCTTTGGTACACCAATTGTCTTCCTACATTAGGGATGGCACCCACCTCCTTGAGCTTGTGTCACCATATAAATGGGAACCTACCTATGTATGGCTCTCATTGGATGTCCAGTTCCTTTATATATCTATGCCCCATGAGGTTGGTTTGTTGGCTATTGATTTTTTCTTTCCCAGGATCCCCTCATGAATCCTAGGCAGGCGCCCTTCATTGTGGAGGCCACCAAATTTTGCCTAACACACAATTATTTTAACTTTGGGGACTTCTACTTGCAGCTGCAGGGCACTGCAATGGGTGCCAACTTTGCACCCTTATATGAGAATTTGGCCATGGGTCTTTGGGAGAGCAATCACATTTGGCGTAATAATACATTTTCTGTCAATATAATCTTCTTCGGAAGATATATTGATGATATTATCGTCATCTGGGATGGCTCTCCCGACCTCATGGACAGGTTTGTCCCCTACTGCAATGATAACCCCTACGGTCTATCTTTTACATCTGTCACCGACCCCCAACACCCTGGCCTTTCTAGGCCTAAAGTTGGGTCATATAGAGGGTTCCATTGTAGCTAAGAATTACGCGAAGCCCACTGCGGGTAATTCTTTTCTACATCATCAGAGTTGTCACTATCCTCCATGGATCAAAAACATACCCAAGGGACAGTTTTGCAGACTACGGCAGAACTGTACCCTGGATAGTGGCTATGTTGAGCAGAGTGCCCTTCTAAAAAATAAATTTTCAGATAAACAATATCCAGAAGACTTGGTCAATCAGGCCTTTGAATCCTATTTGAATCCTTACCCATCACTGGAACATATTTCAACAGGATCCGCACCTCAACGATACCCTGCCAGAACGCCCAAGGGTTACTTACCATAGGGCACCGAATTTGAAAAACAAGATTGCCCCAAGTAAATTAAAGACCTTAGATACTGGACCTTCCAGACCGGTACCAGTGCCCTTGGTAGGGATGTACCAGTGACGAAAAGCCCTGTGCAAAACTTGCAAATTTTTCAATCACAAACAAAAATCCTTTTGCACTAAAGGCAAGTCCTACACGCTGCAGGAATTTTACAACTGTTCCTCAGAGTTTGTAGTCTTACTTGCCTTTCTCTATGTGGGCCGGGCCAAATATGGATGATCAAACAAATATCCAGATCTCTCCCGGGGGCAGAGCGCTTTAAGAAACTTTGTGCCCTTGGGACCTTTTGGATATATAGTCTTGATGTCCTTTCGCCAGGTGGCTTTAATGAGTGCATAGAAATAGCCACCATCCTTTGACCATTGTTCTGATCACTTTTCTATTCATATGACCTAATAATTTTACATAATTGTGAATATTTTTGTTTGCACTATATATTATATCGGTTTTCTCCTTTTAATCTCCCTTTTCATGCCCCTCTTGTCTTCAGGTTGGTACAATGGGGGTGGCGGGTGGTGATGTTCTGTTGGTTCCTACTGTGAGTATATACACATCCACTGATTTTAGAGTTATTAGAGATATTCATATATTTGTGTATTGCATATGCTTTTATACATTTTTGGGCTATTATTATGTATTTTTGGGCACAGTCATAGTATATGGTACTGATCACAAATCACACTTTTGTGGCTGTTCTAGAGGAATAGATCTATTATCTACTCTATTTTTTTATTATCTTATTTTAATCCTATAATCCTATAATTTTCCATTATAGATTTCTCCAATTATTCTTTATATGTTTGTTATAGAATATGAACTAATTGATCTCTTATTTTAATTAATTTAATCGATCAATTATTTTGAACTGACCAATTGATCCTTTTCCCTGAGATTAATTCCCTTTTCCACAATATTGCCATAATAAACCGCCTCTGCGGTTAATTGTACAATTATATTGTTTTTCTACCATTGATTATTTATGGATCAATATATATATTTTTTTATTATTATTATTATTTCTGGATTTGGTCTCAAGTTACACCAGTTCCCCTGTGCATTACACTTTTTTACCTTGATCAGCCATCTCTACATGTAGTAATCTAGGCGTCACTATTTAGTATCTTATGCTATAGACTTAACACCAGGCGGTTTTTGGTCGCTTTGTATTGCACAAAAATTCCAGACTGCATCAATTGTCCTTATACCATGATGGTTTGTATTGTATATGGTTGTTGGTATATGCATATCAGCATTAGAGGACTTTTATTAGCCGGCCCTTCCCCCTGTAGCCTGAAGTCGGTATTTGAAGCATTGTATTATTTCCCTCCGTTGACTCCTCCCACTGTAGCCTTATAGCATGGATCCCCAAGTCAGTTGTTGTATTGCCTGATGAAGGGGCGTGGCTACAAGGACATCGTAGCACGCACCCCCAGGAAATGCGTCTCATCCCAGTGATGTCACGGGTCCGCGCTGCACTATCCTTGCATCCTAAGCCTCGCTCTGATGTCTCTTACTGCCCGGCCGGCGCTTTCCATCTTATAGTGAGTTGCCAGAAGCCACTTGATTAATACAGACGGATAGATGCACTACTCCGCCCAGGACTGGAGGTACACTGATGACACCATGTGGAGATCCTATCTACTTGATGTGCTTTTTGTTAACCTTCCCATTTGAGTTGCCATTTGGCATTTTGCAGTAAATATTATCTCAAATCCTGCACTTAGAGGCACCTCTCTCCTTGCACCACTTCTCCCAGGGGAAAAGTACTCTGCTCCCACAGTAGTAGAAAGAAGCTTTGCCTCTTGCCAGAAGGGAATGGACAGCCGTCCCATTCCATGCATCCTAAGAGAAGAAACAAGAACTACTAAATTACAACTAACTAAACATCACACAGATCAGCTAGAAGGGGGTTATGGACCTCAAAGCTGACCAACAGTAAATCCAACACCACACATTAGTTTCCTTTGCCACCTGTCTGATCTGTTGGTGAGGGATTATAACCCACAAGCAGAAACAGTAAAGGAAAGAAAGGCATGCATATAGAACAATGTGAGTTTTCTTAGAGTCCTAGATGGAGGGGCCCCTCCCCGGATCTGAAGAATTTTTTTGAAAGGCCAGAACACACCTCACCCCAGTGTACTTTCAATGAGCCAAGTCTCTGCCCTTGGATGCAGGATGGCAGGCTGGCATGGTTTGAGCAAGGTTAGGGAAGAAACAAAACACAACTCCTGCAGTCTTCCAGCAGTCTCTGGTGTCTTTGGCTCCTAAAAGAAAGCTGTAGTCCTCCAACAGTTAGTTTCAAATGTAGGAGCGTGGGTCAGGCAGCCTCATCCTGCTTTCCCCTTCTCCCCTGACAGAAATGGAGTAGCTTCTTGCAGGCTGGTTTGGCTTCATCACAAGGACCTGGTCTCCATAAATAGCATGCCCCAGTCTCCATTCCTGCTTCAACTCTACAAAGCGATTCCAGACCTCACAGTCCTGCCGTTTCAGGGGTTTGGGGACATGCAAATATTCCCATATGATTTTGTCCTCCCACTCTCCTCTGGAGCTCTCCACGACATCCATGATATGGTGAGGGACATATGGAAAGTCTAGGCCCCACTCCAAGGCAACTTTGCGTTGTACCTCCCATTGGAACCGGGAGAGCATGGGTAGTAACTCCTTTACCTTCCCTCTCCCTGGCCAGATCAGAGTAACAGGAGATCTGATCAACTGTTGCTGGAAGGTACCTGCCCTGGTCTGGGTAGTGGAGGGCCTCTATAGGAACAACTGACTGAGGGTGATAGGGGTTCCTGTTGCTTCATCTGTGTCTGGTTCAGATTCTGGTCGTCTCCCGTCCTCTGGTGGAGTATCCATCACATGGGACTCTCCTGTCTCCCACTCTTTCTCATCTGGGCTCTCATCTGGGGATGACCATTCTACAAGTCTTTCCAGAGACCCAAACTCAGCTTGCAGTCTGGGGGAACCCCAATCAATTAGTCTATCCCTCTGCTCCTCTTCCAGCTCACCAGAGGGCACACCCCCTCTTGCACTAACTCCGCTGGACAGGGAACAGCTATGGGCAGACTTATGGCCGGCGGGGCTGGGGGCTCTAGTGCTGGACAGTACTTACAAGTCTTAGGTCCCCTGCTGGGTCTTCAGTCACAACAGCCCCACCCTCGTTCATTCCCTCTTTAGTGTTTGAGGAGGAGTCACCGGGATGCAACTCCTCCCTGCCTTGACGAGGTGGCTCCAGGCCTCCTCCGGCGTTCCGGGACTTCTCAGGCTGTGATGTGAAAAGTCCTGACTGCAGGTCCACATTGAAGCAGCGTGTATCCTGCTGAATGTCCATCCGCTGCATGAGTGGCTCGTATCAATGGCCACACCTTGCTCATGCTTCCACTGCTGCTGTTGGCATCCGACATCCTGGGCAGAGCACACACAGTCTTTTCATCCCATCCACTACCCCGAGGGGGAATCCCCCGCGGTCCTCAAGTCCACGAGTGTCCGTTCCAGCAGTTACGGCAGTCAAGTAAAGACTGGTAGCAAATGACTATCCTCCGCCATCTTCCACAACCTCTAGGCATCTGCTGGGCACAGAGAAACTTTAGTCTGCTCCAGGGCATGGCTCTGCCTCCTCACTTCCAGACAGGCTGGTGCCACTGAATCTGATAGGTGGATTCTTTCCTGGTCGCGCTGCTGTAACCCCTGATGTGCAGGATAGAAACTTGCAGACGTGCTGGCTTTGCAGAACTTGCCCAGGCATGTTGGCCCTTATGGTGGTTGCCGGTAGCAATGGTAATTTTAGTAATGCCCGTGGTCCTCCTGTACAGGGCCACTCTAACACAGTCTCTCCCCGCCAGCTTACCTCGATCACTGTTAGCAACAGGAGACCGTCCCAAGCACATTTCACCATTGCAAGCAGGATTTTTGAGCACAAGTTCAGTGTGCCCAGCATGTTTAGCATCCAGTGATAGATGTCCGGCCTTGGCAGGGCTCGGTACATATTTGTAATCCATGGGCGCGGTCGCCTGCCATGGTTGCCATGGGGGATGACACAGGTCACAAGTCACTGAATTGAGAAACAAGATGTTCAAATGTCTGCCCCAGCGCCGGTTGAAGCAACTGGGTAAGTGGCAGCGGCAATTGGCAACCGCTCTTGCTGATTACTATGGGCAATGGCACACTAGTAAGAACTCTTAATGTTTTAGCAGGCAAACATACAAGTCCTCCCCCCAGGTTCAATCCACATAGACAATAGAACAATTACAGTTCCCTGGCTCAGTTCTGTTGCGGCTAGGGGTAACGACTGGCAGCTTTACAGGTGAATCCCGGAAAACAAGCCCCCAAATGTAGCCAATGACCCCCTTAGGGGTGGCTGGTAGTCGTGGTTCACCTGTCTCTCTGCCCTCAATCACACACTTCTGTTCATCCGTAATCACTGAACAGGCCAGTACTTTGTTTTTGTTGTTTTATTGAGGGGTTAAACTTGGATAGGTTAGGGACGACTGTGGGATGTCCAAAGAACAATGATACAGGACCATTCTATATACACCGCCATATATACACTCCTTCTTCCTCCAGCACTGATGCTTACTGACCGTTACTCTCCTTCACTTCTCTCTTGCACAACACTTCCTTCCTTACTGTTAGGCCTGAAGGGAAATTTATCAAGCCTTAGCCTCAGCAGGACCCCTGGACCGCCCGTCACAGGCAAGGGCCACGGGCCCTCAATTGTAAAGCCACGGGCCCTCAGAGTGTAGCTAAGTACAATTGTGCTAGCCGGTTATTGATCGACTACTGCTCCCAGCCCATTCTCTTCCAGGCCACTCCGGCCTACCTCACTGTCCAGTGACACCGCTCCTCTGACTGGCTCCTTCACTTTCCACAGACTGTCCACTGTCTCCTCCCAGCCTGCTCCAGTCCTCTTCTCCAGCTCCCAGGGTCTGTCACTCACCGCACCGGTGGATACTTTAAAGAGCCTTTCCTGTAGCCTCTCTGTTGCTCCCTGCTCCCTTGTGCTACTCCAGGATCTCTCTCCATTCCTGGCTGCACCCGAGCCACCAGGCCTAAAGGGCACCCCCCCCAAACAGGGGGCTCCCTCCCGGGTGAGGCCTTAGCAACCTCTGCTACATCTCTACTCTTCCACCCAACACTCTCCTACCCCAGTTGGGCAGATCACAGTATTTAAGGAGGCCTGCCCTCTGCCAATCCAGGATGGGGATTGGTCAGGGCTCCTTAACATATTTCAGAAAGTGACACCTCCTCATCCATCCCCTTTTCCAGAGCCTTCTAGAAACAAAGGGGAGGAGTATCCAAGGGGTGTTCCTTCCTGCAATCTCCAGCTCTTCCTGGGCCACTCCCCTGCCCAGATCAAAACATTCAGGCCTGCACTATTACTATGGGGGCCCTACTCTAGTATGCATCGCATAGAAGCACATTATGAAATACTTACCTTGGAACGAAACCTTCCAGCGACGCGCTAAAATAACAAAATGTGATTGGTAGTACCTTGTGAGGTGCCTTCATCCCCATTGTACATACAAATGCAGAGTTTTGCCCATTGGGACTTTGGATGAAGTGCCACACAGCCAGTAATAAAAACATAGTACAGGTTTATTAAGTATATGCCAGCAATAGAACTGGGGAAAGGTGTCAAATGCCAAACAGTTGGCTCAAATGTACAAATCCAATACATGGTTACATACAGTAATCAAATAGTCCATAGTAAGTGTGTCATAGCATCTATGGTGACCCACCACATTGCGTGAGTTCAGACTCGCTCTTCAGGGGTTGATGCATAGACATAGTCTATAAAGTAGAAATTGATAAATAATATAACATAGTAATGAACATCAGACTAGCAGATCCATACTTACAAAGATGCAGAATGCCGCATGCCAAAGTCACACCGATAGCCACCAGAGATGTCTGACCCGGGAGCTGTGGGTAAAGGATCCAAAATGGGCCAGCAGCACAAAACAGGACAGATGGAAAAACAGGCAAACAGGACTGTCCAGGATGGCCTGCCATGATGGTGGCTAGAAAATAGAGTGTATATGGGTAATGATGTGCACTAATAAATGAAGAAAAAATAAAAAAGTTCAAAAATATGTGAGAAAATGTAAAAATAATGAATGGCCAAGAGCAAAACGTGACCCGCACAGCTGAATTGAATGTGAAACAAAGTATATGTGTTATAAAGTATAAAATGTGACTTGGTGAAGCAGTGACACCAGTGCATGAGAATACCCCAATAATGCAAGGTCAAATCAGGTAAAAAAAAGTAAGATGGAAGGGGTTAGTACATACCATATGAAAGATAATGCTGACCAAAAATAATGTGTGTCCAACTACCTGGGAGGCATTGCATGGACTGATGTCTGAGCCCTGCTATTTATAGCCCTGCAGGCCCATCACTGGATGGGACTGAAAATTAACCCCACCAGCCATGATCGCCATAGGGGAAAAGACAACACGGGAGTGTGAATCCCTTCGTAGGAGTGTGAACGTCAGGTGATCCGTCTCTATAACATGTCGGCTAGGTTGTGCCATGTGCACCCATCCAGAATGTGACAAGCAGGGACAGTGGATGATGGATCGGCATCGCAGCTCCTGGGAAAGAAATGACCAGCACTACCACCAAGGGGGCAATTTCGTATAATGCAAAACAGATGTGAATATAATAAATGTCCTAATTAGTGTTGAGCGAACCCGGACTGTAACGTTCGGGTCCGTACCGAACTTTCGGGTGTCCGTGGCACGGACCCGGACCCGGACATTTCAAAAATCGTTCGGGAGACCTACCCACGTGTACCGTGTTGGATCGGCTGTACAATATCTCTGCCTAGTGGACTGCAAGTGTGAGGATGCTTCCCTAAGTGTGAGGGCACAACAGAAAAGGGGATACCGCTAGTACCGACCACCCCAATTAAAAGTCAGGGTAGGTCACTACCCGGACGTCCCGATATTTATCGTCCCGAGTCTGTAGTCAGGTACGTTACGGAGGGTCCATCAACCTGTGTGTAATAAAAACCAGTCGTAATAGAAAGTATACCATACATGATTGGGGAAGGTAGAATGAAAAAAAATGGACTAAACTGGAACGTAATAACCCCATAAGAGTACGTGACCACAGTGACGAAGTGGTTCAGTGTAAAATATGAAATATTGTGTATATGAAACAAAGTGTAAGTTAAGTCGACACGCC
>BLSH010138638.1:757916-768337 GCA_018402905.1 Glandirana rugosa
TGTATAAGAGACAGCCCTATCCCCATTTATTTGTAGGGCACTTGCCCTAGTTTGAAGATGATTTTAGAACAGTTATATGGCTTCTACCGTTAATTAATACTTTTCAGACACAGTTTGAAGATGAACCACATTCATCTCCATTTTTGCATTTTTTATGTTTTTATTTTTTTTAAAATATTTAAAGTTATTTCCCTGTCCCCATTTTTTTGTAGGGCGCTTGCCCTACCCTTACCCCCATTTTACTTCCTTTTGCAGCCCTCTGGGGCTTTCCAGGACTTTCCTACAGCCATTTTTGTGCCTAAAAGTTCGGGTCCCCATTGATTTCAATGGGGTTCGTTGTCCGTGCGATCGTTCGGGTTCCGTCCGGACCCGGACCCGGACTTTGTCCCGAAGTTCGGACGGACCAGCAGAACCCGAACTTCCAGGTGTTCGCTCAACTCTAGTCCTAATGAAAGAACTGCATGAAAGGAAAGCATACTAGCACATTATGAAATACTTACCTTGGAACGAAGCCTTCCAGCGCTGTCACCGCTGAGGGCTGACATCTTCCCCCGGTCTTTTTTTGGGTTCACGTGCTTCAGCTATGTAATTGGGAACCCTCGGTTTCGGCATGAAGCTCTGAAGGTCCAGCATTGTATGCCGGGCCTTAAGAGCGCATGCACCGGTGACGTCACGGGTTGCATCCAGGGTGAATATCTCTTAAACAGTGCACGTTTAGGGGATATTCATTTTATCTACAGGTAAGCCATAAAGCTATATAATAATATAGGCTTACCTGTAGGTAAAAATCACCAAGAGGGCTTTACTACCGCTTTAAAATGTAGCATAAGTAGCTCCCATATATCTACCTTTATAGGTTTACTTTTAAAAACAGATATATTTTTTGAGGAAACTATTTGACAAGCAGTATACGACAACCAGCTTTAGAGGTCACAATATATGTGCTCAAAGCCAGGGCAATTGCAGCAGTCATAAAGTGATGCTTGCTCATTAAGGAGACAAGATGAGCATCTCCTCTGAGAATTAGGCAGTGACATCAAGGAACTGTGGATGTGTCCTTTACCAGAATAATATGATACAATGATAAACAGAGCATGCTTCCTTCTCAAGGTCACAAACATGCACTGGTGATTTTTTTATCTTCTTGGTGAACAGGGTCCACATCCAGAGAAGAGATGCAGATGCAGATGCAGATCCAACATCTGAGTTGCTGACAAGAGAATACATATCACTCAGCTTTTCTGAGTCCTAAAGAAGAATGAGTAGCTGTTGGCAAGATTTTTCTATCTGAATTTTTCATGTATGCAGTGGCAGAAACGTGAGGAAAACATACAGTATCTCACAAAAGTGAGTACACCCCTCACATTTTTGTAAATATTTTATTCTATCTTTTCATGTGACAACACTGAAGAAATGACACTTTGCTACAATGTAAAGTAGTGAGTGTACAGCTTGTATAACAGTGTAAATTTGTTGTCCCCTCAAAATAACTCGACATACAGCCATTAATGTCTAAACCACTAGCAACAAAAGTGAGTAGACCCCTAAGTGAAAATGTCCAAATTGGGCCCAAAGTGTCAATATTTTGTGTGGACACCAATATTTTCCAGCACTGCCTTAACCCTCTTGGGTATGGAGTTCACCAGAGCTTCACAGGTTGCCACTTGAGTCCTCTTCCACACCTCCATGACATCTCGGAGCTGTTGGACGTTAGAGACCTTGTGCTCCTCCACCTTCTGTTTGATGCCCCACAAATGCTCAGTAGGGTTTAGGTCTGGAGACATGCTTGGCCAGTCCATCACCTTTACCCTCAACTACTTTGGCAAGGCAGTGGTTGTCTTGGAGGTGTGTTTGGGGTCGTTATCATGTTGGAATACTGCCCTGTGGCCCAGTCTCCGAAGGGAGGGGATCGTGCTCTGCTTCAGTATGTCACAGTAAATGTTGGCATTCATGAACTGTAGCTCCCCAGTGCTGGCAGCACTCATGCAGCCCCAGACCATGACACTCCCTCCACCATGCTTGACTGTAGGCAAGACACACTTGTCTTTGTACTCCTCACCTGGTTGGCGCCACACAAGCTTGACACCATCTGAACCAAATAAGCTTGTCTTGGTCTCATCAGACCACAGGACATGATTCCAGTAATCCATGTCCTTAGTCTGCTTGTCTTCAGCAAACTGTTTGCAAGCTTTCTTGTGCATCATCTTTAGAAGAGGCTTCCTTCTAGGACTACAGCTATGCAGAGCAATATGATGCAGTGTGCGGGGTATAGTCTGATCGCTGATAGGCTGACCCCCCCACCCCTTCAACCTCTGCAAGAATGCTGGCAGCACTCATACGCCTATTTTCCAAAGACAACCTCTGGATATGATGCTGAGCACATGCACGCAACTTCTTTGGTTGACCATGGCGAGGCCTGTTCTGAGTGGAACCTGTCCTGTTAAACCTCTGTATAGTCTTGGCCACCATGCTGCAGCTCAGTTTCAGGGTCTTGTCAATCTTCTTATAGCCTAGGCCATCTTTATGTAGAGCAACAATTCTTTATTTCAGATCCTCAGAGAGTTCTTTGCCATGAGGTGCCATGTTGAACTTCCAGTGACCAGTATTAAAAAATGAGAGCGATAACACCAAATTTAACACACCTGCTCCCCATTCACGTCTGAGACCTTGTAACACTAACGAATCACATGACACCGGGGAGGGAAAATGGCTAATTGGGCCCAATTTGGACATTTTCACTTAGGGGTATACTCACTTTTGTTGCCAGCAGTTTAGACATTAATGGCTGTGTGTTGAGTTATTTTGAGGGGACAGCTAATTTACACTGTTATACAGGCTGTACACTCACTACTTTACATTGTAGAAAAGTGTCATCTCTTAAGTGTTGTCACAGGAAAAGATATAATAAAATATTTACAAAAATGTGAGGGATATACTCACCTTTGTGAGATACTGTATAAATTGTTCACAGCACCACACGCTTACATGGGTTACACAAACAATCCAGATTAATTGTTTTATTTGCTTTATCTGTATAACTACAGTGACATATTCGTTATTCTGGTTCTGACATTGTTCTCAGGAGCCCTTGCGTGCTTCATTAATTCGGCCTTGCACTTTGTAACCAACCACAGCTTCCTCTGCTTCTAACCAACAACCCCCCCACCCCCCATGCCTGCGACAGTCACATCCTGAGAGTGCCATGTCAGGAAGCCTGAGACAATAAAACAGAGACAGCAGCAAAATGAAAGGAGGGGATATTGAAGACAAACTGTCAGTTTGTTAATATTTTTATACAGTTTTAATAACATTTAGCTAACAATGTATCATTTGTAATAAGCTTCCTTTAGGTTTGAGGTGCTTTTGAGCAGAGTATAGTAACTTCCCTGGCTGAATGACAGGACCTGCGGAGCATGGCTGCTGAAATAAAGAGTCAAAAAAAGTGTAAAACAAAAAATGCATAACAATACATACCAGGCAAACTGTGACAGGATCCAAGCTGGATGTGTGTGTGTGAAGCTTACGAAAAATGAATACCATAAAATGTTAATGATAAAAATAAAGTTTCTAAGCAAGCTAAAGTTAGAAAGTATGTGTTGCCTAGGGTGAAAAATTTCATTCAACATATACACTATTGCCAATAGTACAGAACACAGCTATATACTGCAACTTTACTGATAATAATATTATTATTCCCTCCATCAGTGCAGAATTGGTATATATTACTATTTGGTTAAAGGGTAAGTTCATCTTTGTAAAAATAAATAAATAAATAAATAAATGCACATATTTTTGTAGGTAAAAAAATGTGCATTTATTTTTTTTTTTACTGGAAGCCTGCAAAGCATTGCACCAGTGATCTGCTGATCGCGGGTGCAATGCAGGGCTCTTGCAGACTGTCAGTGTAAGCTGTCTGCTCGTACCCTGTATGAGCAGGCAGTTACACACTGACAGAAAGCAACAATAAGGGTTCTTTCACACTAGTGGAGCTCATTTTGATGGGCTCCGCTGCTCAGCAGGGATCCATCCGTTGATCCCCGCTGAGCTGGCGGATAACAGGACAGTCTCTGCACTCTGTACAGAGAGGATATGTTCAAGCGCAGTGTGAACCGTGGACTAGGGATCAGATGGAGTGGTTATGCTGTGAGCATGTGATGGGAGGCATGTGGGTGAGGGCAATCACAGATAACCAATGATGGAGCTGAATGTCATTCATGAAAGTTCATTAAAAACATAAAAAATCATAAAAATCATAAAAGTCATAAAATTGTCTATGTACAAAGATCCTGGGTGCTCTTGTGGGTGACTGTCCTGCCAAGAGCTGCAAATGTGGGAAGCAAACCAAACTTCTGTGTGAAAGGAAACAAGAAAAAAACAAATGCGCCTCTAAGAGTAACAGTAAAAAACAGGATTTTATTAAATAACAAGTAACTACTTACAGAAGTAGTAGGGTGCTGCGCATTGCAGTGTCAGCCACTGCTGGCTTCTTTGCGGAAGTCCTGTGGTGGTCCTGCTGGGCTGGGGTGGTGGGGAGTGCGGGTTCAGCTGTACTGGGGGAGGAGGGTCCTTCGTTGAGTCCCAGGGAAACCTTCTCTAGGAGACAGTGGTCCGCAGCAATCCGATCTGACCGGTGCCAGTGCGTGCAGGAGAGGTAACCACAGCAACGGCGACGCGTTTACGGGGGTCTACCCCTTCTTCAGGCCGTGAGTGCTGCATACTGAAGTGAGGCAGCTTATATGGGCTGGGGGGAGGGAGGAGCGCTGATGATCCGTTCATCTCTCTCCTGATGTTTAACCCTTCGGATGGTGCCGGCCAAACTTGATTGATGATAAAATTAAAAAAGAAAGAAAGGTTGTGCAATGGGCTGGGAACACTAGTTTGGTTAACTGGGTTCCAAGAAAAAACTTTGTGATTTTCAAAATGTGGGGAGGGAAGGGGGAAGGGAAACGAGGGGGGGGGGGGGAACTGGAGTCTGCTGCAAGTGTGTCAGGGTTATTTAAACCGATGAGCTGTAAAAAATGGTGTATTGGACAAAAAAAAAAAAATGAAAATGAATATTGAATGAATATGGAATGGGAGATGGGATGATTGGCCAATAATTTTACACATTGATAGATAAGAAAGCATGGATGTGTGCCAAATGAGGAGTAGGATTGGGTGTGAAATATGAACTGGGAGGAACATATGCGAACTGCCAGTGCAATTGAATGGGTGAATGAATGGGTGGGTGGATGGGATAGGGTGGGTGTATCTGAGATGTCTCGGTTGATGTCTGAAAGGGGTGGGGTATGACACTATGTGTTCAGAGGGAATTATGGGAACAAACAATACAAATGAATGGGTGAATGGATGAGTGGGTAGATGAGATGTCCATAGTGGGATGTCCTGGGATGGGTGGACCATGTTATGCTAAAAACTATGGAAGCTGGGGGGGGGGAAGGAAGGAAGGGGTCCTGTCCCAGCTCCATTCTCCTCTATGGAGAATTGGATGAACACGGACCGCCTGTCCGTGTTCATCCAATCCGCCAGACGGATGGAAAATAGGGTTTCCATCCGTGTGTTTTTGACGGATCGGAGCGGATCGGGTGTCAGCGGACATGTCACCGATGACATCCGTCGCTTCATAGAGAGCAATGGAGCGTCTGTTCGGGTCCACCTGAAAAACTGACAGGCAGACCGAACAGTCCACCTGTGTGAAAGGGGCCGAAACTACCTAGAGCGTCAACAGCGCCCTGGTAGTTCATTGCAAACTACAAGTCCACAACCGTAAAGACTGCTGGTACTTGTACTTGTAGTTCTCACATTACAGAATTTTAAAACTGACAGCAAGTGCAGGGAGTGCAAAGGGGGATCAAAGGGGGATACACACTGAATATGGGTGTAACGTGACATGTTACGAAAGAAGAGCTTATGCTTTAGAGCAAGGATATGCAATTAGTGGACCTCCAACTGTTGCAAAACTACAAGTCTCATCATGCCTCAGCCTCTGGGTGTCATGCTTGTGGCTGTCAGAGTCTTTCTATGCCTCATGGGACTTGTAGTTCTGTAACAGCTGGAGGTCCACTAATTGCATATCCCTGCTTTAGAGGAATGTGGAGACATAATCCTTCGACTTCTTAACCACTTGCTTACTGGGCACTTGAACCCCCCTCCTGCCCAGGCCAATTTTCAGCTTTCAGCGCTGTCGCATTTTGAATGACAATCGCACGGGCGTGCGACGTTGTACCCAAACAATTTTTTTTCTTTTTTTCCCACAAATAGAGCTTTCTTTTGGGGGTATTTAATCACCTCTGCAGTGTTTATTTTTTGCGCTATAAACAAACAAAGAGCGACAATTTTGAAAAAAGAATAATATTTTTTACTTTTTGCTATAATAAATATCCAAAAAAAAATATAAAAAAAAATATTCATCAGTTTTGGCCAATATATATTCTTCTACATATTTTTGGTAAACCAAATCGCAATCGGCGTATATTGATTGGTTTGCGCAAAAGTTATTGCGTCTACAAACCATGAGAATTCATTTATGGCGTTTTATTATTATTATCTTTTTTTACTAGTAATGGCGGCAATCTGCGATTTTTATCGGGACTGCGATATTGAGGGGGACATGTCGGACAATTTTTAAAAATTTTTGGGACCAATGACATTTATACAGCAATCAGAAATTGAAATATCCACTGATTACTGTATACATGTCATTGGCAGTGAAGGGGTTAACACTAAGGGGGCAGTGAAGGGGTTAACTGTGTTCCCTGTATGTGTTCTAATTGTATGGGGGCTGGGCTGGCAGGGACATAACAGATCTCACTGATCCCGATCACAGAACGGAGAACTGCCGTGTTTACATTGGTGGTTCCCCGTTCTGCCGCTCTATTAGGCGATCGCAGGTCACGAGTGGACATCGAGTCTGCCCGACCCTGGGGCACGACCTCGCAGCGTGCAGTGGGCACGAGCGGGCACCGCTCATTGGCTGTGAGTGCGAGCGGGGAGCGTGCAAAGGGGCGGACATCTGTCAGGCAACGCGGATCTGTAGAGGTTAAAGTGGTTGTAAACCCTTTACAACCACTTTAACCTACAGGTAAGCCTATAATAAGGCTTACTTGTACAGTTTAGAAGATTTTCTCTGTATACGCTTGCGCCAACTTCATTGGTGCATGCGCGGTAAAAAAATGGACTGACGTGCCATTTCTTCATTAGGTTCATGCCGCGAATGTCGCCTCCCGCGCATACGCGCGGGAGTGACGTCACGCGACTCCTGCCAGTCACAGAGCCGGAGTCTGCGGCCACGGAAGGAAGAGGGGTGAAGATGGACGTGGTCTGCACAGGGGACAGCGCAGGCATTGATTGCAGGTAAGTGGAACATAGTGGGCTATTATGCAATGCATATTAGCCCATTATGCTTTTACTTTGCAGGGGACTAAAGTAAAACCCATCAGGGTTTACTTCCTCTTTAAAGACACGTGCATTCTAAAAGTGGTGCAGAGTGCACCAAATTTGTGTACCTGTCTAGAATTTGTACTTGAAATGAGCACATGCTGGCACCACTTCTAGAACCATTGCAAGACACATGCAAAAGCTATCTGCGCCAGGGTCTCTCTCTGTACTCCAAAAGGGAGTTGGTCTTCATTAACACCACATTTGTGAGATACAAACTGTCAGTATTTTATTCTGAATTTAGCGCAGCACCACCATGTAAAAATGGCACATTTTAAAACTACTTGACTTTGGTGCACGAGATGTTGTCAGAATCAAAAGTGTCACAGATGCTTCATGAATTTGGCACACATTAACAAGATAATAACAATAATCCACTCCTACAGGGGAATCGGGAAGAGAAAATTCTAACAGGATGTGCACTTTCTAAACAGTGTATAAACATGAAGACAGCAGATATACTGTACATGTAAAACTTATGCAGGGAAATTTGTTTTATCTCTGTGTATCATCTGAAGCTGTTCACTTCACTGGGTATATGTGAGGGTTTACATCCACTTTAACATACACTCCACAATTGGAATCCGCAGAGAATTTGCTGTGAATTTGCATCTAGCGTGAACCGAGGCTAAAGCCGAATGAAACTGTATCTGAGAAAATATATACCTGTGCTCAGATCCCAATAGCTTGTACATGTATTTAAACTATAAGGTGCTAAAGAGGGATTACTTTGACGCAGTTGGCCAGCTTAAACATGTATTGCAATATGTGGGAACTAAAGATCCCAGTTTTTAATTGCACAGTTTGCTGGAAAGGGTGTATAGCAGTGTGCAGAGGGTCCATCCAGAGTTTGTAGTGTTAATATGTGGTTTTATTGAGTTTTACAATAATACAAAGAGTAAGAAAATTACAATCTTTACAGTTACCATTTCTTTTTTTACAGAGCATAGGGAAAAAGGGAAAAAAGGGAGAAAAAAAAGGTGGGGGGGGCAAGACAAGAGATAGGAGTCCAAACATTACATACCGTCTATAAGCGATGGTATTTCATGGGGGGTGAAAAGGGAGTGGGGGGGAAGCTTAATGGAAGAGCACTTCTTAAACCCACAGGATTAACTCATGGATCTGAGTGTCTTGGCTGCTCGTTTGTAATTTTTTTCCCCCCTTTTGCTGTCCCTGTGTGTTGGAGGGTTATGAGGCACCATGGGGGCTCCACCACCCCTGACGGGGACTTGCTGTGGAGGAGTGCCGGCCTCTTCTCTGCTATGTTATCATGGAGATAGCTTCTGGGAAATCAGGACATTGACACTTCTGTTAAACATCACTGGGCTAAGGGCCTGTGTTGAGTCTGCCTCAGATCCACAAGGTTTGTGATTGTGTATGATGTTCCCATTTAGGGTTGTAATGTGGTTGATCTCCCTTGAGGAATACGATTTTCAGGTTACTCTGTGTGTGTTTAGCTGGGTGTGTTGGTGGGTTTTGTGATTTAGAGAGTAAGAGGGCTAGGATCAAGAGTGGGAGGAGATCTCTCCGGAGATCTGTATGTGTCAATCAGTTGTGAGAATTCTGAAGACAATTGAAAGTGCGTCCAGCATGCCCATATCTTTCCAAATTTCGTAGGTGTGTCTCGAGCTTTGTGGATCAGTTCCTCCATTTCAGCTACTCTCTTAATTCTAGTGAGACATTCTTTGATCTTGGGAGGAATGTTGGATCCCCAGTGGACTGGGATGCATTGCTTGGCTGTTTTGACCATATGCATGGCTAGTCATTTGTGATATAATTTGTGAGGTAAATTCGAGTGGTGTAAAAGAAGTTGGGCCGGGGATATTCTAAATCCAGGGTTGTCACTTGTGTGGTGATGCGATGGACTTCTTTCCAGAAGTTCTGGATCTCTGGACAGGCCCACCGGATGTGTAGAAGTGAGCCTCTCTCTTTCTGGCATCTTCAGCATGTGTTCAGGACAGTGGGTTTAAACTTCTGTGTGGGCGTGCGATACCAGCTGATTTGCCTTTTTTACCCATTCTCTTGCGTAGAGATGTTAAGGGAGCCTCTGTGTATGTTGTCATAGATTTGTGTCCAGTCTTCTGGTGGGAGGTGTAAGGAAAGGTCTGCTTCCCATTTTTTTTGCAAGCTGAGTGAGTGTCAGCTTGGTAGTTCGCAAACAGGAAGGAGTGAATGGTGGCGATGAGATGGTTCTGGGGTGAATTACGCGTACATAATTGTTCAAATGGTGTGAGTGGCCTGGAACATAATGAGGATTGGTCTATTGATTTAAGGTAATGAGAGATCAGTACGAAGTGCCGGGGGGGATGGGAGGTTTCTTCATTTTTGAGGAAAGAGAAGATGCCGAGACATGTTTCCCATTGTCGTAGAAGTGGTATGCTTGAATTTGGTCGATGGCCCAGTAGTCTGATAGGAATTGATGGCTCATCCCGTTGGGGGAGTAAGGGTTCAGTTTAATTAGTGTCAGAGAACTAGTAGGCAATGACAAGGAGGATTGTTTGCAGGATTTCTGGAAACATCTTAAGGTTGGCACTATGAGGGGGTGTGATTGTATCTCTAGAGGGTGATATCTATCCAAGACCCAGGGTAGCATTTTTAGGTGGAGCGATGTGCAGGACGCTTCCAAGCGTACAGAGTCTTTGTATGGTTTGTGATTGTTCCAGTCAACTATCCTGGCTAGATGGGTAGCCCTGTAATAATTGTATAAGTCTGGGCAGTGGCGGCTGGTGAAGTTTTTGGATGGGGGGGCGCCAGGCCCTGCCCTTCCCTTTGACCCCTCCTACTTTTAATAAGCCCCACCCCTTATAGAATCCACCCACTCCGTGGAGGAACAGTAACGGATGATCAAGAGACTGTGATTAATTTGACTTGGGAATGAGGGGGTTGCCCTACTCGGTAGTTAAGGATAGTCTGATGACCCGGTAGCTGGTTTAAGTTCGTATGGTGAAGATGCTGTTACCCTTTGTACAGAGCCGTAGAAGAGA
>BLSH010138656.1:0-10419 GCA_018402905.1 Glandirana rugosa
GCCATTTTTGTGCCTAAAAGTTTGGGTCCCCATTGATTTCAATGGGGTTCGGGGTCCGTGCGATCGTTCGGGTTCCGTCCGGACCCGGACCCGGACTTTGTCCCGAAGTTCAGACAGACCAGCAGAACCCGAACTTCCAGAGGTTCGCTCAACTCTAGTACCGAACTTTCAGGTGTCTGTGTCCCGAATCCGAACCCGAACGTTTGAGAAAAACGTTTGGGTTCGGGTTCTGGGTTATGGTATTTTATCTCGCATGTTGAATAGCTGCAGGGCAGCCAATCAACAAGCGTTTCACTGGTTTTCCCTAGAAGCCATCACAGCCATGCCTACTAATGGCATGGCTGTGAATGGCCAGTGCATCATGTGACCCAGCCTCTTTATAAGCTGGAGTCACAGTGCTGCATGTCACATGCTCTCAGGTTAGTGTAGGGAGAGGATGTTGCCGGCGCTGTGAGGGACAGATTGTGAGGAACAGATTGCAGATCTAATAACTAGGTAGAGATTACTACTACTACTGCTGTGAGGGACAGATTGTAGATCTATAACATCTCATCCTGCATTACAGACGATCTCTCATCCTGCATTACAGAACGATCTGACACTGGACTAGATAGAGATCACTACTGCTTTGAGGGACAGATTGCAGATCTAATAACATCTCCCATTTTTCTTCCTTTTGCAGCCCTCTAGCTCTTCCCAGGACTTTTTTACAGTCATTTTTGTGCCGAAAAGTTTGGGTCCCCATTGACTTCAATGGGGTTAGGGGTCCGGGGTAAAGTTCGGATAACATCCGGTACCAAACCCGAACGTTTCCGGAAAGTTTGGCCGAACCCGCCGAACCCGAACGTCCAGGTGTTCGCTCAACTCTACACATAACCATGAGTGAAGTTTGGCCTGTACATCAAATATACATTATTAGGGTCTCATGTAGAGATCTTGTGTAGGAAGAGAGAAGCCACCTCCAAGGTCAATGTGATGTTTTCTTATGATATATAATTGAGCATTCTCTTTATTTCAACCTGGGGTTAAAGCGGCACCTTCACAGTCCAGCTATCTTTCTCTTTTTTTCCTTTTGTTTTACAATTTTGGATGTGGTGCCACTTATAGTGACTTACATCTCTCATAACATTTTTTGCTTAGTCTAAAGCCTCGTACACACGGTGCGACGGTCGTATGAAAACAGTCGTACGACCGCCCGTTAGTATGTGCGATTAGAACAGCCGACGTGAGACGGTCATACAACAGAAGTTGTATGAGCAGACTAGAAAACTTGGTAGTACCAAGCGGTCGTACGACCATTGTACCTTGTGTACAGAGAAGTTGGTCCAACAAGTTATATGTGCAAAACACGCATGCTCAGAAGTCAGGAACGCTCAAAAGTGTGCGTTCGTGTAAACCTACGTTCCTACTTCACAAATCACATTCACCTGAACTTCCTCTTTATACACTCGTAACACTTCACCACATTCGGCTTGGTCGTACAATCGCTTAGTGCATATCAGTACGCGAGATACATCAGCCAACATATGATTTGCTCCGTTTGGTCGTACGACCGTCGCACCGTGTGTGCGAGGCTTTAGAGGTGGCAGGGGACAGCTGCAACTGGGATCAATGCTGCATCTGTGACAGTACCAGTCCCATATAGTCTCTGCCCTTAATTCCCTGGATTACCTGTTCCCTGAACCAGCCAGGTTATCTATCTTATGTGCTTATACGGGACGGCATTATAGTGCAGCTGGAGTCTGTGGTGTGCCTATGGAGACTCAATTCTTGTGGCAGCGAGGATGTGCACATTGTGTAACCGGACTCCTGGGACTATTTATGGGTATATTTGCCTGATATGCCCTGGTCATTCCCTATGACACTGACATTGAAAGTAATACAGTTTTCACCAACCATACAGTACTTTGTTACCCAGATTTAAAGTGAGACTGCCATACCATGTTCCTAAGTTACCGGGCAGTCACACTTCTCCCAGCCGGGCTTATGGAACTATTGTCGGCCACCATTGCTACCACGTCCGGCTCCTCTTTACTGTTTGCATTATTTGTTTCTAGCACGTAGACCAGGGGAGGTTGGGGGGGGGGGGGCATTGATTTCTCCAACAGTCCCTCCTGATGATAAGGCTGTCTACGCGTCCAGTTACTGATTGAATTATTTGTTAAAAAGTTTGAATGTACCTATGCCTCATGTTACTAGATGTACAGTTTACCCCACTCTGTGTCATTATGCAAAGAAGGGGGGGGATTGTCCCCTGAGTGTATATCTCTTTGTGTCTGTGTTTCAGTAAACAGTTTGATGTTTTAGACCACCTTTTAGACCACCTTACACTGTGTCAGAGCCTCGCGAATGCGCAGAAGGGTGCGCGGCGTGAAGCTGTAATGCTATAAGTCCGGGTTCCCTTAGCACCCGACCCCCATCTGAAAATCAGCGGCTGGTGCCAACATCGCTGGACTCCAGGACAGGTAAGTGCCCAATTATTAAAACTCAGCAGCTACAGTATTTTTTTAGTATTGGACGGACCTCCTCTTTAAATCCCCTTTTTTCCCCATACTGATGCTCGGTTTGAGCTTCAGCAAGTCGTCTTCACCACATCTAGATGTCTAAATGCATTGAGTTGCTGCCATGTGATTGGCTGATACATATGCAAGGTAGGGAGGGGTCTCTTGTGACTCCAATTACACTTTTTTCCTCACTTGCCCATTTTTTCCTTACTTCTTTCCTCTTTAGGATTTTTTTTTCCAGTCCACAATCATACAATATTTTATATTTTTATACATCACTTTTTCTTCAATATTTTATCAAATTTTTTCAACATTTTTCAATTTTTTTCACATTTCATTCCTTTCATACACCCTTCACTATATAATCATTATATAGTTATATATATTATATATAGATATTATCCAGATTGATGTAGTTTGTTGAAGACCATCCACCCTCTCAGGGAATGCATTGTGATGACCTGACCTGCCAGTCAGCTGGCCTCTTGATCTGGTTTGGGTTTAGCTGCCTCAGCTCCAGCCGGGCACATGTCGGGGGGGGGGGGGGGCTCTTCCAATCCCTTTACCCTCAGTTGAACCAAAATATTTTTAAGTTAGTTTTGGGTCTTCTGTTGGTCAAGAGAGGATCATTGGAGAAGGTGTCCGCCTAAGTGATGCATTTTGTCATTTTTTAGTCCTCCCCGCCCAGGGCTGTCAGCTTCCACATCCCATCGGCAGCGTCTGCATCACATGGTGGACGATTACCTCGGGGCAAAAACAGAGGTGGACAGCTTTCCAGTTGACGACCCACTGGCTTACTGGGTCATGAGAATAGACCACTGGCCAGAACTTGTCCAGTATGCTATTGAGTTGTTGGGCTGCCCTGCATTCAGCGTGCTTTCAAAACGGGCATTCAGTGCTGCAGGGGGTTTCGTTACTGATCATAGTCTGTGGACCATTTGACTTTTATAAAAATGAATCAGTCCTGGATTACCAGCTATGAAGCCCCTGATGCCGATGTCACTGATTTTTTTTTTGGGACGTGGAATCTCTACAGGACTTCAAGGTTGCCTAGCTTTGAGGGTATTCAATAATTTCATCTGGAAGAATGTTTTTGGTATAGGTTTCATGAGCACAATTAACACCCAAAGACCAATTTTTTAGCACCAGTTTGACAGGTGCATATTATTGCAATTTTCTTTTGCTTTCATCAAGAGCACCTCTATAGGGTTACGGTGGGAAGGCGCCACCGGCACCCAAAGACCAATTTTTCTGCACCTGTTTGACAGGTGCATATCATTGCAATTTTTTTTACAGATTCTTGCCTTCGTGAAGAGCACCTCCTTAAGGTTATGGTGTAAAGGCATCACCGACACCCAAAGCCCAATTTTTCCACACCTGTTATTTCTATCCAAAGTGACACCAGAATTTATCCAAAATAACTCTAATCTTATTCCCAGGGCACTACATTGTGGCCTCATCATACACACTGACTCCCCAGCTGTTGCTGAGCAAAATAAAGGCAGCTTGCAGGGAAAATGTCATGTTTTTTTGCTCTATAAATGAAATTATTGCTGCAGCAGATTCTAGACATGGTACAGATCTGCCACTAGACTAAGGGGACTCCCCAGGCACTATATTGGAAGGATTTTTTCATTTTTATGCTTTCACTTTAAAAAAAAAAAAAAAACACCGCTCATTTAAAAATGACATTTTTTACAAACCTTTTTTCATTGATACATGTCCCCCAGGGCAGGACCTGGACCCCTAGAACCATTGTATGCCCAATTACTTGCATATAAGCCTTCGAAATGGGCACTTTTGATTTTTGACGTTTGGGTCCCATTGACTTTAATGGGGTTCGTTATTCGGGTCCAAACTTTCGTGGTGTTCCAAAGTCCTGGTACGAACCGAACAGGGGTCCGTTCAGCTCGTCCCTAGTGCTGATCAATAGACATGTGCACTGCCAAAAAATCAGTTCGTTTTCATTTCATTCATTTCTTGGGTTTTTTTTCGGAAATTCAAACATTCGTGAAATTTAAAATTTGGAAATTCAAAAATTTGAGAATTCAGAAAGTTGAAGATACAAAAATAAGAAAGAAAATCTTAAAATAAGAAAGAAAATTCAAAAATTAGAAATAATAACTATTAAATTATAGGTATTAGAATTTCCTTTCAAATTTGGCTGTCAGCGAACGTAACAAATACAAATTTATCTGAAGTTACAAATTATCCAAAATAATGAATGCCGCATCTAAACAAATGGAACGGAACAAATTAATAATAAATAATAACAATAAAAAGTTTTTATTATTATCATTATTGTTATTTATTATTATTAATTTGTTACATTCCATCCGTTTAGATACGGCATTAGTTTTTTCGGATAATCCGTAACTTCAGATAAATTCATATTCGCTATGTTCAATAACAGCCAAATTTGAAAGGAAATTCCAATATCTATAATTTAATAGTTAGTAATAATTAAGTTATTATTAGTTAGTTAGTATTTCAGATTTTCACATTTTCGGGTTTTCAAATTTTCTGATTTTCGTTCTTTTGATCTTTTGGATTTTCATTCTTATTTTCGGATTTTTGAATTTCTAATTTTCCAATTTCAAAATTTCAAAATTTTGAATTTTCGGATTTGTGAATTTCAACTTTCCGAATATTTGTAAAAATTCAAAATTAGAATTTCAGAAATTCGAATATTTCCAAATTAACGAATTTGTCAAAATTCATTACAAAAACGAATTTGGAAAGAAACGAATTGCACATGTCTACTGATCAACATGATTGCAGTCCATTAAATCAAATCCACTTCAATACAGGACACTTTCACCCCCTTCCTGCCCAGGCCAATTTTCAGCTTTCAGTGCTGTCACACTTTGAATGATAATTGCGCGGTCACGCAACACTGTACCCATAAAAAAAGTTAGCATTTTCTTTTTTTCACATAAATAGAGCTTTCTTTTGGTGGTATTTAATCACCTCTGTGTTTTTTATTTTTTTCTAAATAAATGAAAAAAGGCCAGCATTTGTTTTTTAGATGCGTTTTTTTCTTGTTTCTGTTATGAAATTTTGCAAATAAATAATCTTTCTTCATAAATGTAGATCAAAATGTATTCTGCTACATTTCTTTGGTGAAAATAACCTAAATCAGTGTATAATATTTAGAAGGAAAGAGCTGTGTTCCCCGAGGGGATTATGCGGTGCTGTAGAATTGATCAATACCAATTGTGTTTTCAATAAAACATTGAATCTTTATTTTAACATAATTATTATTAAATTATACATATAGATATAAAAACAGTAGATTCCAAATATTACATGAAAGGAGTTCAGCCAAACAATTTTTAGGCTTCAGTCAGCTGTTATCCCAACCGGTTTCGCCCCCATGGGCTTCTTCAGGGGATAATACTGACCTCCAAACTCTAGTTGGAAACAATGAAATATAATATAATTGTCATACAGTTAAAAAATCATCAATTCATACTGTCTATACTTGGTACACCTGTGGGATACATAATTTCCAAACCCTCAAATACTGGCCCCCATACACCCCACATATATCCACAAGACCCAGGTCAAGACTCACCCCAAACAGGGCCCAGCACAGGCTTCCGCCAAGGCACGGTCAGCCTCGTCCAGGCTATAGAATGGCAACTGCAGGTGATGTAAGAGGTCCTGGCTATGATTATAGCAAAATAGCTTCAAAGAGGATAGAAAAGAGAAAAGGGGACTTAAATTGTTGCCTGAAATCATACAGCTGGTACCTAATGTACCCAATGGGCGACAAAACAACGCCCCTGCATTATATTATATATCCCAATAGAACGCATATACATAGTACGAAAACAAGGACTTACTTGTGATCGCATTTATAGATCAAACATGTATTGGGGACACCAGGCAGGTAAAACAATAAGGAAACAATCCGCAGAAGACAAATATATTGCCAAGACAATCCAGGAGAAGTTTTTGCTCGTAAGCTTTCTCTATAATAGGGAGCAGGAGAGTCAAATTATAATTATATGCCATATGCATGGATATATACATATAAACAGCCCGTTGTATATTTACCCTGTGTGTAACAAAGTACATCAAAACAGGATACCGCCTCGGAACCGAGGTCGAGTAAGAGAGAAGCGTGTCTAATAAGATAAGTCTCCACTCCGTCTATTCTAATGGACCCAAGAGAACAAATGCCCAAATCAGCAAATTGATCTCCAATAGCAAAATGTTCATCAACAATGAAGCCATATATATGCCAGTCTACAGTCATACCTGTCAATAAAGTATGGTCCGACAAGGCGCCTCCAATCGCCAGCTCGATGGATGCTAGGCCTTTTGTACATCACCCACTCGGCGGGCGTGTGACGTCACCCGCCGAGTGCGGACATAGGACGTGACGCGGGAAGCAAGTGGCCTCCCGTCATCTTCCACTAGAGGGCGGGGGTGATTCGGCCCTCTACCCATGCCGTACCACCAGGTGCGGCATGGGTATTGTAGTTTCAGGCGGATCCGGCAATTGACGCATGCGCGTCACGTCCTATGTCCGCACTCGGCGGGTGACGTCACACGCCCGCTGAGTGGGTGATGTACAAAAGGCCAGCGCGGCCTAGCATCCATCGAGCTGGCGATTGGGGGCGCCTTGTCGGACCATACTTTATTGACAGGTATGACTGTAGACTGGCCTATATATGGCTTCATTGTTGATGAACATTTTGCTATTGGAGATCAATTTGCTGATTTGGGCATTTGTTCTCTTGGGTCCATTAGAATAGACGGAGTGGAGACTTATCTTCTTAGACACGCTTCTCTCTTACTCGACCTCGGTTCCGAGGCGGTATCCTGTTTTGATGTACTTTGTTACACACAGGGTAAATATACAACGGGCTGTTTATATGTATATATCCATGCATATGGCATATAATTATAATTTGACTGTCCTGCTCCCTATTATAGAGAAAGCTTATGAGCAAAAACTTCTCCTGGATTGTCTTGGCAATATATTTGTCTTCTGCGGATTGTTTCCTTATTGTTTTACCTGCCTGGCATCCCCAATACATGTTTGATCTATAAATGCGATCACAAGTAAGTCCTTGTTTTCGTACTATGTATATGCATTCTATTGGGATATATAATATAATGCAGGGGCGTTGTTTTGTCGCCCATTGGGTACATTAGGTACCAGCTGTATGATTTCAGGCAACA
Source organism: Glandirana rugosa (assembly GCA_018402905.1). NCBI lineage: Eukaryota > Metazoa > Chordata > Amphibia > Anura > Ranidae > Glandirana > Glandirana rugosa. The sequence goes on from BLSH010138656.1 coordinate 7,701, forward strand.
ATTTAAGTCCCCTTTTCTCTTTTCTATCCTCTTTGAAGCTATTTTGCTATAATCATAGCCAGGACCTCTTACATCACCTGCAGTTGCCATTCTATAGCCTGGACGAGGCTGACCGTGCCTTGGCGGAAGCCTGTGCTGGGCCCTGTTTGGGGTGAGTCTTGACCTGGGTCTTGTGGATATATGTGGGGTGTTTGATGGGGTGTATGGGGGCCAGTATTTGAGGGTTTGGAAATTATGTATACCACAGGTGTACCAAGTATAGACAGTATGAATTGATGATTTTTTAACTGTATGACAATTATATTATATTTCATTGTTTCCAACTAGAGTTTGGAGGTCAGTATAATCCCCTGAAGAAGCCCATGGGGGCGAAACCGGTTGGGATAAAAGCTGACTGAAGCCTAAAAATTGTTTGGCTGAACTCCTTTCATGTAATATTTGGAATCTACTGTTTTTATATCTATATGTATAATTTAATAATAATTATGTTAAAATAAAGATTCAATGTTTTATTGAAAACACAACCATAGTAAAACTGTACTACTCTTGGGAGGTGATCAGGTTTTTTTTTTTTTTTTTTTTTTTACACAATGTGTGATTGCTTATAACTTATAACAGTGAATTTCATTGTTATAAGTATGCATTTTTATTGATTGAAATAAGCTCACTCAGTGTGTATTGTTGTGATTATCCATCACCGCTAATCATATGGTACAAATGGGTCATGACTGGCCCTGTCTGTACCATGTGATCACTGTGACCAATCAAAGAGATCAGTACAAAAGTACACAATGAATGACATGATCTTTTTCTTTCATAGCTGTTAGCCCCATATTTAAGAACCAGTTTTAAATGAATCAGTTTGCTGGAGTCTACCACAACAATTAGTATTATTTCAGAACATTCCACAAACATTGCATACATTTCAGCATAGTGTGCTGCATGGGCTGTTTTCAGGGCTTATTCACAGTGGTTGGGGGTGGTACAACTTTGACGAAGAGCCCCCAACTGCTCCCTCTTTAGCAGCAGAGGCTAAATACCCTCCCCCCAATCTCTGTGTGGTGCCCCCCACTTCACATGATACCACAGTGCCCAGGGCAGCCATACCTCCTGCCTACCCCTTGTCCCGGCCCTGGCTGCAGGTATTAAACCCTTCCTGTGTGAAAACCTGCTCCTCTCACCACAAGCTGTAGTTCCCATGTCTGGCTCCTACATTCTATATCAGGGTTTCTAAACCATGGTTCCGTAGAAGCCAGGGGTTCATCCAGAGGTTGCTAGGGTTTCCTTGAGCAATGAGCAATTTCTCCCTCTCAGATAAGTTCCCCCTGACACCAATGATCTTTTTAGCAATCTGTAAGGGGGGAATTCTTCGCAATGACCGCAAGTGTAAGGAACGTTCTTCCCACCGACCATCACACCAATGTATCATGAGTTGTAGATTTTTAGCAGATGTTCCCTCAGACTGGAAAGTTACTTCAAAGGTCCTCAGTTTTGAAAAGGGGTTGCGAAAGGCTGTAGACATTTGCAGTTCGTTTCATTCCAAATCGAAATTCGGAGGAATTTTTCAATATTTGGAAATTCAGTTTCAGGAACACATTTAAACGAATCTGAAATATATTCCAATGAAACTAAATTTCATTCAAATTCGAACCAAAACATATTTGGAAATTAAATTGAATTTGAAAACTAATTTGAAATTATTGCTGATTTCCTTCAAAAACTGTGTGCAAGTGTACCTAAAATATGTGATGCCGTTTTGAAGCCAAAGAGTATTCAAATATTGGTTCCATTTACATTTTTCTTCTGTTTGCTGACTCTGCATATTTAAATGGATAAAAATAAAGAAGTGAAATTTATATTGTGGAAAGCATTCTTAAGCTGGCCATACATGGTTAGAAAACCATTCATAAAAACCAGTTGGATTTCTAAAGAGCTAAAAGTGCATGCGATAACGTCATTATTAGTGTTGAGGGAACCCGGACTGTAAATTTCGGATCCGTACTGAACTTTTGGGTCTCCGGGACCCGGACCCGAACCCGGACTTTTCAAAAAAAGTCCGGGTTCGGGTCCGGGGTTCTGGTATTTTACTCCACGTGTTGAGAAGCTGCCAAGGGCAGCCAATCATCAAGTGTTTCACTGGTTTTCCCTAGAAGCCATCACAGCCATGCCTACTAATGGTATGGCTGTGATTGGCCAGTGCACCATGTGACTCAGCCTCTATGTGGGGCTGGAGTCACCGTGCTGCATGTCATATGCTCTCAGGATAGTTTAGGGAGAGGATGCTGCTGGCTCTGTTAGGGACAGATTGCAGAACATCTCATCCTGCTTTACTGAGGACTATGGAGAGATACTAGTACTGCTGTTTTGAGGGAGGGAGAGATACTAGTGCTGGTGCTTTGAGGGAGGGAGAGATACTAGTGCTGGTGCTTTGAGAGACAGATTTCACATCTCATCCTGCTGCACAGAACAATCTGACTGGACTAGGTAGAGCCTGTAGCTTTAAGGGAAAGATTATTCTTCTAAAATCATCTCCAAGTTGTACAGGGAAAGGTTCCAGCTGTTGCTTTAAGGGAAAGATTAGTGTTCTAAAATCATCATCAAAGTGTGAGTGAAAACCCCTATATCAGCCACAGGGAAGCCATATTAGTGTTTTAAAATCATCTTCAAATTGTGTTTTAAAACACTAATATGGCTTCTCTCCGTCTGAGATAGCCTTTTT
>BLSH010138675.1:26070-43334 GCA_018402905.1 Glandirana rugosa
AAACCCGACGGGTATTTCGGAAATAATCTCCATTTAAATAAGTCAACCGTAGGTCCTAGTTTTTCCTCTCTCCTGAGAGAAACTTCTTCGACCTCCTCGGAAAGTGTCGTTAATTTCGTCTTGTGTTCCGCGTGGGGAGTGTCAGTGAAAATCTATTTGATCTATTCCACTTTAATCTCGAATTAGAACGCGAATGCTGCTTTCGTCTCTTCCACTAGGCGACCAGATTTTAGTTTAAGATATGAGTCCCATTATTTTACCCAAGGAAAGACCGATCCTTCGAATGAGGGGCACATTCCGTAGATAGATACGGGTTTTAATTCCATCTCGTAAGCGCAAGATTAAGCTCTAATTTCACCTTATCTAGTTTATCTAAAAGTGACTGTGAGGGGTGCGCCTTGTGTTCTGCTTTAATTGCTGTGAAAGGCTCCTCCAGCTTCTTCAAAGAGAGTCCTCTCTCCTTTTTGATCCTGGATGCCAACTGAATAAATTTACCTCTAATAAAGGCTTTATGGGCAGCCCAAAAAGCGGCATTTACTGGGTCGGTCAGTAACGACTCATTAAGTCTCCAGTGCGGTCTAGGAAACATCCTGGACTGGATGCGGATAGACATCAACACTAGAGAGTGGTCCGATAGGGCTGTGTCATGAATGTGGGCATCCAATATGGATGGTAAGGTACAGAAGGCAGTTAACAGGTGGTCAATTCTAGAATACAAGTTGTGGGGGCTGGAGAAGTGAGTGAAGTCCCTGCTAGAGGGATACCTATCCCTCCAGACATCAATTAAGTTATATGAGTGGAGGAGTTTGGCTATTCGTAAACTGACTTTAGTTGGGCGCAAAAGTTGGTTGCCTAGGGGTCTTGTTTTATCTAAAAATTGGTCAAAGGCCACATTAGTGTCCCCTCTGAATATTATTGAGCCCTCCAACAAGGGGAAAAGGGCCGCTAACATTTTCTGAAAGAATTTCAGCTGACCCTTATTGGGAGCGTAGTATTAAATCAGAGAAATGATTTGCCCATCAATAGTACCCTTTACTAGAATATACCTACCCTCTGGGTCCCTAACATCTGAGAGCCAAGTGAAGTTGCAGTTTTTAGAGAATAAGATAGCTACTCCTTTGGATTTAGATTCAGCGTTAGCTAAGAAAAAGCGCGGAAAATAGGGGTGGAGGAACTTAGGGTTGAATCGGGCTGGAAAATGAGTTTCCTGGAGCATTAGGATATCTAATTTCAGAGATTTATAGTGGTCGCCAATCTTCTTGCGTTTTATGGGGGAGTTAAGTCCCTGAAAATTGTGGGTAGCAACACTAACAGGGATTTGTGGGAGGTCAGCCATAATTTTTGGAGCAGTGGGTGCTTATGTTAGTGAGGTCACTCACCCTTCCTAGGATGTTCCCATTATCCGGGGAACCATATCGCGTCCTGATGACAGAGCACTGATCAGCATCCACTCTAGAAAGAAAGAAGGAAAAAAGGAGGGGAAGAAAAGGTGAAACTAGAAATATCAAAAAGGTAATATTAAACATTGTGAATCTCGACAAGTAAGTAGCCTTGAAAAGGGCCATTTTTTTTTTCAACTAAGGGATTTGCGACCAAGGGGAGAGAAAAAATAGAGCCCCTTGGACACCTTTTGGTAGAGACCAAAAAGTCTGGCTAGTACCACCAGACAGTCCATTTCTGAACTGCCTCAAGGGGTCAGAGAGATAGGCGGAGGCACAAGTGGGCCACCACCCGCCTAGGAGCCCTGTGAAAAAAAAAGAACATGAACAATAATAAAATATGATAACGTATATTCTAATCTTATGTAAGGTCTTGGAACTGACCACAAGCCTTAGATACCTCCCGCTTGGGGAGGAATAGTTGCCATCCCTTCCGGTCCCGACCCGTGAAGACCCCCCCCCCGAGATTAGGAAGAGGGAAGCCTCCATAGGATGGGACCCCCAATGAGGGGGCAGGACCCAAAAGGATGGAACAAGAAAACCCGAAAAGTATGGGAGAACCTTTTCGTGCACTCCACCCCCAACTGTGACTCTTTGGCATCGGAGAGTCTTTAGTTCAAAACATTCAATCAGCCTGAAAAGCAAATAAATGTTAACTGAATCATGGTGCATCCGGCCTATATCAAAAGGGTTATGCGTTCAAGGCTCTCACTAGAGGCTAAGATGGGACATAAGTCAGTGGAGGCCCCAAAAGAAAATAGGGTTAAGAGTTATATAGGGACCAAAAACAGAACAGAAAGACCGTGGAGAGGGGGGCGTTTTCCCAGAGCAGAAGTCCTGCAAGTTAGAAGCCATATAGTTCTCGCCTGGGTCCCAAGTCATGGGGGACCATTTTCTTTCGCTCGCTTTGACTTGGCCTTCATCCAGAGAGGGGTCCTGGGACTGGTGGGAGACTGTCTCTTAGATGAGCTGGTGTTATTGGAGGTGTCCATATCGGATTCCTGAGAAATCAATTTTAGATGGAGGAAAAGTCTCTCTCCCTCTTGTAGAGAAGAGAATGCATATTCCCGACCTTTGAGGGAAAATTTAACAGCAAATGGAAAGGACCACTTGTATTTAATTTCCTTCTCCATTAACACTGCTAGAAGGGGTTTCAAAGCTCTCCTTTTCTGTATTGTAGATGGTGCAAGGTCGGCAAAAATTTGAACAGGGTGCCCTTTGCAGAGGATCTTGGCAGTGATTCTGGACTGTTTCATGACCCCTTCCTTTATGGCATAAAAATGGGGCTTGACAATTATGTCTCTCGGGATGCCATCTTTCCGAAGGGGTCCCAGAGCTCTGTGGGCCCTGTCCAGTTCTAAACGGTGTTTAGGAGTGTTCGGTAGCAAGTTGGTGATCAAGTTTTGTATTGCGTCAGGAATGTCCTTGATCTCCTCCGGGAGGCCTCTCACTCTGAAATTATATCGTCTAGACCTATTTTCTAGGTCGTCAATTCTTGATAGGGCCATATCTAGTTGATCCTGTAGGGAGCCGATAAGATCTGAATTCTGGTTAGATATTGCCGCAGTTGAGTCTAGCTTGTTCTCGATTGCTTCAATCCAGACCCCCAGCATTTGAAAATCCGATTTGATCTCTCCAGTTATAGTGGCAATCGTATTTGCTAGTCCCCTTTCTAGAAGAGAAGAGAATTTGTGGTAGAGATCTTCCACTTGTAAAGAAATGCTAGGGCTGGGGGGGCTGGGTGATGCTAGAGCCGGACTGTTAGGCCCCAGTGGAGGAGAGGAAAGTTCCCCTTGGATTCGGCCTAGTAGTGATTCTGTGGAGGAGGGAGATGGCAAGGGGTGCTGTAAGGTACCTCCCTGTGCCCCTGGGGTATAAGTCAGCAAAGCAGGGGATAGCACTTGCCTGGAATCAGGGCGTATTGAGCGGCCGGGGCTCTCCGAACGAAGGCTCTCCAAACGAAGGCTTTCCATGCCTCCTGTAGCTGCGGCCGGAGCGGCGGCCATCTTGGTACACCCCTGCGAAGAGGCCGCGGCGAAAAGCAGGCTCAGGTCCTTCCTTGCGGTCGATGCTGACATGCAGGGGGGATGCTGCCCTGCCTTAGGGACCGGATCTCCCGCTCTGGGAACGAACCGTTGGGCTGTGGAGTCAAGGCGGGCTCCGAAGGTGGATGGTGGCACGGAGCTCCCGGCTTAAGCAGCCATGCGGGGAGACCCGCACATGCGCACTCCTAGTACATTGTTTTTTATTTCCTCGCCCACACTTCATCCAGGGGGTTGTCACAGACCAACAGCGTGGGGCTTTAATTTTTGGGGTGAGGAGCTGGATGAGCTTATGAGAGCCTCTATATTAGTGAGCTTAAGCCCTGATATCTTCCCAGGGGGCTTGGGGGGCTGCCTTGTGCCTCTGCAGGGTGAATTGGAAAGATCACCAGGTTTCTTTGGGAACAGAGAGCACTTTAGGCCTTTGCGGCGGCCATCTTGGTCCACCCAGCTGTCTCTATTGCTGTTGGTGTGGGTAAGCGGAGGCTCGGGGATTAGTGTGCTTAACTGACCTTCTCCCCGGGTGTGAAGGCAGACTGGTCCTGACTGTACCAGCATGGTTGGAGTTGCTGTGTTGGGTCCGCTGTGTCTATTAGGCCACAGCCACGGCCATCTTGATACACCCGGCGGCTACCACGATGTGGAAGGTGGACTCGGGGGTCTGCTGCAGCGCTGCCTTCTTGTGTCCATGGCTTGTGGGGAGCTTGGGGGGAAAGGATCCCCCTAATCTGGTTCTCCTTGATGGTCACTGTAGGAGCTTGGGGCGCCGTAGGCGGGTGTAGGTGCGGAGCTCCGGATTAGGCGACCATCCTGGAGCTCCCGCATATGCGCACTCCCAAAATATATTTTCTTAAGGTTACATACACTGGTTCCAAACCATGCAGTCCTTCAATATTTATTGTGCAACCCTTGGGCTTCAGCAGCCAGTAGTCAGTGTTTTCAATTGTGTTTTAAAGGTGCTTACCTAGGAACAATGAAGGGGAATAGTAAATAAACTGGTTTCTACAAGCTAGGTTAATATGGTTAGTTCTTTCACATCTTCTTATTTTGTATGTGCTGTCCATTATTTTGTCTCTTTTCATATACTTTTTTCTCTGAACGTTTACAATGGGCTAATCAAATGGGCTGGTCTTAAATGCACAAACTATTGCGAATTGGATGCAGATTTTTCCACATCCAATTCACGTCAGGAGATTGTGACAAGCTCTCTATGGAATCGCAAATCACTCAGGAGTCCTGTGCATCTTCTGGTCCATTTCAGGTCCAAATTCAGCCATAAATTCGGGCTGAAATCGGACATGAAACGGTGTACGGGGACACACCGGACCCCTGCTGTGAGCTGCTCTATGCTGTGGTGTGAACCCAGCTGTAAGGATTAAACTAGTAAGGCTGGATTGAACAGGACACATCATTGAGTCACATGACCACTATTATGCATGCTGAAAAGGATTTTCAAGCTGAGCTTTGATAGATGGGAAGAGCTGCTGCATCAATGGTAATCATAGTAGGGAAGATAATCTGTTTTTATTGTTTTCATAGTGCTTAGCGTGCTTTTTAAATGTATTTATAATTTGTAAAATGCTCCATTTTTTTGGAGTATTTTACTAAAAGTTTTGATTTTATTCAACAGCAACATATAATGAGTGTATGTTCTCTTGTCTAGTGGTGTAACTACTGATGATCTATATGGTAAACACTTGAAGAAGACCAAACCTTTTCTGGCATTTTTTGTTTACAAGTAAAACTCTGTATTTTTTTGCTCAAAAATGACATATATATATATATATATATATATATATATATATATATATTTTTTTTTTTTTTTTTCTTAGCAGAGACCCTAGAGAATAAAATGGTAATTGTTGCAATTTTTTATGTGACATGGTATTTGCACAATGGTTTTTCGAATGCATTTTTTTAAAAAAGAATACAGTTTACTGGATTTTAATGCAAAAAATACAATATATAACCCATTTTTTTGGTTAAATATAAAGGATGATGTTACACTGAGTAAATACAGTAGATACCAAACATGTCTATTGCGCATGCTTGTGGAATGGCAACAAACTATGATACTTAAAAATCTCCAGAGGTGACGCTTTAAAAATGTTTACAGGTTACCTGTTTAAAGTTACAGAGAAGGTCTAGCACTAGAATTATTGCTTTCGTGCATGATGTATGCGGTCACTTCTGTGTGCGAGCACAAAGGGATGGAGGTGCTTTTTTTCTTATTTATTGATTTATTTATTTTTTTTACACTGTACCTTTTCTTTTATTTTTTTTTTGTTATCATCATTTTTTTTCATATTACGAGGAATGTAAAATCCCTTGAAATAGAAATAAGGAACGATAGGTCCACTTTATGGAGAGACCTGAGGTCTACAAAACCCAAAATCTCTCCTCTACCTTTGAAAGCTACCTTTAAAAAAAAAAGTGATCTTTTTTTTTTTTTTTTTTTTAAAGCAAAAGTTTACTGCCCTAGACCAGAAGTGATATCATGACATCGCTCCGATCCTCCTAGATCATAGAGGTGATCAGAAACAATCTGGTCTCTGTTCACCTGTGTGACCAGTCACGTGAATTGTCAGATCATTTCCCAGAAACCCCAAGAAACACAAAAGAGTGGCAGGGGGAAAATCGACCCTTCCCGCTGCTTCTGAAAATGATCCAGTGGCTAATTAGCCGCTCAGACTGCTTTCATGATAAAGAGAAGCCCCGGCTGGAAAAAAAATAAGGGGTTATGGCTGCTCGCTTCAGCCATAACCAAGGTAAACCACTTGCAAGCTGCAACTTATATACAGTATACATATTGCAGTCAGCAAGTGGCAACAATACAGCTTAAGCCATGTCTCTAAGCATGAGAATAATGTATAATGTAATGTAATATATGGAGGTCTTCAAACATTTTAAGACTTTTGAAATCTAAGGTCCTCGTGTCTGATGTGTGTGTATTTCTGAAGGTGGGTGAGAGCACTGTTGGTGAACTGTTTTTTGGCGTATCACTGGGGGAGTATTAGGCCTCATATACACCACCAAGAATAAGTATAAATCTGCAGCCAGGATCACAGGTTTGTGCAAGTCTGTCATGGTCAAGTAGATTCTACTAACAATTATAGGCTGATAAGTAGGGATGAGGTGAACACCCCAACAACAGAACACTGTGAACAGGCAATAAGTTTGTGCAATTACCTGAACCCTATTAAAATCAATGGGATTCGAACATGAAAAATCAAAAGTTCTAATTTTAAAGGCTTATATGCTAGTTATTGCCATAAAAAGGGTATGGGGACCTGGATACTGCCCTAGGGGACATGTATCAATGCAAAAGAAAACGTTTTTATAACAATTGTTTTTTTCAGGAGCAGTGATTTTAATAATGCTTCAAGTGAAAAAAATAATAATGAAATATCCCTTTAAATATCATGCCTGGGGGGTCCCCTTAGTATGCCTGCAAAGTGGTACATCTGTGGGATGTTTAGAACAGTTCTACAGCAAAATGACATTTTGAAAGTAAAAAAAACATTTAAACTTGCTCGCAGCTGTAATGTATTGCCAGCTACCGGCATTATAGATCAAAAATCGCTGAAAAAATTTGCGAGGTCCCCCCAAAATCCAAGCCAACCCCTCTTTTTAAATTTTGGCACGGGGTTCCTCTTAACCAATTTAATACACTGTGTTATATATACTACACTGACTACACCATATAGTCTGAACTGTATTATATATACTATGAGGACTGCACTCTATAAAATTGTAATGACATTCCCCAGTCAAACAGGTGCATAAAAATTGGGCCTTGGGTGTTGGTGGTGCCAGAACACTGTAACCCCTCACAGTTACTCTTGTTGGAAGCAGAAACAGTTCCTGCAGTTTTCAATTATTTTAAAAATTATAATGACATTCCCCAGTCAAACAGGTGCAGAAAATTGGGCCTTGGGTGTTGGTGGTGGCAGAACACTGTAACCCCTCACAGTTATTCTTGTCGCTCGCAAAAACTGGCCCTGCTGTTGTAAATTATTTAAAAAATTGTATTGACATGCCCCAGGCAAAAAGTGCAGAAAAAGTGGGCCTTGGGTGTTGGTGGTGGCAGAACACTGTAACCCCTCACAGTTACTATTGTTGGGCGCAGGAACAGGCCCTGCAGTTGTAATTTATTTTAAAAATTGTAATGACATGCCCCAGGCAAACAGGTGCAGAAAAATTGGGTCTTGGGTGTTGGTGGTGGCAGAACACTGTAACCCCTCGCAGTTACTCTTCTTGGGCACAGGAACAGGCCCTGCAGTTAAAAATTATTTTAAAAATTGTAATAACATGCCCCTGGGACTTGGGTGTTGGTGGTGCCCTAAACCCAAAATATTGTTGGAAGCTAGCATCATCAGGATTCAGGAGGAAGAGGATAGGCCGCATAGGCAATCTTCAAGGGATCCAAGATCCCTAGCAGATTCAATCAATTGCATCAGCATCAGGGGCTTAAAAGCTTCTGATGCTGGACTGATTCATTTTTATAAATGGGAGCCTATCAACGGAGTCTGTAAACAGGCGCACTCTTTGATCTGTTACAAACCCTGCAGCAGCACTGAATGTCCATTCAGAAAGCAGGCTGGATGCAGGACAGGCCAGTAGCTCCATTGCATATTGAGCAAGTTCTGGCCATTGGTCCATCCTCAAGACCCAGTAACTCTGTGGATGTTTAGTTGGAAAGGTCTTCAAGTCTGCTCTTGCCCCTAGATATTCCTGCACCATATAATGGAGACAATGATGGTAGCTTGAACCTATCAGCTCTAGGCGCTGAGGACTGAAAAATTGTTTAAAGGCTTTGGCCAGCCAGCCACCTTCTCTACTGCTCTTCCTCTGACTGAAGGATGCCTCAGAAACACTTTGTCCAGCAGCAGGAAATGGTAACCTCCCAGGGTCTGGAAAGGCATCATCCTCTGCTCCCTCTGCGAAGGCAGGATGAGCTCTGCAACTTTACCCTTTTAACGTGGACCAATAAGGGTTTCCAGCCAGTAATAATCCCTTTCCTTGATACCACGAACCCAGGGGTCTTTTCACAGGCTTGCAGAATCGGGGAGGCCATGCAGCGTATGTTTGAGCAGACACGAGAGTCCACTGAGTCACTGAGGATGACATTGTCAGGAACTACCTCCTCCCAGCCATGAACAACTCCTTGGGTTTCTAGGGACTGAAAGCCAACCATTGAAGACTGCTGTGTGTTATCCTCCACATCCACGCTGACACAGTCCTCCTCCTCCTCTTCTTTCTGTATGTTTGGTGGCCCTGCAGGAATGCTATCTGCATAAAGGGGGCCTTGAGAGGAAAGGAAGTCCTCCTCTTCCTCCCTCTGTTCTGCCCCAAGTGCCCTGTGCATGTTTCCCCGAAGCGTGTGCTCCAGCAGGAAGACTAGGGGGACAGTGTCACTGATGCATGCATTGTCGCTGTTCACCATCCTTGTAGCCTCCTCAAATGCTGACAGGACATTGCATGCATCCTTGATCAGTAGCCACTGGCGTGGCAAAGAATAACCAAGCTCCCCTGAACCTATCCTGGTGCCATACTCACAGAGGTACTCAATAATGGCCCTCTGCTGTGCGTGCAGCCGCTGCAGCATTGCCAATGTTGAGCCTGGTGGGCATGTCACAAATGAGGCGTTTGGAGGGTAGGTTAAATTCCCGCTGAATGTCAGTCAACCGAGCACTGGCATTGTATGACTGTCGGAAATGACCACAGACTTTTCTGGCCTGCCTTAAATTTTTTGTAATCCTGGACACCTGGTCAAGAAATGCTTCACCACCAAATTCAGGACATGTGCCAAGCATGGAACATGTGTCAAGTGTCCCTGTCGGAAAGCAGAGAGAAGGTTGGTGCCATTGTCCCATACAACCATTCCTGGCTTAAGCTGCTTTGGCATCTACCACCTCTGAGCCTGCCCCCACAGAGCTGACAAAATATCTGCCCCTGTGTGGCTCCTGTCCCCTAGACAGACCAACTCAAGCACCGCATGGGATCTTTTAGCCTGACTGTTTACGTAGCCCCTATAATGCTTTGCGAGCACTGCTGGTTCAGAGTACACTGCTGCAGAAGAGGCCACAGAGGAAGAAGAAGAGGAAGGGGTGGAGGAAGCAGATGTGGCAGAATCATCACCATTTTTGGAGGCATCGTGGCAGAACTAGCTCCAACACTGAACCCCATCCTGAATCCTTCCCAGCTGCCAGCAGAGTTACTCAGTGCGCCGTAAAGAAAATGTAACGTCCCTGACCATCGTGGCCAAGGTAGGCCAAAATATTGCCTTCCACATGACGGTAGAAAGTTGGAATGGCCTTACGTGAAAAGACATGTATTTTTGGAACCTGCCACTGTTGGTACAGCACATTCCACAAATTCATGAAAGGTGGCAGAGTCTACCAGCTGAAAAGGCAGTGGTTGTAGTGCTAGCAATTTGTCTATGCTAGCATTTAAATGCTGAGCATGTGGATGGCTATGACAGTGTTTTTTTTACTTTTCAGCTAGGGTAGGGAAATTTTGCCTACTAAAATCAACTGGTGGTGTAGTGCTAGCAGATTGGCTGCAAGTACGTGGCACCCATTGCTAGACCTTCATTTCTCTCAGTGCAGGCTTTTGAGAGGACTGGTGGTATAGTAGGGGTCACAGATGAGGAGCAAGGAGCCCCTAGCAACCCATGAGCCCTAGATGTCAGCAGTTTCTAATCCCCTCAAATTTGTCACAGAATTGGTGCCACATCTGATTACATTTTTTAATGGGCTCTGACAGGGCTCACCCCTAGGTGTGAACTCAGACCCAGCATTTGCATAATCCCCAAACCCAATAAGAACCAAGGTGATAGGGGTACATGCGCAGCACTAAGCTAGACTGAAGCTGGTAGTCAGAGCTCTGTGGGCAGCGGTGACTACAAATGACTCCCCAGGGACACATAGCCTTAGTGTTACTACCTTTTCTTCACTCACCCCTGTGGAAAGTTTAGCTAACCAACTCAGATAAGTGCTCCCAATGCCGCGGCCTCTCTACCACATTAGGCTGATAGTGAGTATGCAGTGCATCTAACAATAGCGGATCTCAATGACAGCTTGTATGAGAAGATGACCCACAAGTTCCAAAGGGAACTTAACAAATCCACCACAGTACTCTCTCAAGAACTAGCAGCCTTGGGCAACAGAATGGATATGCTTCAAACCAAGCACAACAAACTGCATTTTGCCTATTCTGATCTTAGGAAAGACCATGAGGCATTCTCAGAGATATTATAGGTCGAAGATTTCTCTCTTCTCCGACCCCATTATCCTTATTCACGTTGTATGTTTTGGTTTTCTATGTGCATCTCTTTCCTCATTACTAGCCTTATAATACTTTTTCTGCAAGAAACCCACTTTTCCAACCACATCCATCCTTCATACTTTGACAAATCCTTTAGACAATTTTTTTATGACCTATGAGTCCAAGTCTCAGGGAGTGGCCATCTTTATTAAAAATCCCCTACAATTCAATGTCCAGAATATGTATAAAGATCCTGCTAGTAGGTTTTTGATTCTTAAGGGCACTCTACAGTAAAGCTATTACACTTGTGGTGGTTTAGACACCTAATGAATCTCAAGCTTCCTTCTTCAAATCCTTTTTTCTACTCTAGACAAATATAGCTCTCCAAATCTAGTGGTTGGAGGGGATTTCAATTCGGTGGCACACTTTAAACTTGACAGGAGCCGAATAGTAGGTCATGCCAATGCCTTCTTTAAGACGACACTCTAGAGGTTGATTGAGTCCTCTCAGCTTATTGACTCCTGGAGGGCTCATAATGTTGGAGCTTGAGAGTACACGTACTATTCCCCAGTCCACAATAGGTACTCTCATCTAGACTACATTTAATGCTTCCCAATTCTCCTAGCCAATTCCTCATACATCCATGTTTGCCTTTGATCAGACCATCACATAGTCTCATATCATGCCTCCTGTGTAGGCCTCTCCCCAGGAGCTGCACCCTGGCATTTAAATGATGCTCTCCTTACAGATGTAGAAATTCTTAAACAACTTTCAGAATGCCATGGAGAATGTTTCTGCACTAATGACATTGATGATCTCCCTCTCCTCAGTTTGGGTCGCCTACAAGGCTGTTATGTGGGCCTCATGATAGAAATTGCCTCTGTGAGGAATAAATGTAAATTGCAGGAGACCTGCTCCCTCACATGAGATCTAGACAGACTCTATCGCCTACGTAGTGGTTCCCATTACCCTGAAATCCGTGGCCAAATTAATGCAAAAGTATTTCAAATCGAGCCCTTTCATCTCCCCGGCCTCTTATGGTCTAGGTCCATTCACCTCAAAGATCTTAATCCATGGAATGTGGTAGTTAATTAATCATATTATTCATGGTCATTGCACATGGAAACATTTGGCTTGATCTCTTCTCCCCCTCTATTGGCTACTTATTTAGGGGATCCAAAATTTCTTTCTGCATTTACCTTGACAGGTAAATGGATTGAAAAGGGCTTAGTGACTCTGGAATCTTTCCTACAAGAGTCCTCTTTTAGCTCATTCTCCACCCTTCAACAGCAACATGACCTCCTCCATTCAGAATTTGTCAAATACCTTTAACTTAGACACTTTTTTCCTGAGAATTATCATCTGCGAGCTGGGAGATCGGCCTCAATATTTGAGCGGATGTGCAATGTTATGTCTAGGGATCTAGGCACCATTTCCTTAATATACAAACAATTTAATGAACATGGTCACCCTGCCAAGGTAGAGGAGGCAGAAATGGGTCAGGACTACTCAGCTGAGGACTGGTTAGATATGTTGTCTAATATGCACAAGAGTATTAAATCAATTGCAGTGAAAGAACCTGTGGATAAATTACATGCTAGAAGACTTTACACCCCTGTCATTGTACATAAGATGCATCCACTTGTGCCAGATACTTGCTTTAGGGGCTGCCCTGACAGGGGGACTCACCTCCACATTTTTTGGAGCCGTAAAGCTCTTAAACATCTTTGGCAACAAGCCTCTTCTACAGTTGCCTGTATCACAGGGGCATCTTTTACCCTCACATATCCTATGTGTCTATATTTTGTGGATTTCAGAAGTTGCCTCATTCAGTGCTATTTAGTGATCATTCTATGCTATTATATAGAAATTGAAAACCTAAAAATAAACAAATGTGCTTACATGCCAAAACTTTCAAAGGGTCATTCGTGTATCATATACGGGCAGTCTTGTTACCCGTTCGTGATCACCGTTCGTTCATCCTCATCTGTAGCATCACCTCGGGTCCAATCCGCTCAGCCTGGACCCGAGGTGACGCTGTGGATGGGTTTTGGCATGTAAGCACATTTTACCATTAAAACTGTTCTTTTAAATTAAATGCTACACTATGAGAGGTCATTTCTCCTTTTTTCCATACGAGCAACTATATTGGAAGGAGTAGATAGAGGAAGCAGGTGATTCTGTGGAGTACTCTGTTGGGGAGATTGCCAGTTGGTTTATGGAACATGCTGATTAACCTCAGAACGTCTGGTGAGCCTCAGTGTGTTTAATGTTCTCACGTGGGGGCAATGGTGGAGGAATTTTTTAGGCTTGAGTTCTTACCAGTCTTACAGCACCTTATGGATAGTGGATTTTTTTTAGATGGACTTTGAGCACATGCACTTTATGTCATATTATTTAGTATGCATCAGATTTATTTTGGACTATTGAATTGTATTACGCTCCTGAAAACATTTGTTTATTTTTAGGTTTTCAATTTCTATATATATTTGCACTCAAGCAGCAGCATGTTTTGATGTTTAAGTTGTTTTCACTTATTTTTATAGAGCGCAGTGTTTTGCTTTATATATTCAATGCTATTAATTGGGCTATAGGCCTAAATTGGTGATCCTCTTCAGTTCCCTGGTCTCAGGTAACGCAACGTATGGAGGCAATAAAACTGATGGAGAGGATACACTATACAGTTGTGGATACCATGCATATATTGCATCAAAAATGGTCACATAATCTCCTTGTTAATGGTCTCTTGAATTAACAGGAATGTACTAGTTACTAGCGGTTATGTTTATTGACCTCATATACCTCTGTGATTTTGTAGTTGAGCTACCAAATGTTTTGTTTTTTTCTGAATATAAAGCTAATGTTTTATACATATTGTATACTTTCATTGTCTTTTTTTCTTAACTCTCCTTTTTATTCTTTATTTTCCACAAACTTGTAAGTGGCCTTTTATGCTGTTTTGAGATTATGGATGTTTAGTCTGTATGTGCCTTTGTATTGATTGCCTCAAGTAAGTGTTTTTTTTCTAAACTGCCAATAAAACATGTTTGTAATAAAATAAAGAACCCAGGTGATGTAACTAACTATAGGCCAATTTAAGGAGATTTAAAGCTACTCCCTAAAATCTTCACCAATAGATTTAATAGAATAAAATAAAATTAAATGCAGATATTCGCTGCGCTCTAAGACAGTGTACATCCTAAACTAGTATAACAACGCTCCCACTGCTGTTACTTTGTGAGCAAAAATATACTTAAATAGGTGAAATATCATAAAGTAATACTCTAATAATAATAATCCAAAGTAACGCAAATGATAAAAAACGAAATCAAAACCAATTATCATTGACTAATAAATAAGTGTTGTAACGAATGTCCTTAAAAGTGCTAGAAAATAGTGCTTTGTTTCTTCTCACTGGAGATAACACATAAAATGTCTGCCACCAAAGTGAAAATGCAGATCCCCTTCCCTTTAGAATATCACTCACCGAACCTCATTGTCACTCAGTCTCATGACTAGCAATAGCATTTAATGATGATAAAATGGTGGAGTTGATTTTGTTTTCATATGCGCTACTCTGTATTATTATTAATAGAGTTTACTGATGATATTTCACCTATTTAAGAATAGATTTAATAGGTTTATCAGATTAATGTGATGGTAAAGTCCTGGAGTCCATTCACAAAGCTGGACTGCAGTGCAGATGTAAATCCAGGTGGAGGTACATACACGGTACTAGCAGCATAATACCTCTGCAAAGAAGATGGTAAGGGGGAAGAGATTAATTTTATCCTGGGCTGCAGCCAGCTTGTAGCAGGAATTCTGGGCAGCAGACGGAGAGCCTATGCTGCCTATCAATGATTCAGAGGGAGATACTTTCTCAAGTTGGCAGTTTTACAATGACAGAGCGATATATACTGAAAGTCAGCAATGTACAGTATCTCACAAAAGTGAGTTACAAGTTCTCAGGTGTGAATGGGGAGCAGCTGTGTGAAATTTGGTGTTATCGCTCTCACTGTCTCATACTGGTCACTGGAAGTTCAACATGGCATATCATGGCAAAGAACTCTGAGGATATGAAAGAAAGAATTCTTGCTCAACATAAAGATATCCTAGGCTATAAGAAGATTGCCAAAACCCTGAAACTGGGCTGCAGCATGGTGGCCAAGACCATATAGCGGTTTAACAGGACAGGTTCCCCTCAGAACAGGCCTCACCATGGTCAACCAAAGAAGTTGAGTGCACATGCTCAGCGTCATATCCAGAGGTTTCCTATGGGAACTACAGTGCTGCCAGCATTGCTGCAGAGGTTGAAGGGGTGGGAGGCCAACCTGTCAGTGCTCAGACCATACGCCGCACAGTGCATAAAATTGGTCTGCATGGCTGTCATTCTAGAAGGAAGCCTCTTCTAAAGATCATGCACAAGAAAGCCCGCAAAAAAGTTTGCTGAAGCCAAGCAGACTAAGGACATTGATTATTGGAACCATGTCCTGTAGTCTTATGAAACCAAGATAATCTTGGTTCAGATGGTGTCAAGCGTGTGTGGTGGCAACCAAGTGAGGAGTACAAAGACAAGTGTGTCTTGCCTAGAGTCAAGCATGGTGGCGGGTGTCATGGTCTGAGGCTGCATGAGTGCTGCCAGCACTGGGGAGCTACAGTTCATTAAGGGAACCATGAATGCCAACATGTACTGTTACATACTGAAGAAGAGCATGATCCCCTCCCTTTGGAGACTGGGCCACGGGGCAGTATTCCAACATGATAACAACCCCAAACATACCTCCAAGATGACCACTGTCATGCTAAAGAAGCTGAGGGTAAAGGTGACGGACTGGCAAGCATGTCTCCAGACCTAAACCCTATTGAGCATCTGTGGGATATCCTTAAATGGAAGGTGGAGGAGCGTAAGGTCTCTAACATCCACCAGCTCCATGATGTCATCATGGAGGAGTGGAAGAGGACTTCAGTGGCAACCTATGGAGCTCTGGTGAACTCCATGCCCAAGAGGGTTAAGGCAGTGCTGGTAAATAATGGTGGCTGCACAAAATATTGACACTTTGGGCATACTCACTTTTGTTGCCAGTGGTTTAGACATTAATGGCTGTGTGTTGAGATATTTTGAGGGGACAGCAAATTTACACTGTTATACAAGCTGTAAACTCACTACTTTACATGGTAGTAAAGTGTCATTTCTTCAGTGTTGTCACATCATCATGAGCTGAACTCAAAGATCTATGACTTTTCTATGTGCACAAAAGGCCTATTTCTCTCAAATATTGTTAACAATTCTGTCTAAATCTGTGTTAGTGTTCACTTCTCCTTTGCTGAGGTAATCCATCCACCTCACAGGTGTGGCATATCAAGATGCTGATTAAACAGCATGATTATTGCACAGGTGTGCCTTAGGCTGGCCACAATAAAAGGCCACTCTAAAATGTGCAGTTTTACTTTATTGGGGGGGTCCGAAAACCAGTCAGTAAGGATGGGCCGAACACCCAGTTCCAGAACATGCGAACAGACAAAAAAATTTGTCCAAACATTCGAACACCGTTAAAGTCTATGGGACCCGAGCATGAAAAATCAAAAGTGCTCATTTTAAAAGGCTTATATGCAAGTTATTGCCATAAAAAGTGTATGCAAACCCGGGTCCTACCCTAGGGGACAGGTATCAATGCAAAAAAATAGTTTTTAAAACGATAATTTTTTTCAGGAGCAGTGATTTTAATAATGCTTAAAGTGAAACAATAAAAATGAAATATTCCTTTAAATAATGTGCCTGGGATCAGCGGCACACAGCGATTATCAGACCCGACTTTCAACCACCCGAACAGGGCGATCTAGGTTCCAGGAACCCAGGGACAATGACGGGGAAGGTCAAGGAGGATAGAAAACCTCAAAAACTAACAATGTATTTCACACAGGCCACAGATGGATGTAGGCAAGATGGCGCCAGCCCATCATCCACACCAGCACATACTCTTATTACCCAGTCACCTAATCCAGGATTGAAAACGAGCAATACAGGCTCAAAAAACAATCCTGGATCCTACCCTCCTACACCTCAATCTGCCAGCCCTGCTAAAGCCAAATTTAGGATGGATGGGGGAGGATACAGCCCAGTACCCAGCACAGGCACAGATTCTGGGGAGGAGACGAGAGAACTCCCTGACTC
This sequence comes from Glandirana rugosa, assembly GCA_018402905.1. Taxonomy (NCBI): domain Eukaryota; kingdom Metazoa; phylum Chordata; class Amphibia; order Anura; family Ranidae; genus Glandirana; species Glandirana rugosa. The sequence goes on from BLSH010138675.1 coordinate 42,993, forward strand.
TATAGAAGAATTCCCCATATCAAACACTCCAGTGATTGATTCAGTGCTGAAAGACATGTTACTCTCTCTCAGAAGTTTGTTGCAAGCAGACATGGTATTGTGCATGCAAAGGTTCCATAGTGAGATACAAGGTGGAGAACATAAAGTGATACCTTGTAAACGTACGTGCTATGGTACAGACGAACGTTGTTTGAAGACTCTCTCTCATTGTACAGAAAGTCGTGACTTAGTTAGTGACCTCACAAACTATACCCCTTAAGAAGATATCTCAGTCCCTCAAGAGAGCAGAGGAGGGGTCTTAGACACGGACACGACCCATGACCCGACATAGGAGGGGGTAGG
>BLSH010138675.1:70041-80522 GCA_018402905.1 Glandirana rugosa
TGAAGCCGTCGGGGGTAGAGGCAGGTATGGGTATAGTCTCCTGTGTGACGACACCTGACAATGGGCGTGCCATCCGCCAAGCATATGACCATCCCGTGGGATTTGGGTCGCAGTGTGATCAGATGTTGTGCCGCAAAAGTCAGATCGATGAATGCACTGCAGGCACCAGAGTCGATGATGGCGGTCACTAGGATGTTCCTGTCGGGGAGCTGCAGGGAGAGCGGAAGGGTGAGGTAAGAGGAGGTATTTGGGGAGGTTGATGTGGTGCCACAGAAAACTGATGGACGCTGGCCACCCTTGGCAGGGCACATCCGCACTATATGACCGGGCTCCCCGCAGTACAAGCACAGGCGGTCACTGAGCCGACGTTGCCTTTCTTCCACTGAAAGCAATGGCCGATGAAGACCCCACTGCACGGATCCAGTCTGGGCGGATGTCATTGACTTCTCGACCACACACTCTCTGAGGCGCCTGTCTATCCGGATGGACAGATCAATTAGGCATCCAGGGTGCGGGGTACCCCCACGCGGGTCAGTTCATCTTTTAGGGGGTCGGAGAGGCCCAACCAGAACTGGTAACAGAGCTCTGCCTCGTTACGGGCAATGTCAGCACTCCAGCGCCTGAACTCCGTGACGTAGTCCTCTGCCACATAGTGGCCTTGTTGGAGCGCATGGAGGGCTGCCTCGGCAGTGGCGGTCTGATGAGGATCCTCATATAGCACGGCCATAGCCTGGAAGAACAGGGTCAGGCTGCTCACTTCTGGGGCCTTTTGTTCCCATAGGCGGTGTGCCCAGGACTGGGGGTCCTCCCGTAACAGGGAAATCACTAACCCCACCTTTGTAGTCTCCAGAGAGAAGGTGCGGGCTGCAGGACAAGGTAGAGTTCGCAGGCATTGCGAAACGACCGGAACTTGGTGCGGTCGCCCGAAAACCTCTCCGGCCAGGGAACTTTAGCTTCCGGCGGACACACCGCCATGGTACAGTCCATTGGCAGACTACTTCCAGGAGCCCAGGCTCCAGCGGACTTGAGCACCCGTTCCCGGGTCAGGCCAGCCAGGTGCAAATAGTCCAAGGGCGAAGCCTTCTGCGCAGTCTCAGGCATGGCTGTCTGATACTGTCACGTACATGGCGGATGAGTCTGACTTATGCAGAAATAACCTCTCTTGCGACCCTGATTCGTGAACCTCTGGTAGAGTAGACAGGAGGCTCTAGAGTGAAGAGGGCTGAGATGGTCACCGGTGATAACTGAAGAGGTGCTTCCGGTCTCGTGCTAATTGAATAGAGTGGTGGTACAGGCCAGCTGGTGTAGTACAGAAGGGGCAGGCAGAAGAATGGTCGGGCACAGGCAGAGTTCGTTAACGGGCTAGCAGAAAAGGTACAAGGGAGCAGGCAAGAGAGTGGTTGTGGATAGCCGAGGTTGGTGCAGGCGGAGATCAGAGCAGGGTCAAGACAAGCCGGGTCACAGGAACAGGAATCAGACAACAGGTCCCTCAGAAACACACACTAAACGCTGTAGATCAGACAGCACTTGCTGCAGGGTGTTTCCGGTTGAAATAGAGCCGCTTGGTGCCTTTTACGGCCCGCGCGCGCTGGCGCGTGAACGCGTGGGAGAGCGCAAATAACGCTAAAAAGTCCTCAGATACAGGAGGATTTCTCCTAACCACAACCTGCAAATCAACACAAAGTGCCAATCTATGGGAGCTGTATCAAAAGATCCTATTAAGATGGTACCTAACCCCATATAGAATCTCCAAATTCGCTCCACAGACTTCCCCATTTTGTTGGAGAGGCTGTGGAGAGGTAGGAACATTAATACACACACTATGGGCCTGTCCAAAGCTAAAATCCTTGTGGTTAACTAGTTTCCAAAAGCTAAACCAAATTCTAGCAATCGGCATCCCTCAATCCCCAGCATTAGCACTGCGATCTATGGGAATAGAAGGGTTCCCTAGAGAACACAGAAAAATAATTTCCCACTTATTATTGAGTACGAGACTAGTACTAGTTCGTCATTGGAGAGAGCGCTCCGCTCCCTCCATGGGTGAAGTTATTGTGACTACCCAAACCCATGCTACATACGAGAAACTATTTGCCTCCTTCCAGGGGGGACTACTTGACCTGTGAAGCTAAATGGAAGCAATGGCATAAATGGTATATTGATCACATGAATGACTAAATATTCAAACAGATCCAAATTGGCACTGGCTGCGGTGTATATAGGTGTATATTTCTTTGCTTTTTTTTTTTCTCTTTTTTCTGTTATGCTATATCTTTAATAATCTATGGAAAAATTGGTTACTTGAGATCTACATCTGTAACCCCGATCCGTGATGGTGAGGGCGGGCGGGGCCGGACCCCTAGTTCCCAGTTCACAGAGAGATCCCAAGAGGGGTGACTGGGTGGGGGTCGGGCAGCCGGCCGAACATAAAACCATCATGGAGGGGTATGTAAAGAAAAAGAATTATTATATGGCGTTGTTTCCATGATGTATTATACATGATATGTTGTTAGCATGATATTATTGCCACACACTTCATACTTATATCACTTTGTATGTTCTTAAAAAAACAATAAAGAAATATTGATAATTAAATAATGTGCCTGGGGGTCCCCTTAGTCTGCCTGTAAAAGGGCACACCTCTGTGATGTTTAGAACAGTGCCACCACAAAATTACATGCACAGACGGTAGGAGGGCTCCCAACGACTGAGCTCAGTTTGTTTTGACAGTTTATTTATAGTGAAGGGCGGGGCCACCCAGTGACGTAATTGACTGACCCACCCCTCTGACGCCACATGACATCAGAAGGGGGCAGGGTAACCCATACATCACCGGATGGCCCTGCCCTTCACTATAAATAAACTGTCAAAACAAACCGAGCTCAGACGGCGGCATCCCTCCTACCGTCTGTGCACTATGCATTATGGGGCGTCCAGCTGTGCCAAAGTCACGCCGAATACCCCATAATGTTCTAAATTCGGGGATCGGGCGAACAATGGAAGTTCGGCCCGAATGCATGCCCGGGCCGAACCATTCGCCCATCCCTACCAATCCATATCTGGTGTGACCATCATTTGCCTCATGCAGTGCAGCACATGTCCTTCGCATAGAGTTGATCAGGTTGTTGATTGTGGTCTGTGGAATGTTGGTCCATTCATCTTCAATGGCTGCACAAAGTTGCTGAATACTGTCAGGAACTTGAACACGTTGTCGTTTACCCTGATCCAGAGCATCCCAAACATGCTCAGCAAATGACATGTCCAGTGAGTACTCTGGCTGTGCAAGAACTGGGATGTTTTCAGCTTCTAAGAATTGTGTACAGATCCTTGCAACATAGGGCAATGCATTATCATGCTGCAACAGGAGGTGATGGTAATGGATGAATGGCACAACAATGGGCCTCAGGATCTCGTCACAGTATCTGTGCATTCAAAATGCCATCGATAAAATGCACCTATGTTCGTTGTCCATAGCATATGCCTAACCCATACCATAACCCCACTGCCACCATGGGCCACTCGATCCACAACATCAACATCAGTAAGCCGCTCACCCAAACAATGCCATACATGCTGTCTGCCATCTGCCCTGTACAGTGAAAACTGGGATTCATCTGTGAAGAGAACACCTCTCCAAAGTGCCAGACGCCATAGAATGTGAGCATTTGCCCACTCAGTCAGGTCGAGACCCCGATGAGGACGGCGGGCATGCAGATGAGACGGTTTCCCTGAGACGGTTTCTGACAGTTTGTGCAAAAATTCTTTGGTAATGCAAACCGATTGTTGCAGCAGCTGTCCGGGTGGCTGGTCTCAGACGATCTTGGAGGTGAAGATGCTGGATGTGGAGGTCCTGGGCTGGTGTGGTTACACATGGTCTGCGGTTGTGAGGCCGTTTGGATGTACTGCCAAATTCTCTGAAACACCTTTGGAGACGGCTTATGGTAGAGAAATGAACATTCAATTCAAGGGCAACAGCTCTGGTGGACATTCCTGCAGTCAGCATGCAAATTGCGCACTCCCTCAAAACTTGCGACATCTGTGGTATTGTGCTGTCTGATAAAACTGCACATTTGGCCTTTTATTGTGGCCAGCCTAAGGCACACCTGTGCCATAATCCTGCTGTCTAATCAGTATCTTGATATGTAATGATGTGCACTTGTGCCAGGAAAGCAAGAGCACAGAAGCACCAAGCACTTTATATATTCATTTGTTTACGAGAGACTTTCTATATATAAGATTGCACTATTGTCACTTTCGGCACTATATATTTTTTTAAGCACTAGTAGCACTTTGTGTATTAATTTGAATATTACTATTTATTCATTCATTCATATATTTGGATTAACGTGTGCACAACATAATGTTTAGGCAAGCGCGGTTTCTTGTATTTTACTTTTTCAGCATCTTGATATGCCACGCTTGTGAGGTGGATGGATTATCTTGGCAAAGGAGAAGTGCTCACTAACACAGATTTAGGCAGATTTGTGAATAATATTTGAGAGAAATGGGCATTTTGTGTACATAGATAAAGTCATAGATCTTTGAGTTCAGCTCATGATAAATAGGGGCAAACACAAAATAATTTTGCTCAGTGTATATAAATATAAAATATAAATATAGGTATATATAGATAGCTCAGTCTCCGTAAAACTGCCAAGCTTCTAAAAGGATCTCCCTCCAAAACATTGCTAGGCAACAGAGATGTTCCCTCCACTACCCAGAAGTTCCGCACAAAGCCTACATCTCAGCATGCACACTACAAGCCAGCTGTGTCCCTGGATTCATCATGTACCACTAGCTTACATCTGCACCACTACCCATCCAGGACTTTCCCAGGATCTTAATCTGAGTGGGTCTTCTGAATACAGCGCTGCTTCTGCCTCGGCATGTGGGCTTCTGCCACCTACAGATCCCCCCCCCCCCTCCCCCAGCTGCTGTCTGCATACAGCTCTGGCCAATCTTTTTATTAGAAGCCCCCCTCCTGAACATTGAGTGCTTTTCCTTCCATGCAATCTTTATTTATAATGCATTTATATTTTAACCACTTCCAGCCTGCCTTGCATATTTATAAGTCCTCAGATGGGAGTGGTGATATCACAATCATGGCTGCAGCTGCAGTCATGATCATAATACCATTTTTTAACCACTTCAGCCCCGGAAGGATTTCACACTTTAGGACCAGAGCCCTTTTTGCGATTCGGCGCTGCATCTCTTTAACTGACAATTGCGCGGTCGTACGACGTTGTACCAAAACAAAATTTGCGTCCTTTTTTTCCCACAATTAGAGCTTTCTTTTGGTGGTATTTGATCACTGCTGCGTCATTTCTGACCGCCACTATAAACAAAAGAAAAGCGACAATTTTGCAAAAAAAAAAAAAAAACTAATTTCTTACTTTTTGCTAAAATACAAATCCAAAAAAAAAATATAAAAAAAACTTTTTTTTTGAACGGTTTTGGCCGATTTTATATTCTTCCTCATATTTGTGATTTAAAAAAAAATCGCAATCGGCATTTATTGATTGGTTTGCGCAAAAGTTGCCATGTTTACGGATGGTGAAAATAAATTTTTGGGGTTTTTATTTATTTATTTATTTTTTAGAAGTAATGGCGGCGATCTGCGATTTTTAGTGGTACTGCGATATTGGGGCGGACATGTCGGACCATTTTGACACTTTTTTTGGACCATTGGCATCTATACAGCGATCAGTGCTATAAAAATGCACTGATTACTGTGTAAATGCCATTGGCAGTGAAGGGGTTAACCTGCAGGGGGCGCTCTAAGGGTTAACTGTGTTCCCTGGGCGTGTTCTAACTGTGTGTGGGCTGCCCTAGCAGGGAAAGGGGAGCGATCACAGCTTCCATATAGAGGAAGGCTGTGATCACAGCCCTTCCCCCTCTCACAGAATGGAGATCCGTGTTTACTTACACGGACCTCCGTTCTTTCACCACGAGGGGGCATCGCCGGTAGCCGGCAGACTCGAGTCCGCCGCACCCGCTCCCTGGCCCCCCCGGACACAGTGAGCGATCTCGCAGCCGCTGTCGTATGATGGCGTTTTGCGATATCGAACCACCTTGTCACCATCAACCTGCGGTTGGTGGTCGGCAAGTGGTTAAAGCAGGCAATGAGCTTTCATGTAAAAGTGATCTAATCAGCTATACAGCTGGCCAACCACTTTTACAGTAAGGGAGTCCCCCCTTCTGCTGCAGCCTGCCGAATTTACCGGTACTAATTCGACTGGTCACATAGCATGCACTGCACAGAGTGAGAGGAACTTCCAACCCCCCCACCGTGTTGACATCAGAAACTGGAAGTAATGAGGATTTCATCCCTTCCAGTTTTGTTGGTTTGTTTATAAGCCTTTATTGCTTGTAATTAGAGTTGAGCGAACCCGGACTGTAAAGTTCGGGTCCGTACCGAACTTTGGGGTGTCCGGGATCCGGACCCGAACCTGAACCCGGACTTTTCAAAAAAAAGTCCGGGTTCGGGTCCGGGGTTCTGGTATTTTATTACACGTGTTGAATAGCTGCCAAGGGCAGCCAATCAACAAGTGTTTCGCTGGTTTTCCCTAGAAGCCATCACAGCCATGCCTACTAATGGCATGGCTGTGATTGGCCAGTGCACCATGTGACCCAGGCTCTATATGGGGCTGGAGTCACCGTGCTGCATGTCATATGCTCTCAGGATAGTTTAGGGAGAGGATGCTGCTGGCTCTGTGAGGGACAGATTGCAGATATTATAGAACATCTCATCCTGCATTACTGAATGCTCTGATTGTGGACTAGGGAGAGATACTAGTACTGCTGCTTTGAGGGACAGATTGCAGACCTCATCCTGCTGCACAGAACGATCTGACTGGACTAGGTAGAGTCTGTTGCTTTAAGGGAATGATTATTGTTCTAAAATCATCTCCAAGTTGTACAGGGAAAGGTTCCAGCTGTTGCTTTAAGGGAAAGATTATTGTTCTAAAATCATCTCCAAGTTGTACAGGGAAAGGTTCCAGCTGTTGCTTTAACCACTTACCAACCGGAAGGTTTTCCAGTTTTAGGACCAGAGCACTTTTTGCCATTCGGCGCTGCATCGCTTTAACTGACAGACAATTGCGCGGTCGTGCGAGGTTGCACCCAAACAAAATTTGTGTCCTTTTTTCCCCACAAATAGAGCTTTCTTTTGGTGGTATTTGATTGCCTCTGCGTCATTTCTGATCGCCGCTATAAACAAAAGAAGAGCGACCATTTTGCAAAAAAACACAACATTTCTTACTTTTTGCTAAAATTCAAATCCAAAAAAATATAAAAAAACATTTTTTTCACAGTTTTTGGCGATTTTTAACATTTTCCACATTTTTTTGATAAAAAAAAATCGTAATCGGCGTTTATCAATTGGTTTGCGCAAAAGTGGCCGCGTTTACGGATGATGAGAATTAATTTCTGGGGTTTTTATTTTTTTTTAATTTTTTACTAGTAATGGTGGCGATCTACGATTTTTAGCGGTACTGCGATATTGGGGCGGAAATGTCGGACATTTTTGACACTTTTTTGGGTCCAATGACATTTATTCAGCGATCAGAAATTTAAATGTCCACTGATTACTGTATAAATGTAATTGGCAGTGAAGGGGTTAACCTGGGGGGGAGCTAGGGGTTAACTGTGTTCCCTGGGTGTGTTCTTACTGTGGGGGGGGTGTTGGGCTACAATGGGCATGAGAGATCTAACTGATCCCAGTGACAGGGATCAGTAGATCTCTCATGCCCCTACTAACAGAGCGGGGAACCGCCGTGTTTACATCGGTGGTTCCCCGTTCTTTCCCTGTGGCCGCACATCGCGGCTCGCCGGCGGACATCGGGTCCGCCCGAGCCGCGGGCACACTCCTCAGGAGTGCGGCGGGTGCGCACGCGCCCCCCTAGTGGCTGATTGCAGATCGCCATCTTTTTACGGCGATTCGCGCTCAGCATCCCGACTGCCGCCGAGAAAACACGGCGCACGGTCGGGAACTGGTTAAGGGAAAGATTATTGTTCTAAAATCATCTCCAAGTTCTATAGGCAAAGTGTATTCTAGCCGCATAGAGCCATATATATTATTGTTCTAAAATCATCTCCAAGTTATATAGGCAAAGTATATTCTAGCTGCATAGAGCCGTATTATTGTTATAAAATCATCTCCAAGTTCTATAGGCAAAGTGTATTCTAGCCGCATAGAGCCATATTATTGTTAAAAAATCATCTCCAATACAACTTGTATTCGGGCCTAACATATAAAATTGAAGGTTTTGTCGGCTACCTGAGGAAGGTGTTTCACTTGTGCATGTAGCTGGCACAGATTGACCACGTCCTCTCCTTCCAACAGGAGCTTCAGCAACACCAGCAGCACCACGACCCTTATTGGCCACCTGTGTTCGTGGCATCGTCTCCTGCAGGAGTTTGTATTGGAGGAAAAGAAATTCAGTAAGTCAGTCACAGCGGGCACCGAGTATTCCGGGCAGGCATTGGACAAGAAGGCGGGATGGTAGCCATAGTTAGCAAAGAAGGGTGACTGCTGGGTGGCCGAGTGAACCGAGTTGTTATATGCGAACTCCTCCAGCGGTAGGAGCGTAACCCAGTCGTCCTGGGAGAACGACGAGAAACAGCGTAGATACTGTTCAAGAGTCTGGTTGGTACGCTCCGTCTGACCGTTCGTCTGGGGATGGTATGCAGAGGACAGTGACAGGCTGATCTTCAGCAATTTACACAAAGACCTCCAGAACTTGGACGTGAATTGCACACCACGGTCAGATACCATATCCGTTGGGATCCCGTGCAACCGGACAATCTCCTTAATGAATATTCTGGCCGTTTCTGCGGCCGAAGGTGTGCCTTTCATAGGTAGAAAGTGGGCCATCTTAGAGAGTCTATCCACTACCACAAAGATGGTAGAGCAACCTTCGGAGGTGGGTAACTCCACAATGAAGTCCATGAAAATGTGGCTCCAGGGCCTCTCGGGAACAGGTAATGGTTTAAGAAGGCCCCAAGCCCGAGTTTTACTCCCCTTACATTGGCTGCAGGTAGTGTACGATCCCACATAGGTTTTACAGTCCTCTCTAACTCGGGGCCATCAGAACGTGCGTTGCACTAATTCAAAAGTCTTACGTGCCCCGAAGTGCCCAGCGAGGTGGTGGTCATGGCAGAGGTCTAAGACTGCGGTTCGCAGATGCCCCGGTACAAATATCTTGGTGCCATGCCAGAGCAACCCGTCCTTGGGCTGCAGAGGAGTTCCCGGAAGGGGGTTTGGCCCCAAGGAAACTATCCCGATCCATGACAACACGTCCTCCTGCAGTCTGGTTTGGTGTTCTTCGACCCGGGCCTGTAGGTGATGTGAAAGGAAAATCGGGCAAAGAACAGTGCTCATCGGGCTTGGCGGGGTTTCAGCCTCCTGGCAATCCTCAGATATTGAAGTTGCGGTGATCTGTGTAGATGAGAATGGGGTGTGCTGCCCCCTCTAGGAGATACCACCATTCTTCCAGGGCAGCCTTGATAGCAAGAAGTTCCCGGTCCCCCACATCATAGTTCCTTTCAGCGGGGGATAGCTTGCGTGAAAAGAACACCACTGGATGAAGTAGCGCCTTAGTAACCTGCCTTTGAGAAAGAATAGCCCAGACTGCCACCTCAGATGCGTCAACCTCCAGAACATAGGGCAGAGCGGGGTCTGGGTGCTTAAGGATGGGTGCAGAGGTGAATAGTCTCTTAAGCTTCTCAAAGGCTGCTTGCGCCTCAGGAGTCGCCGTGGAACGGGACACCCTGCTTGGTCAGGTGTGTGATAGGGGAGATGATGGAGGAGAATCCCAGGATAAACTTCCTGTAGAAGTTTGCAAATCCAATAAATCTATGGATTCCTTTTCTGTCGACCGGGGCAGGCCAGTCCAGAATGGCAGAGACCTTTTGGGGGTCCATCTTGATGCCTCCGACAGAAATTATAAGTCCAAGGAATTGTATGCTTGCCTGCTCAAATTCACCCTTTTCTGGTTTGGTATAGAGGCCTTGTTGACGTAGGCGACCCAGTACCTGTTTGACATGGGAACAGTGGAGCTCCAGGGAAGGTGAGAAGATCAAAATATCATCAAGGTAGGCGATGACAAAGAGGTCAAGAAAGTCCCGGAAGATGTCGTTTATAAAGTGCTGAAAAGTGGCTGGGGCATTGCATAACCCAAAAGGCATCACCAGGTACTCGAAGTTACTAGAGATGAGCGAACTTCTAGAAGTCCGGGTTCTGCTGGTTCGGCCGAACTTCGGGACAAAGTCTGGGTTCGGGTCCGGACAGAACCCGAACTTTGTCCCGGACCCCGAACCCCATTGAAATTAATGGGGAAACGGACTTTTAGGCACAAAAATGGCTGTAAAATAGTCCTGGAAGGTCCTAGAGGTCTGCAAAAGGAAGGAAATGGGGGTAAGGGTGGGACAAGTGACCTACAAAGAAATGGAGATTGTCCATGACCCAGCGGATGCAGTTGTTC
>BLSH010138675.1:91299-101877 GCA_018402905.1 Glandirana rugosa
CGAAATTGACTGTTAACGCGCCAGCACGCTGCAACATGGGTTTGTTTTAAACGCAGGAAAAAAAGGGTGTTTATCTCGAAAGAAAACCACCATAAACTAGTGGCGACGCAGTAAAGACTAGTGGCGATATTTGTTTTCTTCTCGCTGTTAAAACGTTTTTTTGGGTTTGTGGGAAAAAAAGGACGCAAATTTTGTTTGGGTACAACGTCGCACGACCGCGCAATTGTCAGTTAAAGCGTCGCAGCGCCGAATCGCAAAAAGGGCTCCGGTCCTAAAGCTGGAAATCCTTCCGGGGCTTAAGTGGTTAAAGATATGCTCCTCTCTCTGAGAAGCACCATCCAAGCTGATATGGCCACTTTTATGCATAGATATCACCAAGACTTACAAGCAGTAGAAGCAAGAGTGGATCACATTGAGGTAACAAACACCTTACTGCTGGAATCATATTGCCCAATTTTGTTACTTACAGCTGATTTTATATTGAATAGATTCTTGGCTTCCAATATTCAATGCTTGATTCTTAATCTGAATACTTCAGCCATTAAAGTGGTTGTCAACCCCTGACAACCACTTTAACCTAAAGGTACGCCTATAATAAGGCTTACCTGTAGGTACCCTGCATATCTCCTAAACCTGCACAGTTTAGGAGATATACAGTGTACGAGCACTACCGACGTCATTCAGCACATGCACAGTGAAGAAACGGCCTCCGTGCTGTTTCTTCACTTAGTTTGTGCCATGACTGGTGTCTCCTGAGCGCATGCACTGGAGGGACGTCACGCTACTCCGGACAGACACAGAGCCAGAGTCGCGGCCCCGGAAGGAAGAGGGACATCGCAGGCTTCGATTGCAGATAAGTGACACATAATGGGCTACTATTCGATGCACAGTAGCCCATTATGCTTCAACTTTGCAGGGGAATATAGAGGAAGTAAAACCCATAAGGGTTTACTTCCTCGTTAATTTTGGCAACAGAGTAATTCTCTCCTTAGATGCTGCCAAGGCTTTTGATAGTATAGAATGGAACTTCCTTTGGTAGGTATTGCGAAGATTTGGTTTGGGTAGCCATTTTATAAAATGGGTTAAACTTTTATACACATCCACTATAGCCCATATACTGTGTTATGGGAGGCTGTCTGAACCATTTTCTCTCTTTTTAGAGGGTGGCCATTGTACCCCCTGCTGTTTGCCTTTCGTTGGCTTCAGCAGTTCGACAGTCCACACAAATAGTGGGCTTTCAGAAATCTTTGGGGGAGGTATGCAGATGAAACTCTTCTTTTCTTGGGAGACTCCACACACTCTCTTAGCGCAATAATGTCCCTAATTACTACTTATGGGAGATTCTCTGGGCTTTCCATTAACTGGGACAAGTCAGTGTTGGTGCCCTCCTAATTGAAGCTCCTCAAATAAAGTTGGCTACATCTTTTAAATATTTGGGAGTAGAGGTGTCCCATTATGTGGCACAATATCTTAATCTGAAAATCTTTCCATTACTGCATAAAATGTGCAAAGTTATTTCTCTTTGGTTTTAAATCCCATTGTCAGTAGTGGGGAGGGTCAACTTGATAGGAGTTGGGGCATCCACGCCATCTTTTTTTTTATACTACATAATTGTCCAGTTTGGATACCCAAATGCATATTTAGACACATAGATAAGTCATTTTGAGAACTCCTATAAAAACACGGGAAGGCCAGGATCCATCTAAGCACTTTACAGCTTCCTAAGGAAGTTCTCAATGCTAGATTATATTTCTTGGGATCTCAGATGCGACAGATGGCAGAATGGGTGGAAATTGACCTTCACGATCCAATCCAGAAAGTTCTTCTTTCCTTTTTGTCTAATGATCCTCTTGTCTCCTTGTTGGAGGCAGGCCATTTTTGGAAGCACTGTTCCTTCCCAACCTTTTTATTGATAGATACAAATTGGGAGGCTGTGTGTGTCACTATGGGCCATACAGGATATACACAGTATATGCCCATCAAGAATAATTTGAATTTTCCAGAAGTACATGAACTTACAGTTTTTGAGTCTGGTCTTGTATATCTTCAACTGTATAATGGAGGTACTATGCTATATTTTGACCTTATTGTATAGAAGTATCACTCGTCAAATAGAGTATTTTTCTAGTACTAAAAACTTCGCCATGCATTACAGTCTCAGACACATTTAGATCTCATATATTTTATTTTTTAAACATGCTTTCTACGGAGGTAACACTGTCTGAATCTAAAAAGGATCGAATTGGTGATGTATATGAAAATTTAGTGGGGGCATTTAGCGCTAAAATGTTAAATAAATGCAGATAGATATGGAGTCAAGATATAGGCAATTTAGACAAGGATCAGTGGATAGCAGCGTTAAAGCTTCTTCCAGAAGTTTCACTGTTCTCCTTTCAAAATCGGACACAACTTTATATACTCCATATAATCTATTATACCCCTCAAAATTGTTTTCTTTGGGTTGTCAACCTTCATTGAATTGCCCTCATCATAATTTGCATACAAACACGTTAATTCATATGTTATGACATTGTCCTAAACTATTTTGGTACTGGAAAGATATATTTTGAATTTTAGCTGAACATTGTTCAATCCAATTGACTCCTAGTCCTGAACTTTCCCTGTTGAGCAAAATTATGGAGGATTGGACATTATTTACTTATTTGTTATTTCTTGCCCGTTCGTTAATTTCTCAACGTTGGCTTCTAACCTGCCAACTTGTGCTCAGTGGTGCACAGCAGTGAATGCTGTGCTGGATAGAGAACTACTGATTTATAAACATAGGGGTTGTCTGAATAAATTGAATAAGATCTGGTCGTGTTTGTTGTCCTCCGCCTAGTAAAGTATAGTATCCACTAGTGTGGATATTTGTTTTGATTCTGTTGATAGTGTTGCTGCACTATGATGGGTATATGTTGCGAAACTTAATTGAATTACTGATTGTTATGTAATGTTAAACATTTAGAGATGACTGCTATATACCGGAATACATTATTGTTATTGTTAAATTTATCTATTTAACCACATAAGTACCGGGCACGAAAACCCCCTTTTTTCAGCGCTATCACACTTTGAACGACAATTACTCAGTCATGCAACATTGTACCCATATGAAATTTACGTCCTTTTTTCACACAAATAGAGCTTTCTTTTGGTGGTATTTAATCACTAGGGTTTTTTTTTATTTTTTGTGCTATAAATAAAAAAAGATTGAAAATTGTTTGAAAAAATGCCCTTTTCTTTGTTTCTGTCATAACATTTTGCAAATTAGTAATTTTTCTTTGTAAATTTTGGCCAAAATTTATACTGCTACCTATCTTTGGTAAAAATAACCCAAATAAGTGTATATTAATTGGTCCTTGTGAAAGTTAGAAAGTCCACAATCTATGGTGCCAATCATTGAAAATTGATCACACCTGATATACTGATGGCCTATCTCAATTCTTGAGACCCTAACAAGCCAGGAAAGTACAAATACCCCCCAAATGACCCCTTTTTGGAAAGTAGACATTCCAAGGTATTTAGTAAGAGGCATGGTGAATTTTTTTAAGTTGTAATTTTTTCCCACAATTCTTTGCAAAATGAAGATTTTTTTTTCCCCACAAAATTGTCATTGTAACAGGTTATTTCTCACACCCAGCATATGCATACCACAAATTACACCCCAAAACATATTCTGCTACTCCTCCTGAGTATGGACATACCACATGTCTGAGACTTTTTCACAGCCTGGCCACATGCAGAGGCTCAACATGCAGGGAGTGCCGTCAGGTATTCTAGGGACATAAATTACACATCTAATGTCATGACGACCTATCACATTTTTGAAGGCCCTGGAGCACCAGGACAATGGAATTGCCCACAAAATGACCCCATTCTGGAAAGCAAACACCCCAACTAATAATTTATGAGCCATAATGAGTCTTTTGAACGGTTCATTTTTTTCCAGTAGTTTTTTGAAAATGTGGGGAAAAAATGAAAACGCATTTTTTTTTTTTACACAAAGTTGACCATTTATAAGATATTTCCAACACATAGCATGTACATAGCAAAAATGACACCCCAAAACACATTCTGCTATTCCTCCTGAGTATGGCGATACCACATGTGTGAGACTTTTACCTAGCCTGACCACATACAGAGGCCCAACATTGAACTAGTACCTTCAGGCGTTCTACAAGCATAAATTACACATCTCATTTCTCAACTACCTATTACACTTTTGAAGGTCCTGGAGCACCAGGACAATGGAATTGCCCACAAAATGACCCCATTTTGGAAAGAAAACACCCCAACGTATAATCTATGAGGCATAATGAGTCTTTTGAACATGTCATGTTTTTCCAGTAGTTTTTGGAAAATGTGGGAACAAAATGAAAATGCTTTTTTTTTTACACAAAGTTATCCATTTATATGATATTTCCAACACATTGCATGTACACAGCAAAAATTACACCCCAAAATACATTCTACTACTCCCCACGAGTAAGGCGATACCAAATGTGTAAGACTTTTACACAGTCTGGCCACATACAGAGGCCTAACATTGAACTAGCACTTTCAGGCATTCTACGAGTACAAATACAAATTACACATCTCATTTCTCAACCACCTACCTATTACACTTTTGCAGGTCCTGGAGCAGCAGGACAATGGAATTGCCCACAAAATGACCCCATTTTGGAAAGCAAACACCCCAACGTATAATCTATGGGGCATAATGAGTCGTTTGAACATGTCATTTTTTTCCAGTAGTTTTTGGAAAATGTGGGAAAAAAATGAAAAACGCTTTTATTTTTACACAAAGTTGCCCATTTATAAGATATTTCCAACACATAGCATGTACATAGAAAAAATTACCCACAAAATACATTCTACTACTCCCCCCGTGTATGGCGATGCCAAATGTGTGAGACTTTTACAGGTGATGTTTACTCATGGGTGTGACAGTCACTGACAGGTGACTGGCGATTGTCACCGATGGGTGTCTGGCGGTGGTCACTGATGGGTGATGGGTGTCTGGTGGTCACTGATGGGTGACGTGTGAAGGTCACTGATGGGTGATGGGTGAGTGGCGGTGGTCACTGATGGGTGAAGGGGGACTGGTGGTGGTCACTGATGGGTGACTGGTGGTGGTCACTGATGGGTGATGGGTGTCTGGTGGTCACTGATGGGTGACGGGTGAAGGTCACTGATGCGTGATGGGTGAGTGGCAGTGGTCCCTGATGGGTGACGGCTGTCTGGTGGTGGTCACTGATGGGTGACGGTGATGGGTGACTGGCGGTTGTCACTGATAGGTGATGGGTGTCTGGTGGAGGTCACTGCTGGGTGACAGGTGACTGGTGGTGGTCACTGATGGGTGCCGCTTGTCTGGCGGTGGTCACTGATGAGTGACGGGTGCCTGGCAGTGGTCGCTGATGGGTGACTGGTGTCTAGATGAGGCCAAATAGTGTCAATCAGTGCTTTAAAAAAATGTAGTTGACCCTTATTAGGGCCATAGTAGGAAATTAATGTATATAGAATCCTGTCAATGGTTCCCTTGATTAGAATATACCTCCCCTCTGGATCTTTAATTTCCCTGATAAGAGAGAAACCACATGTTTTGGAAAACAGAATCACTACCCCCTTGGTTTTGGATTCCGCATTAGCCAAGAAGAAGGCTGGGAAATGTGAGTGGAGGAATTTGGGGCTGTACCGTATGGGGAAGTGGGTTTCTTGGACCATAACATCCAATTTAAGTGTTTTGTAGCGGGAAAACAGTTTCCTCTTTTTTAAAGGGGAGTTCAGACCTTGTGCATTGTGGGTAGCTATTTGGATGTGTCTGTGGGATACCTTAGCCATGGAGCTTTTGGGGTTCAGAACTTATGTCTACAGTGGCACTCACCCTGGATCCAGAGGCCCCCAAGTGGGTGGTGGAGAATTCAAGGGAGTCCGGGAACTCCGGTCCGTAACCGACAAACCTGAATGCGTCTGCAACATAAAAAGAAGTTAGGTGCTTTTTCAAAAGGGAGGAGAAGGGAAGAAAGAAGGTAAAGAAGAGAGAAGTACAACTGAGACATTTACATCTACAAGTAGCTAAAGGGAGTGGTGCCAGAGGGGGATAGAGTCCCCTCTGACCCATCATCCCTACCCTCCTGCGAGGAAACAAAACAAGAACAGAACAAATGGAATAAGCAATTATCTGGCCCATCAAGGGCAGACAACTTAACCCAAGGAGTTCAGAGAAAGTCCCTGGGGTAAGTGGAGGTGCATGGGGACCTAACCTGGCCGGGTCACCCCTTGATTAAACTTTATCTTTACAAAATAAAAAGGAGGAGCCCAGAACATGTATGCATATTGTGAACTTTACTGGGCATCCTAAACTTATACTCCAATTAGAAAGATGAAAACTCTTTCCACATTAAGCACTAAACCGAGTTAAGAACTTTGGAGATCTAGAGGACAAACTTAGGTACAGTCAAAGAACAACTATAGACAGACATTCAAGGGAAAGGAGCAAGGTAGCTCCAGTTTCAAAGCTTTCTCTTGAGTGTGTGAAAGTCACATCCAAATCCCAAGGAAGGCCCGAGCCAACAAAGAAATGAAAGCAGACCCAAACGGACCATCTGACAGGTCATGGGGGTCTATTGTCTTTAGCCTTCTTGCTCTTTGACTTGGACCAGAGCGGAGAGACTGGGCTAGAGGGGAGCGGCCTCTTCGTGTATGAACCAGCCGGGTCTGTAAGATCCATTGGAGCTTCATGGGAGATTATCTTGAGGTGTAGGAGAAGTTTTCCCCCTCTGCTAGGGTTGAGAAGGTGAATGTTTTCCCTTTCAGATTAAATTTGACAGCAAACGGAAAAGCCCACCAGTACTTGAGCTCTGCTCACTGCAGGATTAGGAGAAGCGGTTTGAGAGCTCTCCTCTTTTGGATAGTGTTCAGGGATCAGTCCGCGAAGATCTGGACTTGATGACCCATACAAGAGACAGGAGAGTTGGAATGGGAGGCCCTCATTATTTCCTCTTTAATGGCATAAAAGTGCGGTTTGACTATAGTATCCCTAGGGGAGCCATCTTTTCTTGGAGGTCCCAGGGCTCTGTGGGCTCTGTCCAGCTCTAGTCTGTGTTTAGGTACATTTGGGATGATGGATTGAATCAGGTCCTGAATCACAGGGATAACTTCAGTGATGTTTTCCGGAAGTCCCCTCACCCTGAAGTTGTATCTTCGTGACCTGTTTTCAAGGTCATCTATTCTTGCTAGGGCGATGTCGAATTGGTCCTGTAGAACTTGTAAGTGGTCAGAGTTTTGGTTGGTTCTGGCCACGGTAAAGTCCAATTTCTGTTCAATAGCATCCATTCTGGACCCGAGATTGTGAAAGTCAGCTTTTATACCCCCAGTAATTTTCACGGCTGTGTTCGCCAAACCCCTTTCTAAAAGAATTTAATGAACAAGTCTGCGATATTGGAGGAGAGGTTCCTGAATTGTAGAGCTGGTGTTGTTCTTCTCTTGCTGGCAGGAGGAGAGGCGAGCCGCCAGGGTGAGAGGGGAGTCCTCCATTGTGCGACGTAAGAGCGACTCAGTGGAAGCTGGGGACACGGAGAGAAGCTGATGCATGGGCAAATTAGATCCCGGTGTGAGGGTGACCGGGGAGATAATTGGTCTGTGCTCCGATGAAGCCTCTTGGGATGTAGAAATTGAGGGGGCCCCAGTTGAGGCCATATCAGGCCATATCAGGGGGAGGCCTTGTTCAGTTTCTGTGAAGAGATGTACGAGCGCCCTCCTAGCATTCGTTCCCTGCATGCAGGGGATTGTTAGGAGCCCACTACTGAAAGTTGTCCTGAGACTTGCTGTCCACCTGCCTTTTGAAGTGCAGTGTCCTCTTTCCCCCTCTCTTCTAAAAGCTTCTGGAGAGAGCTGACACTCACAAAAACTGAGAAAGGGGGTATAAGGGCTGCCTCCCTTCCCCAAATGCCCTGTACTTAAGTATTAAAGGGATGTGGATCTTTGTGTTAGATGTGTTGTTAACACCCTTGGGCCCAGCAAGCTTTCTAGGAGCTGTGGGGGAAGGTTCACCTCCCTGGCGACTGCTCTAAGTGGAAGATGGGTGGACTGGAGGCTTGAGACGTCCTTTAGGCCTTGTCGGCAGCCATCTTGGTCCACCCAACTCCTGCAGTATCTCCCGTTTCAGAAGGGGGATAGCCTGGAGAGATCTGGCCTCGGTGATTTGGGGAGGGGTGAACTAGGCTAGAGCCTTGGAGAATGCTCTGGGTGGCTTCCACAGCAGCCTGGGGACCGTGCAGTGTGTTAGGCCGCGGCTGCGGCCATATTGGTGCACCCTAGCGGGGAGGAGATGGATATCTGCGGGCTTGGAGAAGACCTCCGGGCCGATCTCCGGGCCGTCGGGACTAGTTCGCTGTTTTGGGGGTTTGTCCCCTTCAGTCCTGGATCCCTCCTTGTGATGCTAGAGGAGCTAGGGGCGCCGGTGGCCGGGGTAAGTGCGGAGCTCCTGGATCAGCCGTCCATCTCGGAGCTCCCGCACATGCGCACTCTCCACTCCCTGGCTTTAATCCATATAATTTGATTACTACATTTTTTTATATTTTACATCTGAATAAGACAAGCAAATTAGCTGAATGAAACTTCCTAATCTTGAAACTCATAAGCCTCTTCCACAAAACGCTGCATTTTTAAAACATTGTTGTCTATGGAACCATGCACACTGCTAAGTAAATATCAGTAATACAGCAGTGAATACAAAGTATTAAAACAAAAATAGAAAATTTTACATTTGAGTGCAGTTACTCACAAGCATGTTTATGTGAGTATAAATTAGTATATAAGTATATAACACTGGTAATGAAGAAGAATTTTACTTGTCAATGCCTATACATCAAAATTACTAAGGTCTTTACACAGTTTTTTTTCCTCATGGACTTTCTGTCAATAAGTAAGCATCAGTAAATTATTACACCCGTGTGCAGCTGGCTTTAATCTTAAACATCTCAAAATATTAATATTTTGTATCATGGCTAAAACTAGCTTACAACCCCTTGTTGAAACAGATGTCCATCCAGGCCCTTAAGTTCAGGAAACCCATATTTACTGTATATATACCAACCATGGTAAACCTTTGAGGTACCTCTCATTTTGGGAAAATAGAGGATTACAAATAAACAAACTGCTATATATGCTGCAACTTGGAGTAAAGATCACACTATACAGAGTGGCCTTGGCAAGGCAATATGGCTTCCACATATCATTGCAAATGTGTGCAACTACACCCTCTGTTTTCTGCATGAATTGTTAGATAGGATCAATCTGGGTTCGTGGCAGGCTAGCTGGTCAAGGCTCTAAATTGGAATGGTTGCCAATTTTGTATAGCTTGTTTGCTGAAAATAGAGAATTCCAAAACTTCCCAGTATTCCAGACATTGAAATGTAGGCTTAAAGTGATTGTAAAGCTTTGTTTTTTAAAATAACAAACATGCTATACTTACCTCCTCTGTGCAGCGGACAGAGTGTGGCCCCTGATCCTCCTTTTCTGGGGTCCCTCCGTGGTGCTCCTGGCTCCTCCCTGCATCGAGTGCCCCCACTGGGTAATGATTCCCTGGGGACACCCGTGGGGGCATGCTCCCAAGTCCTGCTGCTGTGTCCATTGACACAGAAAGCAGGACTCAGCCCCACCCCGACTCACGCATCATTGGATTTGATTGACAGCAGTGGGAGTCAATGGCTGTGCTGCTATCAATCTATCCAATCAGGACCAGAGACACCGGCTGGAGTGGGTGTGCTCGCCCCAGCGCTGGAAAGACAGGGTTCAGGTAAGTAAAAGGTGAGCTCTGGGGGGCTGCTACACTAAAGGAGGTTTTTCACCTTAATGCATAGAATGCATTAAGGTGAAATACCCAGAGGGTTTACAACCCCTTTAATATAGTATTCGTTTTCTATACCAAATATAATATGATTCTGTCTATATGCAGTTAACCTCCCTGGCGGCATGATTATTTCAGATTTTTGGAGCTGAAAGAGGTACCATTATTTTGCATGGAAATTTGGCGTTTTATATTGTAGGCCTGTGATTCTTAGGAATAACTCACTTAAATCTGTCCAAAGAAGAGTCTAGTAGACATCCCGGCTTTGATAAAGTTTGAAACAAGAAATCATGAATTATAATATAATAAATAACTGTAAATAATTATCAAAAATAATAACAATATAATAGTAATAAAATGTATTCAATAATGTAATTAAATCAAAAACACTGAAATTTGCTCATTTTCAGAATTGTCGCTGTCGTCACTTTCAGTGTCTGATAAATTTCCCCCAAAATCAGTATCACTCAATTCTGCAAATGATTCTTATTTACTTTCAGTGTTTACTAGCTGATCAAAAACCATTTTTGACGTAAAAGGACACCTTTTGATTGCCATGGACGTTCTCAAGTTTCCAGGCAGAAAGAATGACATATATAATATTAACCACTTGCCGACCGCCAACCGCAGGTTGACGGCGACAAGGTGGTTCATTATCGCAAATCGCCGTCATACGACGGCGGCTGCGATAACGCGCACTGTGAGCGCGCGCCTGCCGCTAAACGCTA
>BLSH010138675.1:114413-133799 GCA_018402905.1 Glandirana rugosa
AGACTAAAAATTTCTTAAATAAACATCACAACTATGTGAAATCTCTAATTTCTGCTATCTGTCCTCAGAGCAACAGCACAGACAGCAGTAGTAAAGTAATCTATCTCAGGATGCAGGATCAGGTCTTAAAATGTCTCAAATCTCTCCCTCAAGCTTTCAGCTTCCTTTCCGTACACTAACCCAAGGAGCATGTGACTGCAGCACTGTGACTCCAGCTTATAAAGAGGCTGGGTCACATGATGCACTGGCCAATCACAGCCATGCCATTAGTAGGCATGGCTGTGATGGCTTCTAAGGGCAAACCAGTGAAACGCTTGTTGATTGGCTGCCCTGCAGCTTCTCAACACGTGGAGTAAAATAGCAGAACCCCGGACCGAACCCGAACGATTTTTGAAATGTCCGGGTCCGGGTCCGTGCCACGGACACCCGAAAGTTCGGTACGGGCCCGAACGTTACAGTCCGGGTTCGCTCAACACTACAAATAAATTCTTTAAAAATCAGACAGACAATGTGATTTTCTGGATTTTTATTTTCTCATTCTGTCTCGCATAGTTGAAGTGTACCTATGATGAAAATTACAGGCCTCTCTCATCTTTTTAAGTTGGAGAACTTGCACAATTGGTGGCTGACTAAATACCTTTTTGCCCCACTGTATTTACAGTTGTAGTCTTTCTAAACAGTTTTGTGCTCACTCTACCATCTAAATTCATTTGGGTATTGAGATCCAAAAAGGTATTCTCATGTGAATCAAAAAGCTAGTAAACTTTAAAGTGGTTGTTTTTTTACTTTAATGCATTCTATGCATCCAGTGATGTGCAGGAGAGCAGCGGCTCCCCTGGGTCTCTGTCTCCTCTTTGACTCAAACAGCAATGGGAGCCATTGGCTCCTGCTGCTGTCAATCACAGGTGGGGCCAAGTCACGCTCCGTGTGTGACTGGACAATGTCCATTCACAGGAGTGCAGCTTGGGAGCAACCCTTCTTGAGTGCCACATAGCAAGCCACTAACTTTTGGGAGCACTCAACAGGAAAAAGTGCCAGGACCACCTAAGGCAGGGGTCAGCAACTTTTTTCTACTTAAGGGCCAGATTCAATGTATGTGAATGCATGGAGGGCCACATTCACCTGCTAGTAAATGACAATAATAATAATAATAATAATAATCCTAACATAGAATAACAGTACAGGTTTACCTCACTGTAAGGTGCTTCACTAATACAAAGCCAGTTCACCCTGAGGGAGCATGTGGCTGGGGATTCTGATTTTACTGCCCCCTCCCCCATCCTGGCACCGAAGGGTGGCTGACACCAGCCCACATGGTCTGGAGATAGGGTTCCTGTCCCCAGGGGTGATGGGGGTCTCTGTCCCCGGGGATTATGAGGTCCCTATCCCCAGGTGAGAAAAGGTCCCTGTCCCTAGGTGTGATGGGGTCCCTGTCTCGAGGGGTGAAGGGGTCCCTGTCCCCAGGTGAGAAGGGGTCCCTGTCACCAGGGGTGAAGGGGTCCCTGTTACTGGGGGCGAAAGGGTCCCTGTCCCCAGGGGAGATGGGGTCCCTGTACCCAGGGGAGATAAGGTCCCTGTCCCCAGGGGTGATAAGGTCCCTGTCCCCAGGGGTGATGGGGTCCCTGTCACCTGGGGGTGAAAGGGTCCCTGTCCGCAGGGGAGAAGGGGTCCCTGTCCCCAGGGGAGAAAGGGTTCCTGTCCCCAGGTGAGAAGGGGTCCCTGTCCCCAAGTGAGAAGTGGTCCCTGTCCCCAAGTGAGAAGGGGTCCCTGTCCCCAAGTGAGAAGGGGTCCCTGTCCCCAAGTGAGAAGGGGTCCCTGTCCCCAGGGGTGATGGGGTCCCTGTCCCCAGGTGTGATGGGGTCCCTGTCCCCAGGGGTGATGGGATCACTATTAGGGTCCCCCCTATTACAGTGTTTTATGCACCCCGTAGCAGTGTCCTCTGTCCCCCTTCACATCACTCCCATAATGTCCTCTGCCCCCTCCCCCCATAGCAAGTTTCCTGTGCCCCCAAAGCAGTGTCCCCTGCACCCCCCCTCACTGTAGCATCCTCTGTACCCCCATAGCATCCTCTGTCCCCTACATAGCTTCCTCTGTACCCCCCATAGGGCTAGGATCACCTAGCATACAATCACCTGCTCTGTAATGTAAAAAGTTAACTCCAACAGTTCCCGCCCCCATCCATCTCTGTGATAGCGCCGCTCGCTGCTGTCCAATGAAGAGGACAGCAGCGTACATGTCCACGGGGACTGGTGGGCCGTACATATAGTGATGGTGGGTCGGGTGTGGGCCACGGGTTGCCGACCCCTGACCTAAGGGGACCCAAAAAGAATAGGATCAGGGCTGCTCTATACAAAATAATTGCACAGAGCAGGTAAGTATAACATGTTTGTTAATTTAAAAAAAAAAATCAACCCTTAGAACCACTTTAACCACTCCAGATCCACGCTATTGCCGAAGTACGGCTCCAGCGCGGATCTGAAATGCCGGGACGACGTCCATGGACGTCGTCCCCTGTGCACGCTCTTTGTGCGCCCCCTGGCGGCAGCAGCGGCAGCGGCGGCGCGAGTGTTCCCATGGCTCAGGCGGACTCGATGTCCGCCCGAGACCCGCCGATCTCTTTTAGGAGCCTCAGAACGGGGAACCGCCGATGTAAACACGGCAGTTCCCCGTTCTGTGACAGGGGACATGACAGATCTACTGATCCCTGTCACTGGGATCAGTTAGATCTGTTATGTCCCGGCCAGCCCTGACCAACCACAATTAGAACATATTTAACCCCTTCACTGCCCCCTGCAGGTTAACCCCTTCAATGACAATGACATTTACACAGTAATCAGTGGATATTTAAATTTCTGATCGCTGTATAAAGGTCATTGGTCCCAAAAATGTGTAAAAAATGTTCGTCATTTCTGCGGCAATATTGCAGTCCCGATAAAAATCGCAGATCGCCGCCATTACTAGTAAAAAAAAATAAAATAATAAAAACGCCATAAATCAATTCCCAGTTTGTAGATGCGATAACTTTTGCGCAAACCAATCAATATACGCCAATTGCAATTTTTTTTTTTTACCAAAAATATGTAGAAGAATATAAATCGGCCAAAACTGATGAATAATTTTTTTTTAATGGATTTGTACTTTAGCAAAAAGTAAAAAATATTGTTCCTTTTTGCAAAATTGTCGCTCATTTTTTGTTTATAGCGGCGATCAGAAATGACGCAGAGGTGATCAAATACCACCAAAAGAAAGCTCTATTTGTGGGAAAAAAAGGAAGCAAATTTTATTTGGGTACAACGTCGCATGACCGCGCAATGGTCATTCAAAATGCGACAGCGCTGAAAGCCAAAAATTGGTCTGGGCAGGAGGGGGGTTTAAGTGCCCAGTAAGGAAGGGGTTAAATTGTAATGATTATTATCCAAGCTAGTTGCAAATGTCAGGGCTTCTTTTCATGTGCATGTCCATAACATGCAGAGGCGGCTCTCTAATTAGGTAAATTAGAAGGTTGCCTAAGGCCTCGCACTCACAGGCCTCGCACTCGCAAATGCCTAATTTGACACTGACACCAGCACTTAAAAGCTCTTAACCACTTTCCTACCGAGTCATTGTAAAATGTAGTCGGCAAGGACCCTCCGTCGATCCGGGCTGGCGTCATATGACGTCCGATGCTTCTCGCAACTACTGCGGGCCCCGGGGGTAATTCCCCTGTCCTGGTGCTCCAGGGCCTTCAAAAGTGTGATAGGTATGAATGAAATTTTATGTGTAATTTCTGCTTCTAGAATGCCTGATGGTGCTCCCTGCATGTTGGACCTCTCTATGTGGCCAGGCTGTGTAAAAGTCTCACACATGTGGTATTGCCATACTCAGGACAAGTAGCAGAATATATTTTGGGGGATTATTTTTGCTATATACATGCTATGTGTTCGAAATATCATATAAATTGACCACATTGTGAAAAAAAAAAAAAATACGTTTTCATTTTCTTTCCACGTTTTCCGAAGACTTGTGGAAAAAAATGAACCATGCAAAAGACTCACAAGGCCTCATAGAATATACGTTGAGGTGTTTGCTTTCCAAACTGTGGTCATTTTGAGGGCAATTCTAATTGTCCTGGTGCTGCAGGGCCTTCAAAAGTGTAATAGATCGTTAGAAAATTAGATGTGAAATTTCTGCTACTAGAATGCATGACGGTGCTCCCTGCATGTTGAACCTCTCTATGTGGCCAGAAATTACTTGTTATGTCAATTTTGTTGCAAAATAAATAAATAATTTCTTAATTTTCCCAAAAATTGTGGGAAAAAAGTACAACTTCAAAAAACTCACCATGCCTCATACTAAATACCTTGGAATGTATACTTTTCAAAAAGGGGTAATTTGGGGGATTTTTGTACTTTCCTGACATTTCAGGGCCTCAAGAAATGAGATAGGCTGTCAGTACATCAGGTGTGATCAATTTCCCAGGTAATTATTGACATAAGCCAGGCACACGTGGTGTCCATGGCTGTGCCTTGTGTTGAACAAAAGAACTGACCATTGAAACTGAATTTATTATGTGTCAACAAAAAATCTAGAAATTGCCCAATGAATGCACTGTTTCTTTTTGTGTATAGCTCTGGCCAGTAATGTCTTCCCAAAAACCTGGGATGAAGAAACAGGAATTCACTATCCAATGTCAACAATAGTGTATCTTCGGGAACCACAATATTATGCGGTATCGCAAGTAGATGTATCCCTCACATAAGGAGGGTAAATTCAACACAAAAGGGTTGATTTACTGAAGCTGGAGAGTGCAAAAACCGGTACAGCTGTGCATGCTAGCCAATCAGCTTCTAACCTCAGCTTGTTCAATCAAGCTTTGACAATAAAACACTGAAGCTGATTGGTTTCTGTGTGGAGCTGCACCAAATTTTGCACTTTCAAGCTTTGGTAAATCAACCCCAAAGGGTTATATTTTATTGACATACTTGCTAAACCATTCTGTGAGAGAAACCTGTCTCAGTATTATTGGTCTCCCGGGAGGGTCTTGAGTATACTTATGAATGTTAGGTAATGCATAAAATACTGGTATACAACAGTCTCCTTATCGATTACTTTTTCACCATACACCTTGTCAATGATCCAAAATAAGATCTTTTTATCCTTGTCCATATCAAAAAAAAATAATCATCCGGTACTAAGCAGTTATATACATTACAAATTGAAACCTAGGAGTTGATTTACTAATGGCAAATAGACTGTGTACCTTGCAAAGTGCAGTTGCTCCAGAGCTCAGTACATCAGGTAAAGCTTCACTCTGCAAAGAATACCAAATCATGTGCAAAGAAAATGAAAAGAACTGCATTTTTAAAAAAATATATTTTATTAAAGTTTGGACAATACAAAAAGGTCAATGACTTGCAAAGAATGCACACAGATAGATGTTAATAACAAAATACAGAGAAAAAGTGGGGGTGAGGGGGAGGAATAGGTTACCCAACATCCTACTCAATTGTGAGGAAATTCTTTAAAGTCTTTAAATGAGTCCTTGAAGAGACTTAGAAGAAAGAAGAGTACCAAAGTGGTGTGGTACAACGTTGCTGGAGGGGAAGGTTCCAGGGGAGGTTGAAAAGATCCTGCTGGGGAGGGAAGAAGAGAAATGCTTTCATTTTTAACTCATGCACCTTAATGCACCTTATGGGGGATCTTTCTGATCAAGTCGAGAGCTTGGGGAGGGAGTATGAATATGTATGAAGCTGTGAAGGGACTGGTCGATTTGCACCGAGCCTCTAGGCCAGGTGAATAATAGGTATATGTTGGCTGGTGGGGTGTCAGAGATTGATTGACTAGGGAGGGGAAAGTGGGGTTTTTCCCAAGTTTGAACAGTCATATGGCCAGGCTCATATCAGCAGGCCACCAGGGTCAATACAGACATTGGTACCAAGAATTTTTATATTAGTGGTGTCAGCAGAAGTAAATTTTTAAAGAATGCGTTGGCTGTGTTATGGGAGTCTTTTTCCAAAATGTATGTCCACTTGTGTGAGAAGGTAAGAGTCGCCAGTTGACTTGATGTCACCATCTTCAGGTATTCCATTTTCAACAGTTTGTAGAGGTCTGTTTTGACCTCTTTGAGTGATGGGGGTGTAGAGGAGATCCATTGTCTCAGGAAGGCCCTGCGTGCTGTCATATAGCAGGAGGAGATCCATGCCTTGTTTTGATGCAATATTGTCGATTGCGGGTTGGTTAAGGAGGGTATCACCACTTCCAGGTTACCAAAGACAAGTGAATATATGCATCCATGTGGGTTGAGGTCCATTATCCGGACAGTAAAATGCTCCACCTTGTTCCAGAACGTTTTTACTGCTGGGCAAAGCCACAGTTTATGAAGTAGCGAGGGTCTGGGTGACTTACACCATGACCATTCTGTGTCCAATTTGGAGGGTTTGTAAGGGATGTAGGCTTTATGTACGATTTTGAGTTGTTGTTCCCTCCAATATTCATTGAGGACCAATTTGCAGGTGGAGTTGTAGCCCATTAGAATGGTGTGAAGAGCGTCCAGAGAGCCCAGGTCTTTTTCCCAGGATGAGAACGTTGGTTTCCTGGTTGCCGATGGTGTTTGAGCCAGTAAGGCTTTGTAGAGTTCTGAGATTTTATGGAGCTCATGTTGAAGAAACAAATCCATAATGGATGAGTAGAAACGTGATCTGACTTGGGGTCCCAAACGGGAGACAAAAGAAGTGGCCTGGAGGATATGTAGATAGTGGTGGGCAGGGAGGTTGTATTTCTGTATAATTTGAGAGAGTGGTTGAGTGGTGCCCTTGGAGGTGTCAAACAGCTGGCTGAATCTAGAAAGACCTTTTGCAGCCCATTGTTTGAACACAGGGTCTCGATCACCCTGGGGGAAAAAGGGGTGGCCACATATGACCAGTTGTGTAGGAAGGTGGTGGGGTACTTTGCAGATTTTGAGTATTTCCCTCCAAGCCACTGTCATGTCTCTTATCAAAAGATTGTTCTTGAGATGCGAGGGAATGGGTTTGATCCCACAGGAAAGAAGATTTGAGATTGTGTATGGGAAGGACATCTCTGCTTCGAGGGTGTAGTTACAGTATCTAGAGGATTTGGTGGTCCAATCCAAGCCTACCATTAGAAGGCAGGCCAGATTGTATAATCTTGTGTTGGGAGGTTGACTCCCCCTTCAGACTTTGGTAGGAAAAGTTTTTGTAGGGCTATGCGGGGTTTACGCCCATTCCATATAAAAGGTGGATAATGCAGAGTGAAGCCGCAGCACGTCCTTGTGTTTTAGTAAAAGTGGGATTGTTTGAAGAGGATATAACAATTTTGGAAGACAGACCATTTTGTAGAGATGGCATCTGCTCATTAGGGATAGAGGGAAAGGTGCCCACTGTTTTGTATTGTGGGGGTGATATTCAGTTGGTATATAGATGAGGGGGTTTTACCTATTATGATGCCCAGGTA
This sequence comes from Glandirana rugosa, assembly GCA_018402905.1. NCBI lineage: Eukaryota > Metazoa > Chordata > Amphibia > Anura > Ranidae > Glandirana > Glandirana rugosa. Next base: position 121,863 of record BLSH010138675.1, read on the forward strand.
GGTGATGTACGTTTTGGTTATTGGGAATATAGAGGATGGCGCCCATGGGGGGGGGGGTATGAGCCGACATAAGTGGGAGGATTTCACTTTTAGAAAAATTAATGCGAAGACCAGAACATTGGCGAAACCGTGCAAAGGTGTCCCTAATTATTTGCATGTCTGTGTTGGCTGAGAATATTAAGATGTTGTCCGCAAAGAGGGCAGTTTTTAGTGGTCGGGAGCCTATGGGGATTCCTGTGAGTGTGGGATGTAAGTTTGGATATCTGGAGAGTGGCTCTACGGCCAAAATTAAAAATTAGGGGGGATAGGGGGCATCCCTGCCTGGTTCCTTTGTGGAGGCGGAGCGCGTCAGAGACCATACCAGCTGCTACCACCCTCGCCATAGGGGCGGAATATATAGCATCGATTAGGTGACAGAAGGGACTGGAGAAGCCAAATTCGTTCAGGACTAACCTGGGCCAGTGAAAACTTATGTTGTGAAAGGCTTTCTCCACGTCTAAAGTTATAATTGCTGGGTCTCCGGCACGGCCCGTTCTGGCCCATTCCAGAACCATAAGGACTTTCATAATGTTAGAGATGGCAGATCTGCCCTGGGTGAAGCCTGCCTGGGCTGGGTGAAGGAGAGAAGGTATTATGAGTGCCAGTCTAGAGGCCATTATTCTGGTGAAGATTTTGGAGTCAATGTTTAGGAGAGAGATGGGATGATAAGAACAGGGGTCTGGGGGGTCTTTGCCCTTTTTTGGGATGAGTTTAATGTGGGCTTGGAGCCATGTGGATAGGTACCATTAAGAATGCCCTGATAGACTGATTTGAGGATAGGGGTGATGAAGGATGCAGGGCCTGGTGTCTTGCCTGGAGTGAGGGTCTTAATCGTTTTAGATAGTTCTAAGTCTGTGATGGGGGCGTGGTGACCTCTGCATAGTCGGGCCAATAGTTTGCCCGGTTTGTTTCCATGTTTGCGGAATTTAAATTCTTGGTATGAGTGATGGATTCTTTCCTGCTTCTCTGCCCAGACATCAAATTACTCCTTGGCTGCATGCCAAACCTCCCTGTTATGTTGAGTATTGTTGGCCGTAAGGTTTGTGTGTGCAGCCCAGAGGGAATTGCTTGTGGCAAGCAGTTCTGAGGCGATCTTTTTTTTTTAAAAGGTAGAGGCATAGGATATTATCCTACCCCTCAGGATGGCCTTACCCGTTTCCCCAAAATAGGTTAGAGTCTTCTAGATGAGCCGCATTGGTGTCCACAAATTCAGTCCAAGTGTCACAGAGGAGTTATTTAAGGGAGGTGTCCTTGGCTAGGTAGGAGGGAACTCTCCAGATTTTGGGGCTGGTAGGGTGAGAGAAGTCTGACAGGTGTAGGGATATTGGGGCATGGTCAGAAATAGCAATGACGTGTATAGTGGGGTCCCTTGCGTAGGTTAGCATACTACGATTTAGAAAAAAGTAATCGATTCTGGATAGGGAGCTATGGGGAGCGGAAAAGAATGAAAAGTCTCTTCCCTCTGGGTAGTGTAGTCTCCAGATGTCTATGTAGTGAAGGCTGTCTGCCCATTGGGAGAACAGCGTGGGGGATGAAGGTGTTATCGGGTTGCTCATTGTCTTGTCTCTCAATCGGTCTTCCTTGGGGGACATAACTGAATTGAAATCTCCCACACAGATGTGGGTAAATGGGCATGGGGGCTATATGTTCCGATAGGGAGTGATTAAAGGATTGGGTGGGCGAGTTAGGAGCATAAACTGATGTCAGAGCCCACTGTTTGTCTTGGTTTTTAAGTACAGCCGTAAAGAACCGACCCTCAGAATCTGCGTGTGTGTAGAGTATCTCGCATGGGGTGTTCTTATTTCTTATTTATTAGCAAAATAACTCCTGCCTTTTTCCCTGACAATGGGGAGCCGACTACTTGACCCACCCAAAGTTTGCGCAGGCGAGGAAAGTCTGTGGTGTCAAGGTGGGTCTCTTGCAGAACCACTAGATCTGCTTGCAGCCTTTTTAGATGCCTGAGGGTGGACATTCTCTTACATGGGGACCGGAGTCCCTTCACATTCCATGATATTATTTTCAGGAAGGTGGCTGTTTGAGGTGGAATAGTGCAATGCTAGTGTGGTGCAAAGGACGGACGGTCTTATTGTTGGGGTGTGAATGGAGTGAGTTAGAGATGTATTGTTGTAGAGTTAGGGTAGGAAAGTTGGGGGGAGTAGTAATGTTGGAGGGAATGGGGGTAGTCGGGCTGGTTGGAACTGAACCACCATACAAACACATGAACAATAAAAAAGAGTAACCTAACCAAGCCCACAGAGGACTGCACTTCGCGTTTTTCCTCATGTGAAACTCCTGACCGACACAGCATTACAGAGAATGAGGAGATTCTTTTGCCCGCAAGAGATGGGCCAGACCCCCATCAGGCGGGTGGCCCCAGGGTAAGGTGATTGAACTAAAACAACCCCATGCAGGAGAATTCGCCGGGCTTAGTTAGTCGTCTTGGTGAGGCTATGTGAGGCAGAGTGGCAATTATATCTTGGGAACAAGAAGTAGAGGATATGCAGTAGCAAACAATATGTGGGAAAACATCCAACAAAAGGGGGGGGGGGATCAACTGAGGGTGACGGCGTGCAGTACTGAACTACTGGTGCCTCCCTGAATCAGCAAGAGAGTGTGAAAAACCCAAACAGTATAAAAGATAGAGTGGCATAACCACATGATACATCACCCAAGTCCGGTAAGCAATATTTCTCGGGGGAGAGAGGGCGTTTGTCGTTATGTTCATCTGTTGGAGTGAGAAACATCCATTAAATGCAGTTTTTAGGCGGGTTTTTTTTGGGCTGCGTTGATTGCGTGAGGTGCCTGGGCCTGAACTTTCTGGGGGGGGGGGGGGAGAGGATTCCAAAAAGTGCCTCGCCTCCTCCGGCATATGGAAATTTTGCTGGTCACCGTTGGGGGTAGAAAAGCGCAAAGTAGCCGGGTAGGCCAGTGAAAATCGAATGCCTTTTTGATAGAGCGCTGAGCAGATTGGTTGAAAGGCTTTGCATTTCCTGGAAACTTCCTGTGAATAATCCGCAAATAGGAGTTACTTACTCCCATCTATATTTGTGATAAACAAAGATCGCAATCGGCGCTTATTGATTGGTTTGCGCAAACATGGCCGCGTTTATAAACCATGAGAATTCATTTATGGCATTTTTACTATTTTTTATTTTTTTTACTGGTAATGGCTGCGATCTTTTATCGGGACTGCGATATTGCGGCGGACATGTCGGACATTTTGACACTTTTTTGGGACCATTGACATTTATACAGCGATCAGAAATTTAAACTGATTACTGTGTAAATGTCACTGGCAGGGAAGGGGTTAACCTGCAGGGGGAAATAAAGGGGTTAACTGTGTTCCCTAGGCATGTTGTAACTGTGTGGGGCATAAGCTTCCAGGGGCATAAGAGATCTGATCCCAATGACAGGGATCAGTAGATCTCTGTCATGTTGCCTGACACAGCAGGGAACCGTGGTGTTTACATTGGCGATTCCCGCTTTTGTTCTCTAACAGACGATCGCAGGTCGCCGGCAGACATCGAGTCCGCCCAATCCGCTGCCCCGCTCAGGGAGCGTGTGGCGGGCATGAGAGCGCCCCAGCGGCAGTGCATGCTCGACCCCTAGCTGAACGTGTGCAGATCGCCATTTACAGATGGCGATTCACGCTACGCTGCCACTCTGCAGTAGTAAATGTAGGCGAGCCAGTCCGGAACTGGTTAACAAAAGCATGCAAATTCAGGAACTACAAATAAGGTATGGGAAGTTCTGGATTTTTTATGTAACTGTATGTCTTCTAATCTTATTGTTTTCACAGGTTGAGAATCAGCAGCACTTAGGTTTCTCTATTGGGGTGCGCCTCCCCACTGGCTTCTAAGGCTAAATCCAACATAAAACTAACAAAACCTTTCTCAGTGGTGTCTATATGGCCCTATTCCCAAAGATCTATCAGGTCCTAAAGGGTGTAATATTCTCACCTCATAAGACGTGACCAATCTTCAACCAAATCAACGTGACCAAATCACAACAATGCAGTGTCCTTTCTAGCATGTAGAACCCTCAACAGTACATGTGGGGCAAAACAAATAAATATCTTTTACCATATAAAAAGCCCTGCCTTTTGATACAGAACAGAGCGATTGTCCTTTCTGCAATAGGAAAGTTTAGTCTGCTGTTAATGTAAATGAAAGGTTCATCATTTCTAGTTCCTTTTCTCCACATGACTGGACACATACTGGTCCATTCCATATTTTTAGGGGTGAGGGGTTGTGGGAGTCATCTCCCATTGTTGGCTCTACCTGTGTAGATGGATGGATGTACTCTCTCTTTCTAATCTTGATTTGATAAAGTCACATGGGCATCATGAATCATGTCAGGGTTGGGCCTATGACATTACCTCAACCCAGAAGTGCCGCTGGATTGCACCTTTCTTGTGAGTGCACATACTTTAAGCTTTTTAATAAAGGGATTTTTTTTTATAACCATAAAGCACTATGCTATTCCCTAAGCAAGAGGAGGCTGCATATTGGTGGTGATTCACACAGGAGCCAGTGGAGATATCGCCAGGAAAGAGAATGGTGAAGCCCTGGGAATAGATCCCTAAAGGGGAAGGTGCATTTGGCCTATTGCTTACACTAATAGGTCCACAAATTCAGGAGAGAGCACATGATGGATGGTGGTGGGACTCACGTGTGCTGTTGATTTAAGAGATACATTTACCTCTATTTGATAGTGTCATGGTGCTACTGTGTGGGGACTGTACAGTTTCAACATGTTATATTGTATACAGTGAGGATAGTAAACTGTCCAAGATGCAGAGCGAGTCCTGCCATTTTGACAGTGTTCTAGCCAGTACACTGGGCATGAAGTACAAGTGATGACGGATTGCTGAATGTTTCATTGTACCATCGAGTGCGGACCTGATATTGTTCATAATTTGTTCATTGCATAGTGGATATAGGTTATCTTTCTGGTGCATATCCAGTCCTGATCTTATGACAGTGTTCTGACCAGTGCACCGATTGTTACATGTACCTGCAGATGGATGGTTCCTTGGATAATCATCTTCAACCTTCTGTTCAAACATAATTGCAGCAAACACAGTTTTAGCGGATGTGTACCACATATGGACCATAGTGCTGGAATTACAAGGACGTATATAATATATGAAGTACAGAACATGAACTTGAAAAACTTTTTTCTGCACATACTGTATAGTAGACATGGGCCGAACACCAACCTGTTCGGTTCACAGCAGAACTCCCGAACAGGGGAAATTTACTAACCCAAATGGCAAACCTCATTGAGGTCTATAAGAGCTGAACAGGAAAAGTCAAAAGTGCCCATTTTGAAGGCTTATATGCAAGTAATTGGCCATAAAAGGGCTATGGGGTACTGGCCTGGGGGACAATAACATTTTTTTTTTAAACAATCGTTTTTTCAGGAGCAGTGATTTTAATTATGCTTAAAGTGCAACAATAAACATGAAAAATTCCTTTAAATATAGTGCCTGGGGGTCCCCTTAATGTGCCTGTAAAGTGGCGTATCTGTAGCATGCATAAAACATGCTGCAGCAAAAATGACATTTCTAAAGTTAAAAAAATGAGTCAAATTCCATTTAAAATGACTTGCGGTTGCAATTGCTGGCACCAAGCTATTGAAGAAATAAAGAAAAAAACTGTGTGTGCTTTTTTTTCAAATTTTGGCATGGGGTTTGCCTCCAAATCCATCCATACCAGTACTGGAAGGGTCTGGTATGGACTGGGGGGGGGGGGCGCCAAAAAAAAAAAAAAAAAAGGCATAGTCCCCCTCAAAAATGTATACCAGTCCCTTTTCCAGGCATGCAGCCTGGCAGGTCTGGAAAGGGGAGAGATGAACAAGTAACTCCCCCTCCTGACCCATACCAGACCACATGCCCTCAACATAGGGGGGGTGCTTTGGGGCGGGGGAGCTCTGCCCCCACCCCAAAGCACCTTGTCCCAATGTTGATGGGGACAGGGGCCTTACCCCCACAACCATGGCGAGTGTTTGTGGGGCTCTGCAGGTGGGAGGCTTATCAGAATCTGGATGCCCCCTTTAACAATAGGGCCCCCCAGATCCCAGACCCACGTATGTGAATCAGTATTGGGTACATAGTACCTCTACCCATTCACCAAAAAAGTGTCAAAAAGTAATAAACACAAGAGACAAGTTTTAGACCTTCCTGACCTGCCAGTCTGCATGCCCGGATAAGGGTCTGGTACGAGCTTTGTTTTTTTTGTTTTTTTCATTTTGGCGTGGGGTTCCCGTCCAGATCCATGCCAGATCCGAAAGACCTGGTATGGACTGGGGGGGTCCCAACACCATTTTGTTCTTAATTTTTTTGCGGGCACTTTTTTTTTTTTTATTGTTCAGCTGTCAGCGGGGAAACCCATTTCAGCTGATGACACATCGTTTGTTTAGGACCCCACGGCCGGCTTCCCGGCCCTGCTATTTAACAACCAGCTTACACTGAACCCTGATTGGACAGTGCTCAGAGAACTGACAAATGTTTTTCCCAAACTCATGCTCAGGGCAAACCGTTCACCCGTCCCTACTGTATAGCAATGTTTGCCATACGAGGACTAGAAGTATTCATTATGGGATGAGGTTTGTGTAGTCCATTTGTGGGTAGTCCCCTATGCCAGGTGTGGATGAGGACTTATTAGTATTTCATGGCCAAGATTTTTTTATATTTTCTTTTTTTCTTGTAGTATTTATATTATCATTAAAAGGATTGGTATTTTTATAACTAGTCTGTGCAACTCAGTATGTTATATTATTTAGTATAGTGAGCAGTGTTGAAGTCTAGTCAGGTTTATATTTTTTCTCTTGTATTGAAGCCTTCCCGTATAAGCAAGTTAAGTATTCCTGTATTTTTGCTTTGAGTGTCCATTTTCATGAAGTATTCGTCATTCATTTTGAGATCCCCAAATGAATGTCTGTTCAAAAGGAGAAATATAATGTCATAATGCCAAGTATTGCTTTTGTTACACCAACATTCTAAGTATAATTAGAGACATATTTTATCTTCTTAGATGATTAACAGTGCAAATATCTTCTCAAATACTAAGTAAAATAACATGCATCATTAGATGTATATGGATTAACTAATAGGCTGGATAATTGGTTGTAAATGGTTATTACATCTACTAAATCTAGTTTTAAAGAGAACATAAAGTACATCTGCTTAAATGACCATTTACCTTAAAATACATTGTAATGAAAATAGTATTCAAATACTGTATATGAAAAGATGTAATACCTAAAAAAAATCCAATTTTTTTTAAGTGCACATATATGGAAATAATACTATATTATTTTGTTTCTACCAATTTAATAATAAAAACATTTATAAAATGTCTACATTTATATTTGTGGATCTATAGATACTGTATATAAATGTATATAGTGTATATATGTTAGATAACAGTTGCACAAATACACAGCCACAATCTACATTTTAAAAAATGTTTGAGACAAAAATGACTTACCATTATAAATGAGCAAAGACAATTTATTCTTGTTCCAGTATCCGTCTCTTTGCAAATCAAGATTAAGAACTCTATTAAATATCTGAGCTATTTTATAATCATGTGATTAAAGAGGATAATGTTGGAATTTATTTTATATTAAAAGTAGATAACTGTTTTTTACTCAACATGAGCTTTCCTATATTAAACCATTCCAGTGCAATTTTATGTATCAGCCATATGCAGTACATTTGTAAAATACCTAAAAAGGTAATCAATACATAAAAATCGGCAATATATTGTACTGTACAAAATATTTTTGTTAACCTCTTCATTACAAGAGTTAATTTTAAGCCTAGAAACCAAGTTTAAATTTAGCAGCAGCAGTACACATTGGTTGGCTTGAAGAAAACTTGATTATTTGGAGGGTTGGACATTTTAACATCTGATCCTGCATCCTGAGATTACTACTACTGTTGCTCTGAGGGACAGATTGCAGAAATTTGAGATTTCACATACTGCTGCTTTGAGTGACAGATTGCAGATCAAACCCTGCATTACACAATGATCTGACTGCACTAGGTAGAGGCTTCTGCTTAGAGGGACAGATTATTGTTCAAAAATCATTGCTTACTCCTATAGGGCCACTTTCCAGCTGTTGCTATAAGTGACACATTATTGTTCAAAAATCATCTCCTAGTTCTAAAGGGAGAGGTTCCAGCTGTTGGTGTGAGCGGTACATTTCTTGCACCAAAATAAAAAGTCCGGCTACGTTGGTGTTTTCAAAAAAAAAAAAAAAAAATAGGTATTAATAAATACTTACATAGGGCTACATAGTACATTTGCGGGCCCAATGAGGAGAGCAAATAAGGGACGTGGTCATGGTGCTGCTGGTGATGCTGGTGCTGCTGGTGTTGGTGAACCTCCTGTTGGATGGAGAGGATGTGGTCGAGGTGTGCCAGCTGCACGCACAAGGGAAACACCTTCCTCAGGTAGCCAACAGAACCTTCACTGGTATAAGGTAGGCCCAAATGCCCCTCAACGATTGGTGAGGCCAGAGCCGGGGCATAAATGTTCTCAACCTGAGCACAACCCCCATGACCAGGCATCTAAATCCAAGGCACAAGCTGCATTGGAATAATTACCTCAAAATCCAAGAAAGGTCTCGGCCTCCTCCTGCTTCCTCTTCTGCTGCTGCCTCGGCCTCTTCCTCCACATCTACAGTGACAGTGTCACCTGCCACCCAGCAAACAGATGATATGACAGCAACGCCACCATGTCCGCCACCGTCCCCAAGCATTTCCACACGGTCCCATGGAAGCTTACAGCTGTCCATCTCCCAAAAACACTGGAGAGAAAGAGGAAGTACCCCCCTACCCACCCGCGATCCCTGGCCCTGAATGCCAGCATTTCAAAATTCCTTGCCTTTGAAATGCTGTCATTCCGTCTGGTAGACACGGACAGTTTCAAAAACCTTATGGCGGTGGCTGTCCCACAGTACGTGGTTCCCAGCCGCTACTACTTTTCCAGGCGGGCCATGCCTTCCCTGCACAAACAAGTCGGGGACAAGATCAAGTGTGCACTGCGCAACGCCATCTGTGGCAAGGTCTACATAACCACAGATACATGGACCAGTAAGCACGGGCAGGGACGCTACATGTCGCTAACTGCACACTGGGCAAATGTAGTGGAGGGTGGGCCTGAGCCGGCTAGCCATTTGGCGCATGTCCTTCCACCACCGAGGATTGCAGGGCATTTCTCTTTGCCTCCTGTTGCCTCCTCCTCCTACTGCGCTTCCTCCTCCTCGACCACCTACTCATCCGCTCAGCTTAACACCTTCACCACCAACATCAGCACATCCAGGGGGAAACGACAGCAGGCTGTTTTAAAACTGATATGTTTGGGGGATAAACCCCACACTGCGCAGGAGCTGTGGATGGGCATTGAACAACAGACCAATGAGTGGTTGTTGCCACTGAGTCTCAAGCCCGGCCTGGTGGTGTGCGACAATGGCCGAAATCTCGTAGCGGCTCTGGGTCGAGCCGGCTTGACGCACATCTCTTGCCTGGCGCATGTGCTGAATTTGGTGGTACAGAATTCTCTAAAAAACGACCCGGACATGTCAGAGCTGCTGCATAAAGTGCGGCCGTCTGTGTGCACTTTCGGCGTTCTCACCCTGCTGCTGCTCGCCTGTCTGTGCTGCAGCGGAACTTCGGCCTTCCCGCTCACCGCCTCATATGCGATGTGCCCACAAGGTGGAACTCCACCTTGCACATGCTGAAGAGACTGTGCGAGCAGCAGCAGGCAATAGTGGAGTTTCAGCTGCAGCACGCCCGGGTCAGTCGCTCTGCGGAACAGCACCACTTCACCACCAATGAGTGGGCCTCCATGCGAGACCTGTGTAGCGTATTGCGGTGTTTTGAGTACTCCACCAACATGGCCAGTGCCGATGACGCTGTTCTCAGCGTTACTATCCTACTTCTATGTCTCCTTGAAAAAACACTTCGGGACATGATGGAAGAGGATGTGGCACAGGAGGATGAGGAGGAGGAAGAGGGGTCATTTCCATGGTTATCAGGCCAGTCATTTGCAAGTGGCTTGGAGGGTGGGTTCCTGCACCAGCATAGGCCAGGTCAAAAATATTCAAGCCAGGGCACAGTTCTGGAGGATGAGGACGCCAAGGAATCGCAGCAGGGTGGCACCCAACGCAGCTCGTGGGCATCACTGGAGCGTGGCTGGGGGGATACAGAGGACACAGATGATATACCTCCCACAGAGGACAGCTTTTCTTTGCCTATGGGCAGCCTGGCACACATGGCCGACTACATGCTGCAGTGCCTGCGCAACGACAGCCGAGTTGCCCACATTGTAACACCTTCTGATTACTGGGTGGCCACCCTGCTGGATCCCGTTACAAGGACAACATGCCGTCCTTAATTCCCTCACTGGAGCGTGAGAGGAAGATGCACGACTACAAACGCACACTGGTAGAGGCGCTGCTGAGGGCATTCCCAAATGACACCGGGGGCTCAGTGGAAGCACAAGGTGAAGGAGGAGGAGGAGGAAGAGGCCACCAACACAGCTGTGCCACCGCCAGCACCTCAGAAGGCAGGGTTAGCATGGCTAAAAGTGGCAAAGCTTTGTCAGCAGCCCGCCACAACAAACAGCACCACCAGCCGATAGACAACGTCTTTGTTATAGCCATTTCAGCAACATGGTGCAAGAGTATGTGTGCACACGCCTACACGTACTGACTGATGGGTCTGCCCCATTCAACTTCTGGGTCTCCAAATTGGCCACATGGCCTGAGCTTACCGTTTATGCCTTGGAGGTGCTGGCCTGCCCTGCAGCCAGTGTATTATCTGAACGTGTGTTTAGCACGGCAGGGGGCGTTATCTCAGACAAGCGCAGCCGCCTGTCCACAACCAACGTGGACAAGCTAACCTTTATTAAAATGAACCAGGCGTGGATCCCACAAGACTTGCCTGTACCTTGTGCAGAATAAACATTTAGACCGGACTCACACAGCCATTTGTATACTTGTTTTTTTGAATAGGCCTCAATATTTTGGGGGCTACCCCAATATAAACAAAAAAACAAAAAAAAACAAACAGTGTTGGCTACCTCCTCCTCGACCACCGCCACTTCTACCTAAGCTGCCACGGTCACGCCCTAGTCAACCTCTAGGCTCCTACTCCACATCCACCCCCCCTTCCCATTTTTTTAAATTTGATTTTAATTTAATTTTCCCTATCCCCATTTTTTTGTAGGGCACTTGCCCAACTCTTACCCCCATTTTACTTCCTTTTGCAGCCCTCTAGCACTTGCCAGGACTTTGTTATAGCCATTTTTGTGCCTAAAAGTTCGGGTCCCCATTGACTTTTCCCAAAGTTCGTTCGGACCCTCCGAACACGAACGTCCAGGTGCTCACTCAACTCTACTTATATGAATTGTACCCCTACCCATTCACCAAAGAAGTGTCAAAAGGTAAAAACCACAAGGGACAGTTTTGGCATGTCCTTTAGTAAAAAAAAAAAAGTGTCCCGCAATGTACATCCATCGTCAATTACAAGGATGAACAACAGAAAAGAAAGCAAAAGATCCAAGAATATATAAAAAGAGCTAGACTACCCCAAGTTTCGCGAGACTATTACAGGCAAACACTCTACCCCAGAAGATTCCGGACATTAAAAAGAAATCGTTGAACCCCATCAGATCGAGAAAAATATATAAGAACCTAGAAAACGAAAGAAAAGACAACAAGTAGGAACATTAACTGCTACCTACATGTAACGCCCTGTGAAAAAAAAAAAATGATTTCCTGTACGGTTTTGACAGGGAACACCAAAAATGGAAAACTGTGAAGAAACCACTTACCCATCCCCATGTTAAGTATATTCATCTCAACTCACTCGTGGACCTGCAA
>BLSH010138675.1:143237-158196 GCA_018402905.1 Glandirana rugosa
TACGTTAAACGTCAACAACCTCAGAAAAGAACTGTAGGTATATAGACCAAGAAAAGAAGACATGAAGTCTCTTCAGGCCCATATAACTCTAGGACCAAGGCAACTTTCACACTTTTTTGCAATAGAGAGAGCACATAGAGTTCCATGAAAGGCTCCAGCACCAGGAGGCTACCCCAGACCTTTTATAATCAAGTTGCCTTTCTACAAAAATAAAGAAATCATTTTACAAAAAGCAAAGGAAAAAAGGGACATCATTTACAACGGAACCAGGATCTCAATATACCCGGACTTCTCTGAAGTACAGAAGAAAAGAACCAGATATATGGATGTCAAGAAAAGACTCCAACAACTGCAAATTGCATACGCAATGATGTATCCAGCACAGTTGCGTGTGGTGGCTGGAGGAGGAGTAATATTCTTTAATGCAGCAGAGGAAGCTGCATTATGGTTGGAGAAGAATGAAAAGAAACTGAGGAAAACATAATTTAAAAGACACACTTAATCTAGACTGAATACAATGCTGTGAGCGAGAGCAACTAGACAGTGGAAGAGAGAGGAGAGAAGAGGTCTCTCTTCTTTCCCCTTTTGGTGTTTTTTTTTTCTTTTTTTGTTTTGTGTTAAAAAAGAAAGAAAAAAAGCTGACACTATGGAGCACTGGAAATGGGAAGGGGGGGAGGGGAGTCACGGATGTGAGAGAATGTTTGTTTCTAGGTCACGATAAAAGCCCCAAGTGTGGACCCAAGGAGGGTCCGGTATGGGAGATTGAGGTCAAGGAATGGACCCTCTTCCCCACCTGGACACCACCACCCTCTCCCCAAAAGGGAGAGGGGGGTGGTGAACAGGGATAGGGGATGGACCCGGAAGCATAGATATAGACAAGAGGCAAAAGAAGCAAGAAAGTAGAACTACAAAAAAGGCACTAAAACGGAAAGTGGGATATATAACACTATATAATGCACAAAAAGGCTACAAATATAGGATTTTGCAAAATATAAATAGGGGTATGAAATTGAATAAGGGAGATGCAAAACAGAAGTATGAATATCTGCTCATGGAACATTAGAGGTCCAGGAGATAAAGATAAGAGAAGTGCGATACTCTCTACAATAAAAACATATGAAGCTGTAATAGTCTGCTTACAGAAGACACACCTAACAAAGGAAACCGTTGGATACTTGAGGCATCGTGGGTTTCAAACCCAATATCATTCTGTATATACCTCCTACTCGAAGGGAGTAAGTATTATGGTTAAAACTGGGGTGATGTTCTCTTGTAAAAAAGTGACAATAGATAACAAAGGGCGATATATTTTCCTGAACTGCATCTTGGTGAGCTGGAGTGTGTTGTGGCCAATATATACATCCCACCCCCATTTAAACCGGAAGTAATATATAGCCTGGTGGTGTTTATGTCAAGTAAACCAAACATCCCATTACTAACAGAACAATCCGAGTGGCGGATGGACACACGTGGTGGCAGGCAATAGAGGGTCGGCAGAGATAGAGAGACACACATATTTGGGACCGCAGGCAGATCCCCTCGGCCCCACCAAAAAAGGACATAATCGATTTGTCTCTATTGTTTTGACCTTTTTTCTCTCCCTTCCCTTTTGGACATCTACATATATCTTTTTGATATGGATCTTTAAATGATCTATTGGAGGTTCTTCACCGATATTTTTGAATGCACTCATCTGTGCCCCACTGACAAAGATCTGTCCGTCCATCTGTAGCATTATCCATCTCCCCCCACAGATGTGGGGTATATCTGTGATCATTATCAACCAGTGAAGACCATTAGTGTCCTACTACAACACATATTCGGTTGCCACAATCTGTTGCACAGTTAGCCCTGATGAAGGGCATGAAGGCTTCGAAACATATATGTCGGGTAACCGCATTCCATCGTGGAGGGTAAAACCGCACTCTTTGCGGCCCATCAACTGTGCCCCTTCAACCAACACCTTTCTAAGGCAACATTCATGTTTTTCAAAGACTTATAATACACTCTAGAATTGACTTCATTTTGGGGGATGAAACAATGTTAAGAAAAGTGGAAAATATAAAATATATGCCCAGGGGTCTTTCAGATCATTCTCCAGTGGTGGCATCGATCTCTTGTAGAGGCGAAAACAGAAGGGGAGAATGGAAATTAAACCCCTTCTGGTTGGAATTAACTGGCCAGCATGAAGAAATGGGAAACTTAATAAAGGAATACCTGAAAAGAAATAAACAAACTGCAAATATGAGGATAGTATGGGAATCATTGAAGGCCTTTTTAAGGGGGATACTGATACAAAAGAATTTCTAGAATTAAAAAAACAACCAAGGAAAAAGAGAGAATAGCTATGAGTGAAGTAGCGGAAGCAGAAAGTCAGTATATAATCAACCCAACAACAGCAAAAAAAGCAATGTGGGCGGAGAAACAGCAAAAAATATAAACAAATTCTCCTAGAAAATCAAAGAAGATTTCAGAGGCAGAACTTATTTGAAGCACAGGAGAATGTAGGGAAAATTGATTTTCTTAAATGGTTTGCTTGTTAACATTGGTATTTTGGCTGTGTTGTTATTAGTGATTGTTTGCTAAGTGCTGTTGAGGTGTTGAATACTGGGTGTTGTCAATTAGCATATGTAATAGAGGTGGGCTGTTGACTAAATTGGTGCTCAATTAGTGTTGTATTTAAGAAGGGAAGCAACTCTTGCAGAGTTTACTCTTTCCAATTGCAGCAGTACAGAAGTGCAGTAGGACAAAAGTGCAATAGTTTTGAACAAACAGTAGTTTGAAAACAGCAGGAGTTTGGAGACAGCCAACTCTATTTGATTAGTGCCTGTGTTTGAATTTAAGTAAGTCTCTCTTTAAAGAGGTTTGGTTTAGTTCAGTGCAATACTTGTTTGGCATTTATTTTTCGTGGTGCTTTGTGGAAGCTGGGACACTGTCCCTTTTGTATGCAGGTTTCTAGTCTACGTGATGACATTTTCTGTCTAAATTCCCTGAGTTGTGCTCTGCAGTCTGAGATCAGGAAGTTGTCTAAGCCAGTTTGTTGTGTTGAGCTGCCCTACAATAATCCACCTCTTCCTCAAAGACTGCGCAGGTGAAGGGCAGTGTGAACAACTGTTGGGTCTGGAAGAGTAAGGCCTGTGGACCATAAACATGTAGCTTTTGGTTTGACACTGCATAACCCCTATAGTGTTCTTTCTGAGCTAGAAGCAGATACAAAGGCTGCAAACATAGCTGCTTGTGAGATTGGCAACCCTTCTCTGCACTTGGAGGAGCTTGAGAAAAAAAAATGCAATTCCAAAAGTAATTGTTTTGCCTGAGGTTGCTCACCAGGCAAGAGTTGTGGATAAGGCTCCTAAAAGGAGAAGTCATCTTCTTGTTGGTAATTCAATTTTAAGAGGTGTTGCTATAGGAAATCATGTGGAAGTGTCAAAGGAAGTTAGGTGTTTGCCTGGAGCTACTGTTAGGAGATATAAGAGGCGCATTGTAAGAATTGTCAAAAAAGCTAGCGAAGAGTGCAATGTTGATGTTGTTGTGCACCTTGGCACAAATGATTTGTCCCAGGATGATGTGCATTCTGTGCAGACGGATTTTCAGAATTTGGGCCAGGATCTTTTCAGAGGTCTTACCTGTGCATAATGACCAACACGAGAAAGTACTTTGTATAGCAGAGTTCAATGTTTGGTTAAAGAATTGGTGCTAAGCTGAAGGTTTTGGTTATGTTAGTCATGATGCTACCCGGTGGTTGGACATTGAACTTTACAAGAGAGATGGCCTGCATCCCTCACACAAGGGCACTGAGCTTCTTGGTATGGAATTTAGCAACTTTTTGGATATGCATTTAAACTGAGAAATGGGGGCAGAGATGCAATTGTTGAGGAGAGTTTCTGTCCCCAGCAGGTTGAAACAAATGTGAGGGTTTGTGTTGGTAATGACTGGGCTGATGAGGTGGTCACTTCAGTTGAAAGTAGCGTTTGCCATGTCATGTGCACTAATGCCCTTAGTTTAGGCAACAAGCTTTGTGAGCTGACAGCTCTTATGTCTAGGGACAACTTGAACCTTGTTGCAATTACAGAGACATGGTTCAAGGATTGAAATGACTGGGAAATAACTATACCAGGGTACACACTATAGAGGAATGACAGAGTAGGGAAGAGGGGAGGTGGAGTTGCCATATATGTAAAAAATGGCATAAAACTAACATTAATTCAAAAAACAAATGAAATACTTGAAACCCTCTGGGTCTGCCTTCCAACCAGGGAGGGATCTTCCATTAGAATTGGAATAGTATACAGACCCCCAGGACAGAGTGAAGATTATGATAACTTGTTGATTGATGAGATAACTCAAATGGCAATGAAGGGAATGGTTTTGGATTATGGGTGACTTCAACATGCCTGATGTTAACTGGAATTCTCAAACTGCTATTACAAGCAGGAGCAGGCATATAATGGAAGCACTGAATGGGGTTTCTCTAAAACAGTTAGTAAAAAGCCCAACCCAAGGTGATCATATTCTTGACCTAGTAATGACAAATGGTGATCAACTGTCAGATGTTGAGGTGGGGGAGAATTTGGGTTCTAGTGATCACCAATGTCTTTGACTTCATATTAAAACAAGAACTGAAAAATCATATACAAAAACAAAAGTTTTAGATTTTAAAAGGACAAATTTTGCTGAAATGGGGAAATTTCTAAAAAATGAACTGAAAGGTTGGAGTAAAATGACAGGAGTAAGTAATCAGTGGGCACTATTAAAGTCTACCATTGTGGAGGCAACTAGATTATATGTCAGGCAAGTTAGTAAGAATAAACGGAAGAAAAAAACAAGATGGTTCACCAAAGAGGTGAGTAGAATAGTAAAGGGGAAAAAAAATGGCATATAGAAGATTCAAGGAAACAGGAGGTGTAGCTGACAGAGAGGAGTATAAATATAGACAAAAAGAGGCTAAACACATTATCGGTGCTGAAAAGCACAGAAAGAGGAGGAAATTGCTAAGTCTATTAAGGAAGGTGATAAAACCTTTTTAGGTACATTAGTGATAGAAGGAAAAAATACAATGGGATCACTAAAATGAAAACTGGGCACAGCACCTATGTTGAGGGAGACCAGGATGTAGCAAACCATTTAAACAATTACTTCTGTTCAGTCTTCTCAGAAACAGACTGCACTAATGATAACAAGTTAGGGAATCATATTGGTTCTAGTAATGATGGTTAATTTCTAGGATTTCTGGAGACAGAGGTAGCTGAGGAACTTGCTCGGTTAAAGCTTAATAAAGCAATGGGCCCTGATGGTATTCATCCCAGAATTCTAAAAGAACTTTGTGATATAGTTGTTGGACTATTAACAAATCTTTTAAATAAATCTCTTCTAACAGGAGAAGTTCCCCATAATTGGCGGAAAGCTAATATTGTACCTATCCACAAGAAGGGCAGCAAGGTAGAAGCTGGCAGTTACAGGCCAGTGAGTTTAACATCAATTGTAGTCAAGGTAATGGAATCACTTCTGAAAAGAAGGATCATTGATCACCTAAAAATACACAGCTTGCTGGACCCAAAGCATCATGGCTTTACTGAGGGCAGATCATGTCAGACAAATCTGATTTAATTTTTTGACTATATTACCAGTGTTTTGGACCAGGATGGTGCTGTGGACATAGCGTATCTTGATTTCAGCAAGGCATTTGATACAGCTCAACATAATGATCTAATACAAAAGTTGTACAAGCTAGGACTTAACCCTTGGGTGGTTCAGTGGCTATGCAGTTGGCTAAAGGATAGATCCCAGTGTGTGGTTGTAAATGGGGTTCACTCAGAGGAGAGACCAGTCACTAGTGGGGTACCACAAGGCTCTGTACTGGGTCCTTTTCTATTTAACCTATATGTTAGCGATATAACTAAAGGTTTGTTGGGCAATGTATGTCTCTTTGCTGATGATACAACGGTGTGTAATAGGGTTGATATCCCTGGAGGTGTCTGTAACATGGAACATGATTTGGCATTGCTGGAAGATTGGTCAAAGCAGTGAAGACTGCAGTTCAATAAATGTAAAATAATGCATCTAGGGAAAAATAATCCCCTTAGAGAGTACAGCATTGGGGGTACAGTGTTAGCCAGCACTACAGGAGAAAAAGAATTGGGGGTGCTTATTTCAGATGATTGCAAAATGAGCAAACAGTTTGACTAGGCAGTGGAAAAAGCAAATAGAATTCTGGGATGTATGAGTAGAGGGATCACCAGCAGGAGCAAGGAGGTTCTGATTCCTCTATATAGATCTTTAGTGAGACCTCACTTAGAATACTGTGTCCAGTTCTGGAGACCTCACTTACAAAAAGATATTGATAAGATAGAACGAGTTCAGAGATGGGTAAGAAAAATGGTGAAAGGTCTGGGAGATAAAACATATCAAGAGTGACTTCAGGAACTTAATATGTACAGTCTGGAGGAAAGAAGGGAGAGGGGAGACATGATTGAAACCTTTAAATACAGCTCAGGAGGGCAGTCTTTTCAATATGAAACCAAAATAAAGAACACGGGACATGACCTCAAACTAACTGGAAGGAAAGTTCAAAACTAATCTTAGAAAGTATTATTTTATCCCGATTCGGATCGGAATTTGTGAAATGGATTAAACTATTGTACGGAATCCCTAGGGCTAAGGTCAAAGTAAATAATGAATGTTCGAGGACCTTCCGACTGACCCGGGGAACGAGGCAGGGGTGTCCTTTGTCTCCCCTGCTTTTCTCCCTGGCAATAGAACCGCTGGCAATTGCTGTCAGGACAAGGGAGAGATTAAGGGGTTCCAGAGAGAAATAGGAGAAGAAAAAAATAGCATTGTATGCTGATGATATACTCCTGTTCCTGGGGGATATGCAGGACTCCCTGAGAGTAGTGATGTATATGGTAGCGGAATTCAGGAAAATATCTGGACTGGTGGTAAACTGGAATAAATCAAGCCTTCTCCCGGTGGATGGGGGGGGGGGCAGCTCCGGGGAGGGGGGATATCCAGAAATGGAAGTGGTGGAAAGAATAAAATACTTGGGGGGTTCAGATAACCAAAAACAATATATAGAAGACAACCTAGGAAAAATTATAGAAAAGTTTAAAATAAAAAAAGAAGGGGGTGTGAAGCCAATTACCTTTGTCGATTGCAGGAAGAAGCAATCTGATAAAGATGATATGGCTACCTCAGCTTTTATATATATTGAAACTCTCCAATTTGGATAACAAAAAGCTGGTTCCAAAAGGTGGAAAAAACCTTTAGAGAGTTAATATGGAGAGGAAAGCAGGCAAGAATAAGTTTAAGCACACTACAACGTCCAAAAAACAAGGGAGGACTTTCAGTACCTCATCCATGGAGCTACTTTTTGGCAGTTCAAATGACACACCTAAAAGGATGCAATAGGCGGACAGAGAGAGGGGTGAATGAGAGATTAATGTGCGTGGGCTTAGGACGTAGGACTCTGGTGGAGGCCAGAGGGTATACAAAATACTCGCAGATTCTGGATAATAGGAATGTCCAGGAGACCCAGAAGGTGGAAAGAAATAAAAGCTGGGAAAACTGTGGAGTAGAAAATTTAATTTAAAAAAAAAAAAAATATATATTATATATATATATATATATATATATATTAGCTTGAAGACATTCCAGGAGTTGAGGGAGGAGTACGGGATACCAAATCAGTCAATATATGTATACCTGCAAATCAAACATGCCTTGGATAAGCAATTTAAAACAAAACCGTTAAAATGGTGCGAGATAGGGGGGCGTGTCTGGCCAGCAACCTTGATGGCCGCTCTTCTGTGAGGCTCCTGCAATCCCAGCCATAAACCAACAGAAAGAACGACAATACTGAAGATATCTACTCTAAACCATGACCCTAAGTATACCCCCAGCCTGGAAAAGATGTCTCGCCGCAGGAAAAATACAGATCGGCTGCAGAACCTCACAGACTTCTTTCCAGCCTCAGGCCCGGGCTCTATCCAAGATGGCGCCGGTCCGAGACAGAAAACCCTGCAACACCCGTGTGAAGAAGGAGAGATGTGCCGAGATCGGAGACTGACCTTCCCTCTGTATGAGGGTGACCCAGGTGAGCTCTCTCCCCCTCTTTCGCCCACGACGCGAAGCCCGCTAAAATCCAGGCCCCGCATGGAAGACCCAGATCGTAACCCGAACGCGGATCCGATCGTAGATACGTTTGAGGAATAGATTGAAGATTCGTTCACAGAAATGATCGTCCAGTCTAACCTCGTTTATTCTCCCATAGAGAATGTACCCGCTTCAGATCAGCCTATCACAGGAGGTATTTCTGAAGACTATGCTGATTTCTCTGCGACAGTCTCTGCACTCTGATATACATACAGCTATTGCCCCTGTCAAAAAAAAAAAAAAAAGTTATACAGAAGCACGAAGCAAGAATCTCACACGTTGCAACTAAAGTCAGTGAAATGTGTATAGCCCACAATGATACGGTGGACGCCCACACTGACCACGAATCATAACTACAACAACAATTATGCCTCAAAATCGCCGACCTGGAGGATCACTCCAGGCGGAACAATCTCAGCTCCGCGGTATACCAGAGGCAATAATACCCGACGCACTAGTACCATATGTGCAAGAATTGATGAAGATACTGAGCTCATCCCTCTCTGATCTAGAATTGGCAATTGACAGGGCTCACAGAATTCCTAAACCGGAATTTCTTCCTGCCTCGGTTCCAAGAGATGCTCTAGCATGGGTTCACTTTTACCACGCATAATAAAAACAGTTATGCTAGCTGCGAAAAACACCTCTTCACTCCCGGAACCTTACAATCGGAATTAAAATTTACTCGGATCTCTCGAAAGAAACACTACAAAACAGAAGAAACCTCTCAACTATAACAAAAGCACTCCAAAATCACAATATCGCCTACCAATGGGGATTCCCTACCAAAATAATGATTAAACGCCAAGGCAAATTGCATACAATCTGGAGCCTGGAGTCAGGTCTGAAACTTCTCAAGGAATGGGGAATAATACCCGCACTGGACCCTTCCCCATCTCCAAAACCTCCATACAATATGGAAACACAAAGGTCTTGAATATTTGAAAATCATTAAGATGTCTCAGTTCGACCGACTAGATGCTGGGCTTCTCTCTTATAGCCTCATCGTCAGACTATATTCAGTTTCCTCCTTGTACCGATCATTACGTTAATGACTTGGATACCTTTACCCCCCTCGTTTATAGAAGTAGCAAGAGATGCTACCCATGTTACTTGCATTCTTAGCAAGTTTTTCTTACTCCTTCCCCCCACACAGTATTACTCTTCCTACTAGTGCATACATTACCTGGCAAAAAAAGCATTCAACTGAAAACTATGATCCTACAGGAACAACAATACCAGGCCCTATTCAACTTCTCAACTGAGGAAACTCATCTTCAACAACCTCAACCTCGGACCTGTGATGTATCACGCCTACGGCCACACCATCTTCTGATGACTCTTAAAATCACGACACTCAATGTCCGAGGTCTGAACTCACCATTTAAAATGTGCATCACTGATCAGAGAATCTAACCTACTCAAACCAGACGTTCTTCTAATACAAGAGACCCACTTTGCTATAAGCAAATCACCATTTCTACAACTGCGACAATACCCACACACTTCCTTTGCCTCCAACCCCCGGAAAAAAAAAAAATGGAGTTCTGACAGCAATAAGAAACACGACTGCTTTTCACTTTCATTCCGAAACAGTGAACCCCCTGGGCAAATACCACATCCTCATGTGATATCAATGGAACTACGTATACTATTGTAAACATATACGGACCTAACACTAAACTAAGATTCTGTAGAAGACTTTAAAAAAAGTGTTGGCCCTCAAAAAAGGGAAACTCATTATTGGCGGTGACTTCAACATCATCAACAATAGAGAATTAGACGCCTCGAATACCAAGAGAACACCCCACCAAACTTTAAACCACTTACTACATTCCCTTGACTTATATGACATCTGGAGATGCCAACACAGCACTGAAAGAGACTATACTTATTACTCCCCACAACACACCTCATATTCACGAATCGACTTCTTTATTACAGACAAATGGACATTACAAACAGTAACATCATCACAAATTGGGACGATAACATGGTCGGACCATGCCCCGGTCTCGATACAGCTGGGCGAAACCCTCAATTCCGCTCCCACCAGAATCTGGAGACTAAACTCGTCCCTCCTGTCTAAACCAGAACATCGCCAGAAAATCACCCAAGCTCACACCTTGTTCTTCCATACAAACTCTTCGTCAGAAGTATCCATTCCCATCCTGTGGGCCACTTACAAAGCCTACATGAGGGGAATTTTTATACAACTACAATCCAATCTGAAAAGCCAGAGGAGAAAGCAAATTGACAAGGTCTTAGAATCAATCAAACTAAAAGAAACTCAAAAATAAGCAAAACCCCACTCAAGCCCTAGCAGATTCCCTTCAGCAGGACAGACAAAAACTTTGATCCCAATCACTACACCAAACTGAATACAACTTGAAGAGAACAAAATCTATTTACTACTCATTAGGGAACAAAGCTAACGCCCTATTAGCAAAAGCGGTTAAACACCAACACCTAAAAGCAAAAAATTAATGCAATTTACCACCCCAGCTCTTAAAAAAAAAAAAAAAAAAAAAAAAAAAAAAAAAAAACACACTTTACACAAACCCTGCAGACATTACGGATGCCTTTGGGGATTTCTACCAAACTCTCTACAATCTTAAAAATTATGGCACAACGCCCCAACCAACCCAACTAGCTATACAAGAATTCTTAACATCTACTAACTTACCTTCTCTAACAGAGACCCAATTACTATCTGTATCTAAACCTTTCATCCCCCCAAGAAATAGAAGAAACTATAAAAACCCTACCACTGCACAAATCCCCAGGAGGGGATGGGTACACAAATGAATTTTACACAACAATTTCCGACCGAATTGGCCCCTCATCTCGCAGACCTCTTCAATTTTGCTGCATACTCTGGCTCCTTTCCTACAGAGTTTTTACAATCAATTATCATGACGATTCCTAAACCTGGCAAGAATCCCCAGGAAGTACAAAATTACAGACCCATCTCCCTTATTAACACGGATATCAAGATATATGCCAAAACTTTAGCCAGAAGACTTGCCCCCTTGATCCCTATGTTGATACATCCGGATCAGGTTGGCTTTGTATCTGGAAGACAAGCCCCAGATGCCACTAGAAAACTGATCTCCCTCTTACACGACTTACAACATAAAAAAAACACCTTCTCTGTTCCTTTCCCTGGATGCAAAGAAGGCGTTTGATAGGATTCACTGGGGATTCTTAAAGGAAACTCTACAGAAATTTGGCTTTACGGGTGGATTAAAGAAGCCATCATGGCCCTCTACTCATCCCCCTCAGTGAGAGTTTTAACAGATGGCCTACTATCTAAACCTTTTAATATAACTAACGGCACACACCAAGGCTGCCCTCTATCCCCCTTAATATTTGCACTCCTAATTGAACCCCTAGCTTTCAAAATAAGGGCAGAGCAGAAAATATCTGGCATACCATATAACCATACAGAACAAAAAATGAGTCTCTTTGCGGACGATATAATCATCTTAGTCACTAACCCCACCCAATCCCTCCACTATGTCCAACAAACCTTGAATCAATACGCCCAAGTATGTCACTACAAGCTGAATGTTTCCAAATCTGTAAATTCTCAAGCTACACTTACCCCCCCCCACGTCCAGAATAATCTACAACAAAAGTACGCATTCTCCTGGTCATCAAAATCAATCCCATACCTAGGAATTAATCTCACCCCAAACACTGCACAACTATACGTCTTTAATCACAAGGTAATCTTACAATCACTCCCAAATGATTTAAACTCACTACCCTCTAATGGTGTCTCAAAACTAGGCCGTATAGCCATTGTGAAAAATGTTTATACTTCCTAAATTACTATATCTCTTTAGAACTCTTCCTATTATCGTCCCCAAAAAAATTTTTTCAAACCGCCCAAAAACACATAAACCAATATATATGGGAGTCAAAACGCCTCAGATGTGTGTCCCACCTGTCGCATAGGCCCTTGAACAAAGGAGGTGCAGCCCTCCCACACCTGTACACATATTACATATCATCATTATTAGATCAAATGCACTATTGGTGGCACTCCTCCAAAGAAAAGACTTGATCCATGTTAGAACCACCCACGCTCCACCCCCTAACTCCATACACTTACTCAGTCCTATCCTATATCCTTCCCGAATTCACGAATTGTAACCACCCAACCATTAAAGCTTCCCTAACAGCATGGTCTTTTTTGATCTCCCAAAACGCACAACCAGCTGAACGGATTAGAGTCCCCATAGCCCTTCTCAAAGGAATTATACCTGATCTAAACCTCTCCTCATGGATAAATTGTAAGATCCATTATCTCCAGCAGCTATATGACAAGGGGAGCCTAATCCCATTCTGCACCCTGCAAAAGCGCTATATATTACCGTCCTCAGAGTTTTATACGTACATAAGAATATATCAGTACCTACGCGCCCACAAGGTCCCCGTAGAAATTGCTATCCCAACCAAAGTGCGGGAGTTCTTGGACTCCCTATACTATAGGGGTCACGGAATCTCCTATCTTTCTACATGTTCATTAGCAGGGAAATACTCCCAACCAGAACCCCATCATTGGATAAGTGGGAAGCATCATTAAACCACCAGCCAACAGAGGAAAACTGGCAAAAGATATTACTCTATTTCACCAAGACATCTCGATGCGTAAACCATTGGGAATCCTACCTAAAAATATTACATATGTGGTACCTCACGCCACTAAAACTATCAAAAATTTACCCCAACACTCAACCACAGTGTTGGCGCAACTGTGGTGACCAAGGCTCCCTCATTCACATAATGTGGTCCTGTAAATCTGTCACATCCTATTGGAACGAGATCTTTAAACTTATTGCAGATGTAACAGGCCATATTATCAACCCAGACTCAAAAATGGTACTCTTACACATTGGACTAGAAATCCTACCCCCCGCCTCTAGACATATTATTATACATATATTATATGCAGCAAAGATAATTTTTTTATTTTAACTTGATACCTTATTGAGGCTTAGTACATGTTACAGGGAGTAAAAAATATGGGTTACTGTTACAGAAAGCTTATGAGATATTAACAGGTATATTTCGATAGGTTTAACTGATATAGTGGTAGTGAGACATACAGAGAGTCGGGGGATCATATTGGCAATATTTTCATATCAGACAGTTACGAAGATTTACAACAAAGAGGGGTTACAGGAATACTGGGATCGTTGCTGATGGAATTTTAGTTCCAGAGTCGGGTGGTGAGTACACAAGGCTGTTTATTGAAGGGTTCCAGGCCCCTTGGGGTGATGTAGTAGCGGGTCCCACTGTTCCAAGAATGCAGGTACTGTGAAGTGAGCTTTGGCAAAGGCATGTTCCATACAACAATTGTCATTAAGGATGATGGTTGCATCTTCCAGAGTAGGTGGGGTGGGAGTTTTCCATTTTCTGGCGAGAGCTAGACGAGCTTCTATAAAGATGTGGTTGATGAGGGTGTTGAGCTTAGGGGGCCAGTGGTGGGAATCCAGACCCAGTAATGTCATTTGTGGGGTGAGTTTGAGTTGGTAGTTCGTGAGCTGGATGATGAAGGTAGTCAAGTGTGACCAGAAGGAGCGTAGTTCAGGGCACGACCACCAGATAGGAATTAGTGATCCTTTGTGGCCACATTGTCTCCAGTATAAGGGGGATGTTGTGGGATAGATATGAGCCAGCTTGGCTGGGGTTAGGTACCAGTTGTGGAAGATCTTGTTTGCTGTCTCCCAGTGGGAGATGCAATGGGAGGTTGATCGGGTACTATTCAGAGCTGAGTGCCATTGTTTGATGGTGTAGGTTTTGTTCAACCATTCTTCCCAGCGCAGCATGGAGGTTGATTTGCTTGTAGACAGTGGGCTGAGTAGGGGTTTGTAGATGCCGGAAACAACTTTCGTGGAGATTTGGGCGTTATTGTAGTACATAGTCAGGTTGATTAGAAGAGGTCCGTTTGAAAGTTTTAGTTTGTGTAGCACTGATCTTGCTTGAAGGTACATGTACAAGTGTTTAGGACTTAGTTTAAATTGTTTGCTTAATGACTGGTAGGTTTTAATGGTGTTACTAGTGAAAAGGAGGTCCAGATTGTTGATGCCTGCCTTTACCCATGTGGCAAAGGAGGAGTTTGGAATGATAAGTTCTAAGGTGCTCAGTGGGATTTGAGAAAGGATTGATGGGTCTAGTCCTGTAGTTGTTTGAGATATTGCGTTCCACACTTTTATGGTCGCTGTGACTGGGTCCAGGAAGGATTTGTGGGGGTGAGGTTGCAGCAAGTTGGCACAGAGGAGATACTTTGAAGGCGTTCTCATGGAGGCTTGTTCAATTTGGTTCCATGCAGGTGGGGATGCGGGGTTCCACCATGTGAGAAGCCTTGTAATAGAGGCTGATATTTGGGACGCCCATGCCAGCGTATTTAGTTGGCGTGCAAAGGAGTTTTTGGTGTACCCGTGGTCGGTTGTTTTTCCATATACAAAGATATATGAGAGCTTGGAGTTTTTTAAAGGCAATTGTCATGGGAGCAGGTTTGACGAGGTGTGGTTGGATGTCTTAGACGAATGGTTTTAGTTCGTTTAACGGGTTCTGGATGTTTTTTGACGCTGGAGTACCCGTCCTGCCTACCGAGACCACTTTTACAAATAAAATGGAGTGTAAGAAATATACAAGTCTCGTGACGGTTATGGATAGGAGTGGAGTCTGGAAATTTTTTGAGGTTCGAGAGTATATAGAAACATATACCTTTTTGTTGGCTGGTGCCCATGTGGTTTTTGAGGAAACGTGCGGTTGATTTATGCGACCGTACCCGCAG
>BLSH010138675.1:166595-177266 GCA_018402905.1 Glandirana rugosa
TCGTCATCTTACCGTGCCTACCCGTGACATCACCGTGTCCACCCGTGACATCACCGTGCCTACCCGTCACATCACCGTGCCTACCCGTCACATCACCGTGCCTACCCGCACCTGTGCCACTACAGTGCCCATCCGTGCCATTCTACTGCTCATCCATGCCAATACCCTGCCCATCTGTGCCACTACAGTGCCTATCCATGCCACCACAGTGCCTCACAATAGTGTAATAGGTGGTCAAATTAGATTCTAAATGTATGCCCCTAGAATACCTGACGGTGCTCCCTGGATGTTGGGCCTCTGTATGTGGTCCCGCTGTGTAAAAGTGTCACACATGTGGTATCGTCATACTCGGGAGAAGTAGCAGAATATATTTTGGGGTGTCATTTTTGCTGGGTACATGCTGTGTGTTAGAAATATTGTATAAATTGACAACTTTGTGTAAAAAAAAAAATGCGTTTTCATTTTCTTTCCACATTTTCCAAAAACTTGTGGAAAAAATGAACCGTTCAAAAGACTCATGCCTCCTGGAATATACGTTGGGGTGTTTACTTTCCAAAATGGGGTGATTTTTTGGGCGTTTCCATTGTCCTGGTGCTCCAGGACCTTCAAAAGTGCAAGAGGTAGTCAAGAAATTAGGTGTGTAATTTATGCTCCTAGAACGCCTGACGTTGCTCCCTGCATGTTGGGCCTCTGTATGTGGCCAGGCTGTGTAAAAGTGTCACACATGTGGTATCGCCATACTTGGGAGGAGTAGTAGAATGTGTTTTGGGGTGTAATTTGTGGTATGCATATGCTGGGTGTGAGAAATAACCTGTTAACATATGACAATTTTGGGGGAAAATAAATAAATAAAAAATTAATTTTGCAAAGAATTGTGGGAAAAAATTACAACTTCAAAAAGTTCACTACGCCTCTTACTAAATACCTTGGAATGTCTACTTTCCAAAAAGGGGTAATTTGGGGGTATTTGTACTTTCCTGGCTTGTTAGGGTCTCGGGAAATGAGATAGGCCGTCAGTATATCAGGTGCGATCAATATTCAGTGATTGGCACCATAACTTGTAGACTCTAACTTTCACAAAGACCAAATAATATACACTAATTTGGTTTTTTTTTTTACCAAAGATAGGTAGCAGTATAAATTTTGGCCAAAATTTATGAAGAAAAATTACTGATTTGCAAAATTTTATAACAGAAACAAAGAAAAATTCATTTTTTTACAACATTTTCGGTCTTTTTTTAATTATAGCGCAAAAAATAAAAAACCCAGCGATGAGTAAATACCACCAAAAGAAAGCTCTATTTGTGTGAAAAAAAGGACCCAAATTTCATATGGGTACAATGTTGCATGACTGAGTAATTGTCATTCAAAGTGTGAGAGCGCTGAAAGCTGAAAATTGGTCCGGTTGTTAAGGGGGTTTAAGTGCCCAGTGGTCAAGTGGTTAAAGAACGGTGTAAAAGTAAAAAATAAAAAGTAAAATAAATAAGAGAAAAAAAATGTAAAGCGCCCCGTCCTTGCAAGCTCACGCGCAGAAGCAAACACATACTTAAGTTGCGCCTGCATATGAAAACGGTGTTCAAACCACACATCTGAGGTATCACCGCGATAGTTAGAGCGAGAGCAATAATTTTAGCACTAGAGCTCCTCTGTAACTGAACTGATAACCTGTAGAAACGTCGCCAATGGAGATTTTTAGGTTACAAAGTTTGTCGCTATTCTGCGAGCAGGCGCAATTTCAAAGTATGACATGTTGGGTATCAGTTTACTCGGCGTAACATTATCCTTCACAATATGGAAAAAAATTGGGCTAACTTTACTGTTGTCTTATTTTTATCACTCAAAAAAGTGAATTTTTTTTTAAAAAAATTGCGCTTGTAAGACTGCTGCTCAAATATGGTGCGACAAAGTTTTGAAATGACCACTATTATATTCTCTAGGATGTTAGGAAAAAAATATATAATGTTTGGGGGGTTTAAGTAATGTTATAGCAAAAAAAAACAGTTTTAACTTGTAAACACCAAGTCCACAAAATAGGCCTAGTGTTGAAGTGATTAAGCAGCGAGGATGAAGGACAACTTGATAGAACAAAAAATATATGGAAAAAAATAGGAAGACTTCAAAAGCTCTAGCAATTATAGGAAAATCCTACTGGGAGAGTTAAGGTAAAGAAAAGATAGAAGTTGGGTAGAGCCAGGGTAAGACCAGCCCTCAAAGAAACATAGGGTTGTGGGGGGGGGGGAATAGGAGGGTTAACCTGGGACCCGTGTCTATTGGCAGGGCCTGGGAATGTTGTAAATCGCTGATCGGTTAACTTACTCAGAAGTGGGAGCGGGTACCCGTCAAATCCAGGTACCCACTCCCCCCCAAAAAGTGCCAAATGTGGCAGTGGAGGGGGAAGGGGGCAAACAAGTGGAGCTTTCCCTTTTGATTGGAACTCCACTTTAAATGTGCACCTGTCTCTGCCACTATGAAAGAATGACACCCTAGAGAACACACATGTGTTTGAAATATTTGCTTAATGCACTATATGTTTCTCAGAACTGTCCTGAAGAATAAACGGATGCTGACATAACACTGCACCACTATAATATACAGATTCCAAGGTTTGCTTTTGATAGCTGCTCAAATAAACAGTGTTGCACAGTGCTTCAATAAACTTTCACTTTAATTCTTTACAAACATGTGAACTTCTTGGCTTTATATTCTCAAACAAGTAAGCTTTGGACCTAGCCTATATGAAAAAACTATTCTGTACCTGAAAAAAGTTACTACTGTTCAGGCATGAAGTAATAATTTTTACTTTGGTCTCTGAATTAAGATCTCTCTTGTGCTGTTCTGTGAATGTGTTAGTAAAGTCAGTTATGACAAAACTTGCTAACAGGGAGGGTTTTTTATAACAGTAGAGACTCTAGAGATCTCTTCTGTTATAAATCTCCCCATCTGTCAGCGAGTAATGTGATCTGAGCCGCACATGTGCAGCTCAGATCAAATTTATGGCCCACTCAATGTGACTCCCATGCGCATGCAAGGGAGTGACGTCACCCTGGCATAGCCAATCAAGCAGCCGCATTTGCAGATTGCAAACCCAGAAGAAAGATTGGGTGAAGAGGGGAGATGCTGGGGACAAGGGAGAGTGCAGCGCTGGAGGGCTGCATTTGTAGGCAAGTCTGTCATAATATACTAGTATGCAGTGCATTATGCCTTAAAGCCTTCAAAGGATCTATGTGTTAAAAAAAAAAAAAAAAAGTATAGACTTTAGTACCACTTTAAGTATTATCCAATCTCTCAGGGCACTTTGTATCCCTTTCTTCTAGCACTCAAATGATCCTCCTCTTCACTCTTTCTGATCAGTACTTAGAGTGTCATTAAACCCGGACTATGGCAAACTCTCATTATATGCTCTATAACAGAGTATGCAGACACACAACACCACTAAAGCATTTGTTTTGAGTAGAGTGGAATATACCTGGTTGCTCCTGCCTTCAGCTGTTCCTCCTCTCTGTGTCCCCACTGCAGGCTGAGATTGTGAAGACCAGCTGGTGATCTCTATGGAACATGCTCAATTTCAGTCCCCTTCTGAGCTCTTCATTTCCTCTTCCTTATCTGTGCAGCCCATGTGACTATAGAGTTACACATGTGGGCTTATACACAGCAGTAAATTACATTCATCCCCTTCTCTGTGTCCTTCTAGCACTAAACACTATGGGGGCAGGATATAGTACGCTGATTGATTACATTCACTAAAAGACTCACAAAAAAGCCTAGTCTTAATATAAATCAGTATTAAATATATCAAATGTAATTGCTGATAAAGTACAAAAAAGAGCCTTGGATGCAGATGCCATCTGCAAAATGAAAAGCTAGTGTCAATCATCTTTGACTCTGCCTGCACCATATTAATGCACACAAAACAAACACCTAGTGCTCAATAAAGATTTATAGGCAGCTATAAAACAGTGTTTTTATATTTATAATTGAATTTGAATTACTCTTCTGAAATTGTTTTTTTAGTGATGTGATTGGCACAGCACCAATCATACTGTCCACAGCATACATCAGAAGAGAAATAGAAGCCACTCCCAATGAGTATCTATGGGCAAATTCAGATTGCCCTCAGATGCAGTTTGCTTACATTTGTCATCAGTTTGAGTTGCTTCAGCATTCCTTAACAATGTATTAGACCTGCAGTTGACCTTTGTTGACCTCTTTCTAAGCTGCATCAGCCTGCTTCAAGCATGATTTGCATTCTTAAAGGCTAAGTTCACCTTTTTTTCTAAATTCCAAATTCCCTACGTACCAATGTAACATTAATGCACTTCTTTTGCAAAAAAGAAAACACTTTCTATTTATCCTATGCCAGCCTTTACCTCAGTTCCCAGCTCGTTAAAAAAATAAATAAATTCTCCAACCTGGACATACCTTAGGTCTTGAAAACTAGTAAGACACAGAAAGGGGTTCACTAGCTCACCTCAATAACACACATCCTGCTTCTGCCCTCCCCTTCCATGAGTTCACTCCTACCCACCTCTTCAGCTTAATGCATTTCCAATGCAATCAGCAATTACCATTCTCACCAAATACACAGCCAGTGATCAATTTTTTTCCCACCTTACCTTCATCTTGTATAGATTGCTCATTTAGCAGAATGTGCAGAAGCTGAGCAATCAGATAACAGATTATGTGGATCAGAGCTGTAGTATTGAAAACAGGAGAAGTATGTCCTGGATTCTGTAAAGCTCACCATACACTATACAATTTGATTGTAGAATCTCTTTTAGATCTACCATCAACTGTGTAGCGCAAGGGCCTGCCTGATTAATTACAGAGTGATTGGATAAATGGTGTGTCCTACTATTATATAGTTTTGGTAAATCTAAAGGAGATCGTACAGAGATCGTACATTTAGATTGTACAGTGTATGGCCACCTTTATACACCTAAAATTAACTAGTTTGTGCTTTTTCAGTGCCATTAATTAACGGCACATCAAACAGATAAGCAAACACACATGTTGCCACATGACAAAAACAAATGACAAACAGCAAAATGTACAGTACAATACATGCAACCCGTAAGACACCAAAATGTCCCATGAGCTACTTTACCACGTGCAATGCAGCCCATTGAAATAAATGCACTATGCATGTCGCTGAAAAAACGAGCCAAAAAAGGTATGGTCTCACTACACTAGGTGTGAATGGGACCTGAAAATGAAATTGGTGTGTTTACACAAGAACAATGACACTCCATTCACATCTGCACATTTCCAAATGCATAGCAAACTGCACAGAACATGCTTGCTTTGCCATGAATTTCAGAAATTGCTGCAAATGTACCAAAAAGCACAGTAAAAAATGCACCACACTCCACTCTAAAAAAGTTCTGGAGCTTCTTTGGGACGATTGTTGCACGTAGGGCATCCCATTCAAGTAAATGGGTTGCCCTACTCGTGATGAGCAAAAACGCTCCAAAATGCCCCAAAAAAATGCATGCACTATGTGGTGAACAAGGCCTGACAGTGTCTCCATCCACTCTCCCTTATGTACTTGTATAAATCTGGCCATACACTATGCAATTTGATTACTTTAGATTTACCAGAACTATGGAATTTGAGGACACACCTGAAAATCTGTTTGTATCAAATCAGACAGGCGCTTGCACTACATAGCTGATAGCAGATCTTTAGACCATTAGGAGAGTATACAGAAAGTGAGTGAAAGGTGGTATATCATGAGAGGGATTGGGATCAGTTAGATCTGTCATGCCCCTGCCAACTCAGCCCCCATACAGTTAGAACACTCATAGGGAACACAGTTAACCCCTTGATTACCCCCTGCAGGTTAACCCCTTCCCTGCCAATTACATTTATACAGTAATCAGTGGCTATTTGATCTGATCGCTGTATAAATGTCAATGGTCCCAAAAAAGTGTCAAAAATGTCCGATATGTCTGCCACAATATCACAGTCCCAATAAAAAGCGCAGATCACCGCCATTACTAGTAAAAAATAAAAAGTAAAAATGCCATAAATTAATTCTCATGGTTTGTAAACACGTCAACTTTTGCGCAAACCAATCAATATACGCCGATTGTGATTTCTTTTTTTTACCACAAATATGTAGAAGAATATATATCGGCCAAAACTGATGAATAAATTTGTTTTGTTTTTTTTTGTTTTTTTATAATTTTTTTTTTAGGATATTTATTATAGCAAAAAGTAAAAAATATTGTTTTTCTTTCAAAATTGTCTCTCTTTTTTTTTGTTTATAGAGCAAAAATTAAAAACCGCAGAGGTGATCAAATACCACCAAAAGGAAGCTTGATTTGTGAAAAAAAGGACGTCAATTTTGTTTGGGTACAAGGTCGCATGACTGCGCAATTGTCAGTTAAAGCGATGCAGTGCCGAATCACAAAAAGTGCTCGGGTCAGGAAGGGGGTAAATCCTTCCGGGGCTAAAGTGGTTAAAAGAAAACTTTTTTTTTTAGGAGCCTTTTTAATTATCTTTTTCTATGCAGCAAATAATTTACCTCTAAGAACAGAGACTTC
Source organism: Glandirana rugosa (assembly GCA_018402905.1). Taxonomy (NCBI): domain Eukaryota; kingdom Metazoa; phylum Chordata; class Amphibia; order Anura; family Ranidae; genus Glandirana; species Glandirana rugosa. The sequence goes on from BLSH010138675.1 coordinate 173,141, forward strand.
AGACTTCCGGTTCCGGCGCCGTATGGAGAGGAGCTAGGAGACTTCAGCTCCGCTCCCCTGTCAGCAATCCGGCTTACAAAAGCGGTGATCAAGGTGTTATCACCCAGCCAAACCCACCCCAACAACCCAGGGAACCGTATGGACCGCTCACTACACAGACCAATAAAGGGGGAGAGAAGACGCATGCTGCAGCCAATATGGCCGCCACAGCACAGCCACAAACACAGGTACTGTCCTACGCAGCAAAGCTGGCAACACCCACACCTATTCTGCACACAGACAACTCTGCTTTACATACCCAGCAGCAAATGACAAACCCCCCAGCAACAGAGCCATCATCCCCAGGGGACATAGCGCAAGCGGTGGCGTTACTTATGAAGCCCATGATCACTGATGCAGTTGAATCAGCAGTACAAAAGGGCATAGAACAGTTACAGAAAGAACTCCAATCGCAATCTACCAGGCTTATTCAAGCTGAAGACAGGCTCTCTAGTGTTGAAGACGACACAAACGCCCTAATCGCCTCAGTTGCAAAACTGACAGCAAACCAGAAAGACCTACAAGACAAGGTAATTGACTTAGAGAACAGGGCCAGGAGGAACAACCTCCGCGTCATTGGCCTTCCTGAATCCTACTCACCTCACACTCTGTCTAAATTATGCGGCGTGGCCATACCAGAACTTTTGGGACTCCGCACCCCATGCATAGTGGAACGGGCGCACAGGATCGGGCAGCCATCTGACACACGCTCAAAACCCAGAGCAGTCATTGTCAAATATTTGAACTATGTCGACAAGCAAGCCATTCTACAAAACTTCAGGAGGGCCCGGTCCCTAGTGTTTGAAGGGCATAGCCTACTAATATTTGCGGACTACTCCATTGAAGTTATGCAAAAAAGGAAGGTGTTTTCACCTGTTTGTTCCACTCTCCATGACCGCAACATCAAATTCAGTCTGGCCTACCCCGCAACCCTCTACTTCCAATCACCACAAGGTGAGAAAATGTCATTCACATCACCTCAGGAAGCCGAACAGTACATAAACGAAGCATTACAGATGGACATGGATCAAACCCCTCAAGTGGAGGCCAACACAAGAAACTCGCCTAGAAAGTCGTCTATCATCTCAAACAAGTCTGGAAGCCCGGTGAAACCCCCCTACAAGAGGGTACGTTTCGGCCCGAACGAGCTGCAACAAGTACAAGCCTAACTGGAAGGATCTACCGTCCTGGACTCGCTTCCAACCCACCCCAACAGTATTATTTGTTACAACGTTTAACCTCATCATATCCCCACAGAACGACCAGATACCAATACTAAGCCATGGCTGAATGAAAACTGAACTGACATCATCTCCAAAGACCCCACACTGGGGATGCAAACCTAGCCAAGAGACTCTGCATTTTCTCAGTTCAAGAGATGCTACGAAGCTGTGGTAAAATCATTTCAGACCGTTAACTGTTAACATGTTTCTTTGCCTTAATGTTTATGATTGTTATGTATCAGGGCAGTTTGATTCTGCATGTCACCCCTCAGGGGTCTGAGTCCTCGTGGACGGGCCCCCCTCCGGATCACTGGTCCCACCCCCCGGTTCCCACCGGTTGGGAGGGGGCCAGGTCTGGACGGGACTCACCCTCGAGCACCAAAGTGGTACTGGGGAATCATTTATGGACCTCACTAAACATAGACTAATTCTGGACAGGTTGAGGAGCCTCCTAACCCCTTACCACAGTCACAGTTTGATCCTCCTCCTCCTCTCCCACCATCCTGGCCCCCCCCTCTCACCCCCCTCTGCATAACAAATTCTCACCCTCCCCGTACGGGGAAGTCGCCCCCATCCGAAAATTAAATGGATGACAGGGTCGGACACCAAACCTATGATAGTACTCCCCTCCTCATGGAAAAAGGTGAAGTCCATGAAGGGTGTCCCAAATGGTACTCTCTTCCGATGTTTGATTTACTTAAACCTGTTTTATTCGCATTTTAGCAAAAACTGTTTTGCACTGTGCCCACTCCTCAGCCCCGGGGTAAACCCTTTCGGGAAGCCCGTATCCGGGCTGGTCCCAATCATTGCTTATACTAAAAGTGAACAATGGATCCCCCCGGGCTCTGGAGTAACATAACAATAGTGTCCTGGAACGTCAAGGGACTAAGGTCTCCACAGAAGCGTATGCAGATACTAAGACATCTGAAAAAACTCAAAGTCGATGTGGCGCTATTACAGGAGACACACCTAGGTGCAGAGGATCTTCCAAGACTTCGAAAGCTATGGGTAGGAGAGGTAATAGGATCCCCGGCATTGGGGAAAAAAGCAGGGGTGGCTATCTTACTCAGCAAGAAGCTACCCTACACCGTCCGAAACTCAACTTCGGATCAGCTGGGCCGCAGAGCTACCATACACCTAACCATAGGCGGTAGAGATTTAGCCATCTCTAATGTGTACGCGGAAAACTCTCCTACCCAGAGCTTCTATCAAAATTTAAACTCATGGGCCCTTCAGGTCCCAGAAACCCTCCATCTAATTGGAGGGGACTTCAATTCTATCATGCACAACATGGAAGACCGCACGTTCAACCGTATCCAACCTGCTAACTCACCTGACACACAGCAAACACCACTAGCTGAAGCGGTAGCCACTTTAAACCTAACGGACGTCTGGCGGATGCTACATCCTACGGACAATGAATATACCTTCTATTCCCATCCCCACAAAATATTTACACGTATTGACTATCTTTTTGCCTCCAGACCCCTATTACCCATGATAAACTCAGCCTCAATAGGAGACATGGCGATATCTGACCATGCTCCGGTTTTGGTAACCATTTCAAACCTCCTCCAAAAAAAAACAGGGATGCCTTGGAGATTTCCCACTTACCTAGCCCAAAACGAAAAACTAAAACACACTCTGCAACAGGCATGGGCCGATTACCAAAAAAAAAAACATAGAATCCCTTCAAACTCCCAACCTCTACTGGGAAGCTGGTAAGGCCGTTCTTAGGGGTCACATCATGTCCTTCTCAAACAACTTTAAAAAACAAACCCTATCCGAGCTACAAAAAGCCAGCCAAGCACTTAGGGATGCACAAAGCCACCTAAACCTTTCACGCACGCCTGAGAACATCCGAGCCTGGCAACAGGCAAAGCAACTATTCGACCAATGGTCGGTCGATCAAGAAAATATACATCAATTTCACACGAAAGTCTATTTCCACAAATACGGGAATAAAGCAGGCAGGCTGCTGGCTCGGATGGTCGCGGGTAGGTTTTCCCCAACACATATTTCATCCCTAAAAGACCAGAAGGGAGCCATTACATCAAACCCATCCCAGATAGAGGAAATACTCACAACATTCTACAAAAACCTGTACACCACAGACCGCATGGACAAATCAGCAGCAGAGGAAATATTACAAGCAGCAAACCTTCCCAAAATTAATACATCCCAATTAGAGACACTTAACGCCCCGTTCACCCTGACAGAAATCTTATCAACAATCAAGTCACTAGCTAGAGGTAAAGCCCCAGGCCCAGACGGCCTATCCTCCGACTTCTATAAAATGACATTAGATTTTATTCCAAATACGCTCCACCATGTATACGAGCACAACTGGAAAGGCGGTCCCTACCTTCCCACAGGCCAACAGGCATACATTAAACTATTAAAGATAAAGTCAACACTCGTGTAATTAGTCCAGTGTTAGCAGCGCTTCCAGAGTAATATGGTAGATAACAAAATAAAAATTGATATTAAATGTTCAGTGAAAAAGTGCCATCACAACTGAAATAGAAATTATCAAATTACATACGGACAACCGGACACCCTTCCATCCCTGGCGGAAAGGTCAACACGAGCATATGTACCACCTCGCATAAACCTTATTTTAGATTACAGTAAAATATCTTCAGCCTCCTATCCGGCAGACCCGGACCCCGAAATGGAGATCGATCACTGAACTAACAACTATTCTAAAGACAGTCCCACTTGCCCCGCAATTCACAGAGATTAACCCTACATAATTAAAACCCTTCCAAACGACGAACATTATAAAGGAGACGACGACTAAACAGGTACGCCAGACACCACATGTCCAAAAACATCTTACAACACTCATAAAGGAGATAGAC
>BLSH010138675.1:196927-214859 GCA_018402905.1 Glandirana rugosa
GTACCCGTAGGCAGTTGAATCCTTATCCCTATGATAATTCTTTTAGAAGATCGAAGTTCAGACATTGATCCAAATCTCTTCTAAACTAAATAGGGAGCATAAAGCAATCATAGCCAAATTGACAGCCGATTTTTTAGCACAGAGCAAAGCTCACAAACAACACCCGACTACTGAATCATTGGCGAATAGAGAGTCAACGAGGCTGGCATTGAATTTAGCATTGACGACTCAGGCTGAAAAACAACTTAGGTGGACGGGGCTCGCTTCTATTTACATAAGGATAGGATGGGCTCTAAATTGGCAGGCAAGATTTCACCTAGGATACATTGCACGACTGTACCCAAGATTAGGGACACAGAGGGTTCATTCACTCAGAATCCTAAGCGGATCATGGAACTTTTCCAGTGTTTTTATACGGAGCTTTATAAGGGGGAGGAGGATAAGGACTCAGGACAGAACGTGAAGCTAGAAGATTTTCTTAATAGTATCCCTATTCCTAAGTTGACGGATGCCCATGTTGCAGAATTGGAGGAACCAATATCGGAGGCTGAGGCTTTAGATGCAATTAAGAGAGCCAAGCAGAACTCTGCCCCAGGGCCTGACGGCTTCTCGGCCGGCTATTATAAGAAATTTTCCTCTACTCTTGCTCCACATATGGTGAAGTTTTTTAATTTTCTGAGGGGTGATTCTCCCCTGGATAAAGCCCTGAATTCTGCATACATCTCAGTTTTACCTAAACCAGGCAAAGACACCAGTACAGTCAACAACTATAGACCAATTTCCCTGATCAATAATGATCTCAAGCTCTTAACCAAAATACTTGCCAACAGATTATCTTCATTCATTGCTCAATATGTATGCCAGGATCAGGCAGGTTTTATCCCGGGGAGACAAGGCACCGATCAAATAAGGAGAGCCATTGATGTTATCTCCCTTCTCAATTCTAGGTGGGATGGGGGTCGCCCACAAGAAGGTTACATCCTATCCATTGATATCCAAAAGGCATTTGACACGGTCTCGTGGCCTTATATTTTTAAAACTCTAACTAGATGGGGATTCGGTCCTAGTTTCCTAGGCATATTACACTCGCTGTATTCCACACCCTCTGCACAGGTCAAGCTGCAAGGCTATTTTTCGGAGACTTTCAGAATTGAGAGGGGCACGAGACAGGGGTGTCCGCTTTCCCCTTTAGTTTTTGCGATAGCTATCGAGACACTAGCCATTGCAATTAGACAGCATGTTAACATCAAAGGGGTTCAATGCGGGCCCAGAGAACATAAATGCGCATTGTTTGCGGATGATCTGTTATTATTTGTCACATCTCCATTGATCTCGACTCCCAATATTTTTGCCACGTTGGACCAATTTGGAGAGGTCTCTGGGCTTAAAGTCAACATAAACAAATCACAGGCATTAAATATTTCGGTCCCACCAGTCCTCCTCGGCTCACTTAAGTATCATTTTAACTTTGAATGGGGTCAGGCTTCCATCCCCTATTTGGGTGTGGGTCTGACTCCCAGGTATGACTCCCTATACAAAGCAAACTACCCCCCAATGTTTCATAAACTGACGACAGGCATGGCTACTTGGTCCAAATTGGAGCTTTCTTGGCTAGGTCGCATCCATGCTATCAAAATGACACTGTTACCGCGTCTGTTATATCTCTTTAGAGCCTTGCCCATCCCTATCCTGAAAACCCAATTTCAATCTAAAGTATTAAAATTTATATGGGGCTCAAAAGGCAGCAGATGTTCACGGCACATCATGTTCCGCTTGAAATCTCAGGGTGGGTTAGGAGTCCCAAATTTATGGTGGTATTTTCAGGCAGCCCAGCTGACCCAAATCTCTATGGCATATGTCAGTAGCGGTAAACCTGACTGGCTTCTTATGGAGAGGGAAGCAACCCCACACCATACGATAGACTATCTAATCTGGTCACCCCGGAATCTTAGACCTCCAATTCTTTCCCCTACGCTTTCGCAATCAATAGCCCTTTGTGACCGCCTGCTAGTCCCCAGTCTAGCCTCGCCCTTACGCCCTCTGGCCCATCTGTTCAACAATCCGAGCTTCGCCCCGGGTCTCAATATTTATGCTTTTAGGTGGTGGCTTAATAAGGGTCTTTTTCGGATTGGACATTTTTTCTCCCCGGTGGGTCCTCTGACAGCGGGATTTTGCTGCAGCAAATTAGAAATGCCCACCGAGGAGAAATTTCGTTATATACAAATATCCCATTACCTGCACTCCATTTGGCCTAACAAACCTGAACCTCCAAATATCACGCCCTACGAAAACTGGTGCTCTGGCATCAGGGATCAGAAGGGAGGAATCTCGCTTATTTACGCCGCACTTGCTGATAACCAAACTAAACCATCCTACGCTGTAGTATGGGAGAAGGAATTAGATGATTCATGGCCCTTAGAGGTCTGGAATGGGGGGATACAGTCATCATTCAAGGGTATAGTAAACATCTCTCTGATCGAGGCAAATATTAAAGTGATCACTCAATGGTATAGAGTCCCTTACTCTTTAGCAAGAATTTTTCCCGGTACCTCATCCTTATGCTTCAGAAACTGTACCCATACGGGCACTATGTTACATGTTTGGTGGTCATGCCCACGAATTAGGGGTCTTTGGAATAAGATCTTTACAATTATCCGCAAAATCACGGGGGAGGCAGTTCCCCAATCTCCAGGGATAGCACTTTTCAATCAAAAAATTGATCATCTTAATAAATACCATCACAGATTAGTCTTCTTCATTCTGACTGCCACTAAGATTACTATAGCTAAGTATTGGAAGAAGCACAATGTGCCTTTGGCCGCAGTCAGACGCAAGATCTCATGGATCCTAACACAAGAAAAGGCAGTGAGTATCCTTTTGGATAAAGTCCCCGACCTTTGAACGGACCTGGGAACCTTGGATGACATTCTCCCACCTCACCTCGGGTATGGAAGTTAGTGATCCCCAACGGAATACACTCGGATGACTGAGGAACGTACTCTTTTTCTGCTTTCTTCTCAACCTCTTACTAGTCTTCTCCTTCTTCCACTTCCTTTCCTTCCTTTTTTTTTCCCCTCTTCTTCCGACCCCCCCCCATGTGTTCCCTGAGGCAGGGGATATGGGGGAGAGCTACTGATTGCAAGGTCAATTCTTATGTTCTAAGAAGAATGTATGGTTGTTCTTTATGGGGTTTTCCTCCGCTGAGGATAGGGGCCCACAATAGGTCCTACCTCTCTAGACTGTAAGGACCTGGGGAGGAGACAGGGTCTACAGCAGGATCCCTTTAGGGGTGGTCCTAGTTATCCTGCCCCTAGGTCCTCGGATTGCTAAATACTTGAGCTGAGGGATAACGGTCCTACACCAAGCTTAGTTCATGCGGATGGTAAGGCTCTGGGCCCTCTCTGTATGGGAACCCAAATACATCCTCTGGTATACCTAAGTGACTACACCTGTTTAATGAGTTTAATCTGTTTCATGCTCGGCTTAACATGGTTATGTATCTTTTCTGCATTTGCCTAAATTGATTGTATTGAACGTAATACTCAATAAAGCTTTTGAAATCGAAAAAAAAAAAAAAAAATTACGGGGGATATTAAAGCGGACTTTCATAATCTCAGGACTAGAATGGAGACCATTGAACAAAAATTGGATTTCACGGTAGCCAGAACCAACCAAAACTCGGATCACCTACAAGTTTTACAGGATCAGCTTGACACCGCCCTTGCAAGAATTGACGACCTGGAAAACAGATCACGAAGATATAACTTTAGAGTAAGGGGTCTCCCAGAATCTATAACTGAAGTTAGCCCTGCAATCCAGGACCTGATCCAATCCATCATCCCAAATATACCCAGCCACAGATTAGAGCTGGACAGAGCCCATAGATCACTTGGTCCCCAAAGGAAAGATGGATCCCCAAGAGACATTGTAGTTAAGCCTCACTTTTATGCCATCAAGGAGGAAATAATGAGAGCCTCCGGGTCCAAACCGTCTATTTCCTGCATGGGGCACACTGTTCAGATCTTCGCGGACTTATCACCGAATACTATTCAAAAGAGGAGAGCCTTAAGACCGCTTCTTTCAGTTCTACAACGAGCAGAGCTCAAGTACTGGTGGGCCTTTCCGTTTGCAGTCAAATTCAATCTAAAAGGGAAAACATTTGCATTCTCCACCTTGGCGGAAGGAGAAAAACTCCTCCTACAACTGAAGTTGATCACCCAAGAAGCTCCTATGGATCTTACTGACACAGCTGGTTCCCACGCAAAGAGACCAACCCCATCCAGTCCAATCTCACCGCTCTGGACCAAGTCTAAGAGCAAGAAGGCAAGAGACAACAGACCTCCATGATTCTCAGACTGGCCAATATAGCATTTTTTCAACTACATTCGGTATAGGTCCCTCTTGAGAATATGAAGGTTCCTTTCATAAAATTAGGAGTCTGTTGTGTTTCAAGGATGTGTTGACTCCTCCCCTTTGATTTTTGGCCACGGTATACTTCTGTTATAACTAATTAACTTTTCTGGACTCTTTTATTACATAACCTAGTTCAGTCCCTCATGTTATGAGAGTCTTTAAGCCTCCTTAATGTATCTAAACTTGGATAGTTACTTATAGCCCTCACTAAATGCATACTTCCAGGGCTCTTTATTTTTGTTCTTCTACAGAAATTGATTCAGCCGGGGGGGTATCACGGCCGGGGTGGGCCCCCATGTGCCTCTACTTATTCCAGGGAATTTCTAGAAACTCCTTGGAGTGAGTTGTCTGCCCAGATGGGTCAGATATTGGATTATTTTTACTGTTCAATTAATGTTTTGTTCCCTCTTAGTAGGGCAAATGAAGCAGAACAGAGGGGGCTTTTTGCCCCCTCTGGTGCTGACTTCTACAACTCGATACAGTTATTATTGTTTCGTTACTATATCTTTCTTCTCTTTCTACCTTCCCCCTTTCTCTCCTTCTTGGAAAAATCACCTAACCATCGTCTTGATTTCAGACGCTCCCAGACATGCTGCTCGCGAAGCTGGGTTCCTGAATCTCCTTGAACTGTACACTACCCCATCGGGAACATCCGAGAACAGGGTGAGTTCCGTAGTAACCATATGCCTCAAACCTCAAAAGCTCCATGGCTAAAATGTTCCACAGACATCTTAGAATAGCAACCCATAATGTTCAGGGCCTGAACTCTCCTGTCAAACGGAGGAAAATACTCTCCCAATACAAAGCACTTAATCTAGACATCGTTATGGTCCTAGAGACCCATTTTCCGATACGGTACAGCCCTAAATTCCTTCACCCGCACTACCCCAAGTTTTACTTGGCTAATGCAGAAACTAAAAGAAAAGGAGTGGCAATCCTTTTTTCCAAAAACTGTGGCTTCTCCCTTCTCAGGGAAATCAAGGACCCACAAGGGAGATATATCATAATCAAAGGCACCATAGATGGAACACTCTGCACCTTGATCTCCTACTATGCCCCCAACAAGGGTCAAATTGACTTTTTTTAAAGCGCTATTTGGCTTTATCCAGTCCCACCTGGAGGGCAGGGTCATACTGGGAGGCGACTCTAATATCACCTTTGATCAAGGACTTGATAAAACTAGACCTATCGGAAACCAATTGACGCACCCAACCAAAGCAAGCCTGAAATTGGCAAAATTACTTCACTCTTTCAATATGTCAGATGCATGGAGAGAAATGAGCCCAAACAGGAGAGATTACACACATTTTTCTTACCCTCATAACTCATATGCCCGAATAGACCACATATTGGTACAGACACACATGACTCCTCTAGTAATGAACTCGCAAATAATTGACACCCCACTCTCGGATCACTCCTTAGTCCTCATACAACTCCGTTCAGATCCAATCTATGCAAAACAATCCCACTGGAGATTAAATGAGTCACTACTAACTGATACCATTAGGCTCACGGAAATTAACAATTCCCTCAAGGAATATTTCCTCCTCAATAACAAAGAAGAGAATTCTATGGGCAGCTCATAAAGCTTTCATTAGAGGAACACTCATTCAGATAGCCTCAAAAATTAAGAAAGAGAGATCAGCAGATTTAGCCAAACTGGAAAAATCATTTGCATCTTTGATGGCTTCACATAAAGCTAACCCAACTCACATTTTCACCGCCCAACTAGATACAGCCAGACTAGAACTTAATTTGGCCCTTACGGCCAAAACAGAGAGACAGATCCGTTGGAGCGGTCAGAAATTTATACTCAAAGCGATAAACCAGGTACGATATTAGCAGCTAGACTCTCCCCACAACAACGACATCATCATCTACCCAAAATTAGAGTCCCAGGCCATGGCCTTACCACTAACCCTACAAAGATCTTGGAAACCTTTCACAAATTTTATGCTGACCTCTATAGCGCTCCCAAACGGAAACCCCCAGACTCCCTTTCAGCCTTTCTTAAGGACATCCCTCTCCCCTCCTTAACACCTGAACACAAACAGTTATTAGAAGATCATATCACAGAGGAGGAGGTATTAGGGGTAATTAAAGACCTGAAAAAAAGTTCAGCCCCAGGACCGGATGGATTATCTATCCCTTATTATAAAGCATTCGCTGAAACCCTTTCCCCCCATTTAACCAGATTTTTTAACTTTAAAACACAGGGTAACCCCTTAGACCCCCAACTTAATTATGCCTTCATTTCAGTGATACCGAAGCCTGATAAGAACCCTGAGGAGGTTGCCAATTATAGACCTATATCACTGATAAACAATGATATAAAAATTTTAGCGAAAATACTAGCAAATAGAATAGCATCTTTCATAAACCCTTACATACACAAGGATCAAGTGGGCTTCATCCCGGGACGGCAAGGCCCGGACCAGATTCGTAGGGTGGTAGACCTGATTTCCATCCTATAATCCAACTGGGAGGGTGGGTCTAAACAACGGGGTATGGTCTTATCTCTAGACCTCCAAAAAGCCTTTGACTCTATCTCCTGGGACTACATAATCATGATTCTAGAAAAATGGGGTTTCGGCCAGCGCTTCATGGGGATCATTAGGGCCCTCTACTCCTCCCCTACGGCCCGAATAAGGCTACAGGGATACCTCTCGAATCCGATATATATAAACACAGGGATGAGACAGGGGTGCCCCCTATCGCCACTTATCTTTGCGATCGCCATTGAAACCTTGGCGATTGCTATACGCCAAAACCCAAATATTAAAGGGATCTCCTGTGGCCCTCGGGAACATAAATGCGGATTGTTCACAGATGATATCCTCTTATTCATTACTTCCCCCCCACACATCTCTTCCCAACTTAAGTCTGCTACTACACTCTTTCGCTGTCCATTCGGGGCTAACTGTGAATTACGCTAAGTCATATGCTTTGAATGTTTCCCTCCCCAATGAAACAGTTACCTCCCTTCAACACTCCTTTCCTTTTAAATGGAGCTCTACTTCGATTAAATACTTAGGTATTAATCTAACAGCCAAGTTTGAGGACTTATATGCTACTAACTTCCCTGCTGCATATCGAAAGCTGGAAGAAGACCTAAAGTCCTGGGCACAATATAATCTCTCCTGGATGGGTAGAATCAATGCAGTCAAAATTACCCTCCTGCCATGGATCCTATACTTGTTTCGAGCTCTCCCAATTCCTATTAAGAAAAACCATCTAAGGTCTTTCCAAAGCAAAATCATCAAATTTGTCTGGAGTAGCTCAGGTTACAGATTCCCCCAAAGCACTCTGTACCGCCACAGGAAGAAAGGTGGGTTGGGTCTCCCTAATATATTCAAATATTACCAAGCAGCAAGGCTGGCACAACTCTCACGAGTATACTCGAAGTTGGAGCCTCCAGACTGGATCCAAATTGAAAGGCAGGCTGTCCCTAAACACACTTTAGACTTCCTCCTTTGGACTCTCCCAAAAAAAAGACCCCCTGTATTAGCTCCTACCCTCTCTTGCTCATTCAGATTATGGGACTCACTACGTACCCTCCCTGAATTGGTTTAAAGCCTGACACCCCTAGCGCACATATTTAATAATCCAGACTTCCCTCCCGGTCTAGACATCAAGGCATTTAAATGGTGGTTGGATAAAGGATTGTACCGTTTAGGACATTACTTTACACCCTCAGGCCCCATCTCCATGGGTCACTGCATAGGCAAACTAGATCTCCCAGATTATGAAAAGTTTAGATTCCGCCAAATCTCCCACTTTCTAAAGCATATCTGTCAGGAAAAGCCACTTCCCCCAAGCATTACAGCCTATGAACTTTGGTGTGGCCAAGCCATGGAGCAAAAAGGAGGCATTTCGGTAATCTATGCGGCCCTCACCTGTCCAGTAGTAAAGGCTCCCTACATGATGAGTTGGGAGGAAGATCTTCAGATCTCATGGGACATTGACACATGGCATAGAGCCCTTTCTGATTCATTCAGAGGCATATTAAACACAGTCCTCATGGAGGCAAGCATTAAGGTTATAACTAGGTGGTATCTCACTCCTGCTAAACTGGCTCATATCTACTCATCGGCTGACCCACAGCGCTTTAGAGGCTGTGGCCTCATAGGCTCAATGCCACATGTATGGTGGCAATGCCCGAGAATAAGACCCTTCTGGAGGAAAATCTTTAATCTCATAGAGAAGTTGACCAAGAGGCAGATCCCCAGATCTCCCGAGGTGGCCCTACTCAACGCCCACATCCCAAAACTTTCCTTATCTAACAGGAAACTGGTAAAATTTGTCTTAATTGGAGCCAAACTTTCTGTGGCAAAAGCCTGGAAAAAACCAAAGGTCTCTTACACAGCTGCAGTCAGGAAAATATCATGGATTATGTCCCAGGAGAAATTATCCAGCATTCTCACAGACACTGTTGGAAGGTTCAAGGAGATTTGGGAACCCTGGGCAGCTTTCATGGGTGTTCCCTGGACCGCAACACCAGCAGGTAATCAGTCGGAATGGATATGATTTGAGATTGGGTGTTCCCCCCCCCCTTTTTTTTTTTTTCTCTTCCTCTCTCACACTTCACTTTCCTTCCCCTGCTGTCCTCTCTATTCTTCTTCTCTCATTGTACTTCAACTTATCCCCGTTTTTCGAATAAATTTATCTTTAGTTTTAATGTTCTCGGTAGGAATGTGATGATATGGATATTGAATCATTTCTAGCATACGATTGAAGGGGTTTTACTGCTTATATAGATGGCAGGCCTCTAGCTTAGATCTTCCTAAAGAGGCGGGTCTCCCCTCCTGACACAGAATGATCCCAGTTTGGGGTGGCTGGAGGGTGAGAGATTCAGCCTTGCCTCTACCGCTCATTTACCTTAGGCTTGGGTATATATCTCTGCTTGAGTATACAGTCCTAGCAAGTGGTGAAATCTCCAACAACAACATCCATTGCAAGTTAGTTTGTTTGTACACTCTTTTTGCCATATGATCACCTTGTTGTTATTTAATTTGAAGTACTGCATCTCCTTTTGTCATGTCAAAATTTAAAATAAAAATCTTTTGAAAGTAAATAGAGTCAATAGAACTTTAAAGGAATTCTCTCCAGATTAATCAAACACAGACCCTCCCATAACAGGGACTGGGCAATCCCTCAAGGCCAGTGGCTCACTAAAGGCAAATTCAACAACCCTCCTCTCCAGAGCCTTCCTAGGAAGAGACTTAATTTCCTCTGCTGTCACTCGCCACTGCCGAAGCATTTTCAGGTACAGGGCAACATAAGCCGGGAGCTTACCATGTCAGACCCTCAGGATTTTCACAGACTGTTTGTCTGTGGTTCCTCTAACTCTGCTTTCAAGATTCATCAGGCAAGCATTTATGTTGTGTATTGTCTTGTATGTGTTTTATCTGGTTGTATATGTTCCCATGTTCTTTTGAGGCAACATATAAATGTAAATGATAGAGAATACTGTCATTTATATATATCAAAATGAAATACTATGGATATTTATTATCTTTGTTCTATCGCTTTTTCTTTTTTATGTCCATAAAGTTTTATAGAAAAACTTGTAGAATACAATTTGAAACACTTAAGTCCTGTACACACGATGCAACGGTCGTACAACAACGGTCTTACAACAGCTTGTTGTACGATAATCCGAACGTTAGTACGCGCGGTTACAGCAGCCGACAATCAACAGTCATACAACAGAAGTTGGCTGAGCAGACTAGAAAACTTTTGTTGTACAACAAGCTGTTGCACGACTGTTGACTCGTGTGTACAGAAGTTAGCCCAACAAAAGATGTACGTGCAAAACATGCATGCTCAGAAGTCAGGAACGCCCGGAAGTGTTTGGTCGTGTAAACCTGCATTCCTAATTCACAAATCACATTCACCTGAACTTCCTGTTTAGACGCTCGTAATACATCACTACGTTTGGCTTTGTTGTACAACTACTTGACTCATGTCAATACGCAAGACACAACCGCCAACAGCCGATTTTATACAAAAGTTGAACGTGCGGTTGTACAACCGTTGCACCGTGTGTACGAGGCATTGAATGCAATACAATGGTCCCCATTCAACATCCAGTAAATGATGAGGTTCAAAAAGTATGTACATTACATATATCAGCCTAAGAGAGTTGAGAGTCCATTTAGTCAATCTCGGTAGCAATCTCTAACCAATGATAAGCAATGTATGTTGGTAGGTGTTATGTGGTAGGTGGTAAGATTTGTCTAAGTGTGTCAGCAAAGGTCAAATAAAGAGGTCACCGGGGTACTAGTTTAGTAAAGAAACATGAGAGAATTTATTTGGGAAGTGAGGAGATAGTGTTGGAGGAGGGGAGCTTAAGAATTTGGGAACATGGATACTTTGAGGGGTTCCAGAGAAGGGAACGGATACGGTGAGTGCTAAAGGATCTGGAAGGGTTAACTTCCTTTGATTTGAAGTGTGGGATCAGCTCTGGGATTTCTTGCGATATTCCTCTGTCGACTGGAAATCCATCCAGCACAGCCAAGTCCTTTTTATCAATAAATTTTTATTGGTATAAAATAAGTGATACATTTGAACTTGTACGTGCGTCATCCGTTTTACAAAGGGTATTTCAGTATTATGTAACATATACTAGGTAGTTCCAGTAGGTGATATATGTTATAGGTACAATACATTGATTAGACCATTCAATTATATGTTGGTACAGTGTTATATTTAGAGATTCATAGCAGACTTGTGTTAAGCGGAGTTTATTTCTTAGGTGTGGCTATTTTTGGCCATATACTCCATTGGTGCTCGAAGGAGGCTAGTTTAAGCTTGTTTATGGCTAGTGCTTTTTCAAAATTGTAATTATTCTGGACCATATTTACTAAGTCCGTTATATTTGGAGATGCGGGTGGTTTCCACATTGTAAAAAACAGTCTACGTGCTGCTAGTAATATGTGTGTTGCTACTTGTCTTCCTTGATGTGGGTAGTTTTCTATGCCCAGATGAAGAATGGCTAGGGCAGAATGTGGAGCTCTAAGAATTCCAGTTACTGATGCAAGAGTTCGGAAAACCTGGTTCCAGGAGCTCTTTAGGTTGGGGCATTCCCAAAAGGCATGTATGAGGTGTCCAATTTGGCCGTACCCTCTCCAACACAAGGGTGATGTTCCCTGGTATATTTTGGCAAGCCTATATGGCGTGAGGTGCCACCCTTTGGTTATTTTGAACATTAGTTCCCAATGTCTGACACAGTGCAAGGCTCTGTGCATTTCTCTGAATGCGTTTAGCCATTGTATTGGGGTGTATAAGGGTGTGTAGGTCTTTTTCCCATTTAGTGATCAGGGAGGTTTTCTGGAAATCTGTTTTTTCCTGAAGTATGTAGTAAAATAGGGTGATACCCTTGATTCCTGGGTTGGGGCGTGAAGTAGTAATCCCAAGCTTGTTCCAGAATTTGTGGTGATGGGGCTGTATGTTTGTTCTTGAAGTGGAATATCCGTATGCATGTAATTGTGAGCATTGGCCGATAGTTTGCTGGACTCATGTAGGGTATGGATTGTGCTGGGTACCATATGTCTTATGTGCGTTAGTCCCAGTTTCATTAGGTGGTTTGTTGACAGGTGTGGGATCAATGCTTCCATTACTGTTAGTGGAAAGTCACATTAGGTGGTTTTTAGATTGGCATTTTTCTGTTTTAGTAGATGTCGCCATGCCCAAATAGATGCTTCTATTGTAGGGGGTAATTCTGATAATGCCCATGGCTTCCACGAGTCACATGTTATAAATGTCGGGAGATGTTTGATTGGTGTTATGTTTGATTCTGCCTCCACCCATAGTGGTGTGTCTATCTCTTTAAACCAGTATTGTAGCTGATCCAGCCTTGTTGCCCAGTAGTAGTCTATTATGTCTACCATTCCTGCTCCCCTATGTTTTTGTGTAGAGTCATAGTTGCATTTTTACACCTGGTTTTCTTTCTGTCCCGCACGCATCTCCTGAGGCGTCTTAAGAGTGTGGTTAGGTAGTGTTTTGAGATTAGTACAGGTAGGGCCCTAAATAGATATAAAATTTGAGGCAGTACCATAATTTTTATAGCTGCTATTCGTCCTGCCCATGATAGATTTTTTTTGTGATATTTGTGAGCTGGGGTTCAATTTCTGTCATTAAGGAAGTTACGTTTGTGGAAATTAGGGAGGGCGTGTCTGAAGTTATGTTGATCCCTAAATAGGGCAGCCCTTTCATCCTCCATGCATATGGAAATTTGGTTTGTAGTTGCTTCTAAGTGTGGTTCAGGATAACTAAGTCTAGGATGGTAGATTTATTATAATTTATTTTGTAGTATGATACATTGCTGAATCCCAATAGAATTTGATGAGTGTGAGGGAGCGAAATATGGGGATCAGTTAGCGTCAGTGTGACATTGTCCCCAAAGAGGTTTCTAACATGTGCTCTGCCCCCAAATGTGAAACCCTTGTTGAGGGGGTAAGAGCGTATTACTTCAGCTAAGGGATCTATCATGAGATTGAAGATTGTTGGTGATAATGGGCACCCATGTCGAGTTCCATTGGATATGTAAAATGGTCTAGAAAGAAAGCCAGATTTGTACACTTGGGCTGTTGGGTTTGAATACAAGGCAAGTATTTCTAATAGGATAGGCCCTTGTAGGCCAAATTTTGATAGAACTGCAAACATGTAGTTCCATTGTACTCTGTCGAACGCCTTCTCTGCATCTATGGAGAGTAGCAGTTTTCTTAGCCTGGTATACTACATTTAGGATTCTTCTAGTGGCATCTGTCGACTGCCTCCCCCTCTCAAATCCCATCTGGTCTTGTTTGATTAGGAGTGGTAATGTATCAGGTAATCGTTTGGCCAATAGTTTTGCATAGACTTTGATGTCCATATTTAAGAGTGAGATCGGGCGAAAGTTGGCCGGTGTATTAGATTCTTTACCTGGTTTGGGGAGAGTGACTAAAAATGCTCTCAACATCTTGTCTGGAAATGAACCAGTTCGTGTTGCATGTGCAAAAGTCAACATTTTATTGAAAATTTTGAAATACTCATAGGATAAGCCGTCTGGTCCTAGTGATTTGCCATTGGGAAGTGATTTTATTCTTCTTTCTATTTCTTCAAATGTGTATGGTTCATTCAGTGCCTGGACTTGTGATTCTGATAATGTGGGAAGTTGGACTTTTGTCAGGAATTTCTGGATGTCCTCCATTGTGGGTTGGTGTGTGTCCTGGTCTTTGTTTAGATTATATAGTGCTTCATAATATTCAGCAAATTGGTTGGCTATATCCTGGGAGTTTGTTATGTTGTGACCAAGGGTTGTATGTTTAAGGTAAGAAATTCTTGTTTTGCATCTGATTCATTTTAGCCTATTAGGAAGGTATTTACCTGCCCTATTTGCATTGGTGTAAGTGTGTAGTTTAAGTCTGTCCTTTGATTGGCAGTCCTTCAGAGTATATGATCTTACCTCTCCCCACTGCTGCCCGACAGGAGATTAGTCCGGCAGAAGCCTTTCCCTTTAACCCATGTAGGAGGTTCCTGTTCCTGATATAATATGCTTAGCAAACATTAATATTATTATTATACATATATTAGGTAAATAATGTTACTTGTTTGTTAACTTCAATGTATATACAATGAATTATGAATTGTAATTTTTGTGCACTGTCACTGGCTTTTAGATATTGTCCATTCGTTTGGTGCAGATGCACTGTGGTTCCCAGCTCGGCAGAGGCGCAGCGTCCCTGAAACGCAGCGGTGCGGGCCTCTGGCAACACGCTGCTTCTTACACAACCTATGACTTGGGCGGTCTGCCCTTTGGCCAATGGTTGCGTGCGATGCGCTTGTGGCGTTCCTGACGCAACATATGTTGCGCGGCGTTTGGTGCGCAAGCGAATCATGGGACGCTAGACTGGGCGGTGTTGCATGCGGCCTTACGGCCGACGCACGCCGCCCAGTAGGGTATATAGGCAGGACGCCCCTGCCTGTTCTGACATGGAGGATTCCAGGGAGGATAGACACCACTGACACCAATGGTGAGTAACTACTGAGCAACACGCTGCTTATTTGCACTTAACTTTATATATACTAATAGGGGATGCCTATTACTGTAGATACTCCTCCAGAGGAAGCGGTCACCCGCGAAACATGTAGAGGCTATACAGTATCTACAATCCGACACCCCCTGAGTGTATCATCTCCCTCCCTGTATATATAAGGGGGATGGAAGGCAGGATGGTGTAAACATTTTTATTGTAAAATGTCATTTTAAGTGTGTGTGTTCATGTATATTGCCCTGGGGCAATTAAATTAGCTTTTAATTCTGATGTACTAATAAAAATCTCAATATATTTTAAAAGTTGTATGCAGTGATTATCTAATGGTATCGCAATAGTCCAGTACTTTGTCCATACAGTGGGTATAGGTTGGGGAGCCTTTACCCTTCACCCACAATATTGAATTTTTTGGATGAGACACCTTCAATTACAAAATTTGATAGCTTGTTGAGGTATACAGTTCTATGTGTCATATTGTTGAGATAGGAGAGATCTCAATTGTTCTCTCAACTGAGTTAGCGTGTTTGACTCCTTCAGGGAAGGGCCGTGTTTGTTGCTTTCCTCTAGTTTACATATTTCAGATAAGAGCGTATTCAGAATATTATTGTATAGTTTTTTTAATCTAGCTTCCTGCTGAATTAGGATACCTCTAATGTATGCCTTATGGGCATTCCATATAGGGGAGGGGGAATCTACTAAATCTTTGTTGTCTAGAAAAAAGTTTTGGAGATGTTGGGAGATTGCTGTGGCACTTTGTTTGTCTTGTAGTGTCTTAGTGTTACATTTCCAGATAGGAGTGGAGGATGGGGCATTCGGTTCCACAATTTCTAACATTATGATTGCACGTTCTGACCATGTCTTTTTCTGCCGTCACTTTTCTATGTTTCTATCCATAGTCAAACAACAAGGTTAATGTAAAAATATATATATATATAAAAAATAAATAAATAAATAAAAAAAATAAAAATAAATAAATAAAAAGGGGCAGACTCGATGGACTACTCAGTCTTTTTCTGCCGTCACTTTTCTAGGTTTCTATGTTTCTATGTGATATCACATATCATTGATGCAGAAATATGTTGTAGTAACCACTTGTCAGTCAGGAACATGTCTAGTCTCGAGTATGATCCCTGTTTGTTGGAAAAAAATGTATAATCCCTCTCGCTGCCATGTTGGCAATGCCATACATCGGATAGTTCTTCTGTGTGGAGTAAAGGGTGAAGTGCTATCATCCTTTTTTGTTCCGTGCTGTTGAGTCTATTGTGGGGTTGGCTGTTGCATTAAAGTCTCCACAAATCAATAGATGAACATATTTGGATGCGGATACTTATTTGAGAAGTTTTTGAAGAAAGCGCACCTGATGTGAATTTGGTGCGTATAGGCTCACTACTGTGTAAGGTTTTGATGACGTACCTGCCCTCTGCATCAATAGTGCTTCCTCTGAGGTGAAAGTCCAAGGAGCTCTTAAAGGCCACTAAGACTCCTCTTTTTCTTTTGGAGGCGCATGAAAAGATGATATTCGGGTAGTCTTTATGTTGGCATCTTTGTGTGTCTGAGGGTACTAGGTGGGTCTCTAATATGCATATAATGTCCGCCCTTTGTTTAGTAACCTCAGACCACATAGTGAATCTCTTAGTGTGGTGGTTTAGGCCCTTTACGTTGAGTAATAAGCATTTCATTGGCATATTATTGGGTGTGATTAATTTGTTTGGTGCTGTTGATGCTACTTACAGTTACTTGAAGATCCAGGGCCAGTTGTGTTGTACCAGTCTATTGGTATGGTCATCACTGAATGTTCCAAACAGGGATAGGAGAGAAACATGTTAAACACAACTTGTAGAACCTGACAAACTTTGTCAATGTAAAAAGGGGAGATTCCCGGTGGGATCTGTGGGCAATATCAATTGCCTGAGGTGCTTTGGGGGGAAAATTAGAGCGAACGATACAAGTATGTCTAGTTCAAGAGCAGGTACTTGTTTCATTCCTCCAACCGGAGGATAACTTAATGTGGGAAAGACTGTATGAGGCTAGGAGCCACCCTGGTTTTTCTTGCTGTTTCTTTTACGAGAAACAACTTGCCATTCTTGTTCTCCATTCCATATTTAAAAAGGGATCAACGTCTTTACCGAGTAACTATAGACCTGTTAGTTTAACTTTAACACTATAGTTGGGAAGATACTGGAGAGTTTAATAAAAGACCACATAGATGAGTTCTTGTTGGAAAAAAATGTTTTAAGCAACAGACAGCATGGATTCATGAAAGACAGAAGTTGTCAAACAAACCTGATTTCTTTTTATGAGGAGGTAAGTAAAACCTTGGACAGAGGGGTGGCTGTGGACATGGTATACTTGGATTTTGCAAAAGCGCTTGACACCATTCCCCAAGGTAAAGTCTACAGGCTTGGAAAGATCAATTTGTAAATGGATAGAAAACTGTCTGAAAGACCGAATTCAGAGAGTAGTGGTTAATGATGCTTACTCTGAATGGTCTAAGGTTATCAGTGGTGTACCCCAAAGTTCAATATTGGGACCCTTACTTTTCAATATATGTATAAATGATATAGAGTCTGGGATTAAAAGTACTATTTCAGTGTTTGCAGATGACACCAAGCTATGCAGTGGAATAACGTCCTTACAGGATGTCTCCAACTTACAAGCAGACCTCAATGCACTGTCTAAATGGGCGACTATGTGGCAAATGAGATTTAATATTGATAAATGCAAAGTTATGCATTTGGGGGTTAAGAATATGCATGCACCATACATACTAGGGGGAGTACGACTGGGGGAATCCATTGTGGAGAAGGATCTGGGGGTTTTGGTAGATCATAAGCTTAATAATGGCATGCAATGCCAAGCTGTGATTTCCAAAGCCAGCAAAATCTTTTCTTGTATTAAGAGAGGTATGGACTCCAGAAATAGAGACATCATTTTGCCCCATTAGTAAGACCTCATCTGGAATATGCAGTTCAGTTTTGGGCACCAGTTCTCAAAAGGATATCAGGGAACTGGAGAAAGTGCAGAGAAGGGCAATCAGACCAATAAGAGGCATGGAGGAGCTCAGCTATGAGGAAAGATTAGAGGAACTGAATGTATTCTCTCTTGAGAAGAGGAGATTAAGGGGGGATATGATCAACATGTACAAATACATAAGGAGATTAGAAAGGAGTATCGACTCGAGGAGGTACGGAGAATAACCAGACTAACGGGAAGAGACGTGAAAGAGGTCAAGGGACTATAGGAAAACTCTTGACCACGGGTTTTGACTTGACGTATAAGGTCTACTCCAGAATGATTACCCCGTTTTACTACAGAGATAAAGACCTCAGGTATGGAGAGAATTATGTTCTTTTCTAAAACGACCGAAACCTTTAGTGTCGAACCGTAACGTACGGTAATAATTCGAATACTAGATGGTTTTGGGGGTCTAGGAAGAGGTGTTACCTAAGGGGGTCAGCATGAGGGGGATCATACATACC
>BLSH010138708.1:33103-46044 GCA_018402905.1 Glandirana rugosa
TATATATATATATTCTTGCACTGCCTGACTATATACAGATAGCCCTATGTATATAGTATATATTTCCCTACACTAACCTGCCTGCACTAACTGACAGATATAAGGATAGATTGTACATTTCTCTCTATCTATCTATCTAGTTAGCTATCTATCTTTTTTTTTCTTCTATTTTTAACACGTTAGAAAGCTAGCTAGCTAAACTGCCTCTAATCAGGAACCTAAGCTCTCTCTCTAACACCGCCGACCGACCACTGCCAACACACTACATAGAGCCACTGTACAAGCGGCTTTATATAGTGTGGGGCGTAGATTGAGGCTGCTGTTCAGTGATTGACTAAAGGCACCCTGCCTTTAGCCAACCAAAGCTCTTACAGCAGGTCATGTGCATGCTTTGGCCAATCAGCGGGTGGCATTCCGCTGCCATTGGAATGCATAATGCTCGGAAACACCCGAACAAACAAACACCCGATGTTCGAGTCGAACATGATTATGACTCAAACCGGGAGCTCATCCCTAATGCTGATACTGATATTCTGTTATACTTTTTATAAGTAAAATATAAGTCACTGAGTTATTTGCTTTCATTTAACACAATAAGTGGGTCATTGTATGCAAATATTGGAATACAAGGAGAAAAGAGCCAGGAACGTGTATAATAAGTACAGAAAGTTGTCTTTGTTATAAGTAGGGATGCACCGATACCGGTATCGGGCCCAATACTTGGCCTTTTCACGGATGTTTACATGCCATTGACATTATTTAACATGTTCTGTACACTTCGAGCTTTCAAAACTTTTTGACAAGCAAATAAAAACATTTTATTTGTTTCGTACATCTTTTGGAATTCTAATTCTTCATTTCATAAAGAAAACCAACAGAAATCTTCATTCCCTTTAAAAAATGGTCACATGACCAAAAAATAGGTATCAGTAATCGGTAGACTACCTAAGGTAAAGTATCAGTACTCATACACGGTAGGCAAAAAAGTGGTATTGGTGCAACCCTAGTTATAAGTCACATTTGGCAAAAGCCAATGTGTTTCAAGGGTTCAAAAGGTCCTCCTTCATCAAGACTGTAAGATTATCAACATGAAGATTATAATAAAATGTAAAAAAATAACAATTATTTTCTATCAAAATAGTAAAAATATAACTCATGTCGTGTTGGGTAGAGGACATAATTGGCATAATAAATCCTGTACATTTTACATTGGTATAGCCAAGCTATGACTATTTCTGTAAATTACCACCACAGTCAAGGCAAAAAAAAAAAAAATAGCATCAAGCTTAGACTGCTTTATAGCCTGTAACTAAATTCACAAAGTGAAGTTCAATAGAGAATATTCAAATATTAAACCCCTTATTTTGGATTTGCAATGGAAGTGATGACATGTTAATATATCCTGTATTAAGAAGGCCCTGCCCTGTCCTGCCATACACTTATATCGCTTGATTGTTTGATTTCAGAATCTGCTGTTTCGGTGTAGTTACGTATCGGAGTTGTACCCCTTCACAGAAATTACTGTAGATGGCAAGAACGCCAATGAAGGAATTGCTGTATCCATAGAAGATGGTAATATTTCAATATGGAGAACAAAGGTGGACAGAGGTAAGACCGCTCAAAAATACTTTTCGGTAAAATTACTTAAAATATGTACCTCCAAACTAGTAAAAATGAGCTGTGTATCACATTACTCATGCAGACAGGTCACCATGATAGGGTAAGACATTTGGCGGAATGCTGCCACAATAACATGGGCAGTCCTACATCCAGTGCCCTTGTGTATCCATCCTTGAACTTCAAGCTGAGCTCTGGCAAATATGTTTTTTATTTTAAATTGAGAGTGGAAGGGTTAGAAGCTCTCTCATTTTTTTCTTGCTGGCTATATACCTATAAAGGAGATTTCCCCTTACTTCTTATCCCGATAAAAAGTCAGGAGTGTTGGTGAATCTCTCCAATGACTTTCCATTGATAGTAAAGTGGGAAAAGGATTGAGCATCTTTTGAGGTTTTTACTCCTGCCTATACTGTCTTGCTTCAAAGATTGCACAGCCCTCATTTCATGATCTGGTGTCACAGGATTGTCTTTTGAAAAAAGCATGTGGAAATCTCTCCATCACAATCACAGACAACAGTAAAAACCTACTGGACATTTTAACCCCCCTTCCGTTGTATGCTTAAATCTGAACTCTTAAAGTGTTACTAAACCCACAACAGTAAAATCAGTCTGTATGTGCAGTAAAGCATGCTTGTTATACACACTGTGGAACCTAAGGGGTTAATCATCTGCATTGTGTAAAAAGACTGTTTGATCTTCCTCTTCTTCCACTGTCCCCAATCTATCTGCTGATAATTCAGAGCCTTGTGGGCAAGCTGCACATGCCCAGTTTGGTGTGTATTGCTAGAGAGGTTTTTTTTCTTGAAAGGAAGCATGTGGTCAGCACAGGGCAAATCAGCACCGTCCAGACAGAGGGTTAGGGGTCCTGCAGCCTCATAGGACAGTCAGGGGAGAATGGAAACACCTCCTACAAGCTTTAACCAGACACTGATAGAAGTTACAAGACTGCTATATACTGCTGATTAGAAAAAGTATTTAGCAGTTTATATTTACTAAAATAATTGCATTTCCATGTTCTGTGTACTGTGGAACAAAATATATATTGACTGCAGGGTCCTGGGTTTGTAACATTTTTAGCTTTCAGTCTTGTACTGCTGTACAAACTCCTCTTATTTACTGAAATTGGTTACTGGGATTTCACTGCACACTGTAAGCTTCTCACAATGTGTATTAGTAGCTACAGCCATACCTTCTAACTTTAGAACTTGAAAATGAGGGACACTTTAGGAAGACAGGAACCTGCGCTTTACTGTGGCAAAAAATGGGTGTGATTCATTTTTAGTGGCCAGGATGCAATAATCTTCCTCAGAACCAAAAAGCTGAGGCACCTTTGGGCACCGCAGGCAGAGCAGTAATATGGCACATATACCATGTATTGATGAACAGTGGGTGTGACCAAACTATTAAACTAGAAAGAGCTTAAGGTGTTAAACAAAACCCGGGCTTCCCTATACTTTTAAAATATGCTCTGATTGCTGTGTCACAATCAAGAGTCTCACAGACACATATAAACCTCAGCACAATTATTTAAAAAAAACAAAAACCTCTTCTATTACATATGCTTATGTGCACACTGAAAATAGACATGGAGCTAACACTTTATCTAAAGGAGGACTTCATTAAAATAGTCAGGGAATGCTTAGCAGCCAACAACTGTTGAAACAATGAACACTTGGTGAGAAGTATGTAATGTACAGTATAATGTATATACATTATAGATCAAAAGTCTGTAAGGCAGAGGGTAGGAGTCTGGATTATGTAAAGCACAAAGTGCTGTAGTCAGTGTTCTGTTTAAGAACACATAATGTAGAGTGCAGGGGTCAGGGGTGTATAATACACACAGCACAGGGATTTGGGTGTATAATACACCACACAGGGGTCCAGGGTGTATAATACACACAGCACAGGGGTCCGGGGTGTATAATACACACAGCACAAGGGTCCGGGTGTATAATACACACTACACAGGGGTCCAGGGAGTATAATACACACAGCACAGGGCCAGGGGTGTATGATACACACTACGCAGGGGTCCAGGGTGTATAATACACACAGCACAGGGCTGGGGGTGTATAATACACACTACGTAGGGGCCCAGGGTGTATAATACACCACACAGGGGTCCGGGGTGTATAATACACACCACAGGGGTCCAAGGTGTATAATACACATAGCACAGGGGTCCAGGTGTATAATATACCACACAGGGGTCCTGGGTGTATAATACACACCACACAGGGGTCCAGGGTGTATAATACACCTCACAGGGGTCCTGGGTGTATAATACACACCACACAGTGGTCCAGGGCATATAATACACACCACACAGGGGTTTGGGGTGTATAATACACAAAGCACAGGGGTCCGGGGTGTATAATACACACAGCACAGGGGTCCGGGGTGTATAATACACACAGCACAGGAGTCCAGGTGGAAATATTACACGCAGCACAAGAGTCTGGGGTGTATAATTTACACAGCACAGGAATCTGAGGTATATAATACACACAGCACAGGGGTCTGGGGTGTATAATACACCAAGCACAGGGGTCCGGGGAGGAATATTACACACAGCACAAGGGTATGGGGTGTATAATACACACAGCACAGGAGTTCGGGGTGTATAATTTACACAGCACAGGAGTCAGGGGTGTATAATACACACAGCACAGGGGTCTGGG
The DNA here is from genome assembly GCA_018402905.1 of Glandirana rugosa. Taxonomy (NCBI): domain Eukaryota; kingdom Metazoa; phylum Chordata; class Amphibia; order Anura; family Ranidae; genus Glandirana; species Glandirana rugosa. Next base: position 37,402 of record BLSH010138708.1, read on the forward strand.
GGGGGGATATTACACACAGCACAGGCGTTCGGGGTGTATAATACACACAGCACAGGGGTCCGGGGGGGAATATTACACACAGCACAGGGGTCTGGGGTATATATTACACACAGCACAGGGGTCCGGGGCCGTATAATACACACAGCACAGGAGTCCGGAGTATATAATCCACACAGCACAGGGATCCGGGGTGTAATTTGCTGAAATCCTGGGATAGTGCTGCAGAATCTGAGATACAGTAGTTGGAAGGTATGTACATCACGTCAGATAGAGCCCTTTCACTTTCTGGATTTCACTTAATTTAATCATGGAGACTTAGCATCACAATGGGCGTTACCACAGTTTCCAGATTTCAAACAACATCCTGCAGAGCCCTCCCACCAGCCATGGTTACTTTGAAGTCTGTTCTTCAAAGGACTTATCCTTAGCACCAAAGGACTTGCTTTTCCACAGGCAACCAATTAAGACTAAATATGCTCATCTTAACCAGCTGCACAATTTCTTTTTAGGAGACATCATGGACCTGGAGTCTGCAATGTTGGGACTTTCAGTTCAGGAAGGTATGTTTGTGTAAAAGGTACATGTGTGGTTTTGTTCACCTGGTCTACAGCAATTGAGCAAAAATATAAATACAACATTTGAACACAAATACATTTTTTAAAGGAAGATTTCAAACTTTGCCAGCGGTGAAGAAGCCAAAAGACAAGCATATGTAATAAGCACGAATAGTTCTGTTTCAAATGCAGCTTAATGCATTGACATACCTCCTTAGACCCAGGCTATCTGGACTGTTTGGTCACCTGCCCCGCCCTGCCATACCAATAAACTGTCATAACAAACAGAGGGCAGACGGTGGGAGCCCTCCCATGGAAGAGGAGCTGTGTGCGCCGTCTGCACGCAATGAAGGCACCTTGACCCACCCCTGTACTGGGGAAAGGGAGCCATGACTGATGGGAGTGTGGCAGCTATGTGGGCGTGATCAAAGCAAGGTTTTTTAAGTGGCACAGATGGGATTGGCCACTAAAGTATGAGGGGACGGGGTGGAGCCGGAACTCGAGAGAAAAGGCTGCGCAAGGGCAAGTCCCACCACTCTGATGAGATCCTGAAGTTTAGAGTTGCCCACCCGCCCGCCCGCTGGAAGTCGTCACAGCTTTGTTGGCGGATTTACCCGGCCAGCGATGGATATTGCTCTATGGGCTATGCCCGCAAGTTTAAATCTGTGATCAGTTTAATGCCTGTCTCGCACTGATGGTGGAGACAGGCCTCTTAAACTATCTGGGTTAGTTGCATATGCTCACGGTATACCCGTGACTGGCATTCCTATGTGGTATGTTGAACACTTTTACAGTTGAATATAGTTCAATAAAGCTGTGGCCTTGCCCTAATTCCAATTTAAATAATTTTGTGTGTCTTTACGGGGGGGGGGGGGGGGCAAGGTTTTTTCTTATGGTTGGTAATAACTGTTTAAAGCATACCTACGCTTCTCAGCAGTCATGCATTATGGGACGCTCCGCCCCATGATGTTCTAAATTTGACTTACGTTCAACTTGAACCGTGGGCTGATCCCTACTGGACAGTGTGGTTACCTGCTGATCTGTCACTATCTCCAGGCAGCTTAACTCTTCAATAAGACACAGAAGAAGAATCCAATACAATTGAGAATGCTTTTCTTTTGAAGTGTAAAGGCCCGTACACACGGTACAATTATCAGCCGAAAATTGTCGTACAACAGCCTGTCATGTGATAATCTGACCTTTGGTACGCTCCATTTAACAGCCGATTTTCAATTATCGTCCAGCACAAATTGTATGAACCGACTAGAAAACATTTGTCTGACGACAAGGCGTTGTACGATTTTCGGTAAACAAAAGTTGTAAGTACAAACACGCATGCTTGGAATCTAGAAAGTGTTCGGTTGTGTAAACCTGCATTGGTAATTCACAAATCACAATCACCTGAACTTCATTTTTATACGCTCCTAACACGTCACTACATTCGGCTTTGTCAAACAATAATTTGGCTACCGTCAATATGCTAGACAAAATCATGGACAGCCGATTTTGGGAAAAGTTGGACGTGAGGTCATACAACAATCGCATCGTGTGTATGAGGCTTAAGAAGACAATGACTTTCCCAAACCCTGTCTCTGTGAAGTACTAACACTGACTGAGGGAACATGGAAGAAAAAGGGAGGGACTAGCTAGGATTGAACTAACTAGCATGGCACAGGAGAGGAAGGAGGGAGTTAAAAAATCTAGTTAACAAATCATAACTAGAAGTAAGCATACTAGAAGCAAGCACCACCGTTAGGGGTGGCTGGTAGTTCTGGTTCACCTGTCACTCTGCCCTAAATCACACATTTTTTCTTTCATCCTTAGTCATTGAACAGGCCGGAACTTTGTTTTCTTGTTTTTGTTGTTTTATTGAGGGGTTAAACTTGGTTAGGGTAGGGATGACTGTGGGATGCCCAGAGATCAAGAAACAGGACCTCCTATATACACCACCGTATATACACTCCTTCTTCCTCCAGCACTGATGCTTGCTGACTGTTACTCTTCTCCTTTCTCCAGCACTGATACACTCTTTCACTTCTCTCCTGCACAACACTTGCTTCTTTCCACTGTTAGGCCTGAAGGGAAATTTATCAAGCCAAGTCTCCATTACTTCTTCCTCCACCCTAGCTAGCACATGGTGAGGCCTGCACTTTGTCAGCAGGACCTCTGGACTGCCCGTTACAGGCAAGGGCCACAGGCCCTCAAAGTGTAGCTAAGTACAAATGTGCTAGCCAGGTCTTAATGGACTACTGCTCCCAGCCCATCCTCTTTGAGGCCACTCCAGCCTACCTCACTGTCCAGTGACACCGCTCCCCTGACTGGCTCCTCCACCATCCACAGGCTGTCCTCTCTCCTCCCAGCCTGCTCCAGTCCTCTTTTCCAGCTCCCAGGGTCTGTCACTCACCGACAACAGTGGATACTTGAAAGAGCCATCCCTGTTGCCTCTCAGTTGCTCTCCTGCTCCCATGTGCTGCTCCAGGATCTCTCTCCACTCCTGGCTGCACCCGAGCTCCCAGGCCTCAAGGTCACCCCCCCAGGCCGGGGGGGCTCTCTCCAGGATGAGACCTCTGCAACCCTGCTATAGCTCCACTCTTCCACCTGAACTTCTCCTCCCCCCAGATGGGCAGACCACAGTATTTAAGGGGGCCTGCCCCCTGTCAATCCAGGTTGGGGATTGGTCAGGGCTCCTTAACATACTTCAGAGAGTTACACCTCCTCTTCCATTCCCTTTTCCAGAATCTTCTGGACCCAAAAGGGAGGAGTAATCAAGGAGTGTTCCTTCCTGCAGTCTCCAGCTCTCCCTAGGCCACTCCCCTGCCCATATCAAAGCATTCAGGCCTGCAAAACAGTCAGGCCTGACTAAATGTGCTTCTCCTAGCAAAAATCTATCACAAAAAGCACCTATTCACTATGGTGGCGCTACATAAGCATACTAAAAAACTTGATGAAGTTCAATACAACACATAAAAAAATACAAATAAATAGGTGTCAGGGTTGGGCTCAGCACTCCCTTCTCAGATTAGGCTACTCAGCAGTCTGTTAATTGCCAGTCTCAGCTTCCACAGTTCTCACCTGATGATAATCGTTAAGCCAGCTCTGCCAGGATCAGATCCCTTGGTCAACATATTCTGAATCTCTCTGCTGTGTTTTCCTTCTAAAGACACTGCCTGGTCGATGTCCCTTCTGGTTCCTGTTCCTTCTTGCTGTTTGTGACTATGCTGATCTCTCTATTAAAGACTTTAGTCTGGATGACTTCCTTTCTGGCTCCTGACCCTGGTTGCAGCTTCTGGCTACACTGATCTCTGGACTCCTGTTCTACTGGCTTGCTCTGACTACCCATTCTTGTTGTTGAATCCTGGCTATGTTTAAACCATGTTTACTCTGTTAATACCATTTTACCATTATGATTTTTACTGTACTTCTGTCTTTGCCTGATTCACGGTTCCTGACAGTAGGCGAAGGCCATGAATTTAGAGGATGCAGGCAATCCAATTGTTGGTAATATTTTTTCCAGATTGGATGAGCAGGATCACCACATGAATCAGTTTGCAATTGTGTTACAGACATTCCTGAATCGCACTGCTCACCTGGTTCCTCCTACGGTGGCTGTTCAGGCGACCTGTGTTGCAGGCCATTCCTGCTGATGTTCAAGTCTCAGTGCAGGCACCCGACTCAAATATTACATCTATAAGGGGTATGTCTGGTTCCGCTCGACTTCCCCAGTGATTTGGGGGCAATTTAGTTCAATGCAGAAGGTTTCTCAACCAGGTTGAGATATACTTTGAGATGCTGCCTAAGGCGTTTCCCACGGACAGAAGCAAAGTAGGCTTTGTGATTTCATTGCTTTCTGACAGAGCCTTGGCCTGGGCAAACCCTCTTTGGGAGACGCAAAAACCCGTTGTCCAGAGTTACCCAAAGTTTGTGGCCTCCTTTAAAAGGGTATTTGATGTTCCTGCATGCTTCACTTTTGCTGCCAAAAGCCTCATGTCCATCAAGCAGGGTACGAGAATTGTTGCCGATTACGCCATTGAATTCCATACTCCTGCAGCAGAGGTTGCTTGGAACAATGAGGCTCTTGTGGCTGCTTTTTCTCATGGTCTCTCGGATAAAATCAAAGATGAGATAGCAGCCCGAGATATACCTACTGAGATGGAGAGGTTGATCACATTTATCATTCTCATTGACTCCAGACTCTGAGAGAGACCTTCCTTTAAGGAGCACTTGCGGAAGCCACCTGTACTTTTGGCACCGAGCTTTGTAGTCCACCCATGCCTCCCTCACCTCCCATACCTCCTGGTTCTGAGCCTGCCAGTAAAGTAGAACCCATGCGTCTCTCTGTGGATGAGAGAGCCTTTAGGAGGAGGGAGAGATTGTGCCTTTATTGTGACCAGGCAGGTCACTTTTTTTCCTACCCGTCTGGGGGGGCGCTTGTACCTGAGGTCTTGTAGGGGACAGACTTTAGGTGACGTTGTTACGTCCTCAGTAATCCGTAAGGATAAGCCCCTGGCTCTGGTTACCCTTTCATGGTCTGGGTTGTCCATCAAGATACCAGCTCTAATTGACTCTGCAGGCCTGTTCATAGATGATGCCTTTGTGTCTAAGCACCCGATTCTGCTGCAGCTCCGCACCACTCCACTTGCCTAGGCTATTGATGGGAGACCTCTACAGCCTGCTCACATGACTGTCACGGTCCTGGGGGTGGAGTCTGTCTTGTGCAGGGAGCAACCGCTCTTGCGCACCCAATTCTGGGACCACTGATAGAGCAGACAGGAAGTCCAAGAGTGCGGGATGGCACGAGGGCTGGAAGGTCACTGATGGTGATGTGAAGATCCAGAGGGTCGTGCAGATCAGAGGGATGGTCGTGCAGGCTGGGTCAGCAATGGGCTGGCTGTGCGGTACCAAAGGGTTAAGCAGAGGGGTTGTCAAGTCCAAGCAGGGTCGTTATCAGCCAGGCAGCAGAAGTACAGGAGGATCAGGCAATCAGCTGGTTGTAGGAAGCCGGGGTCGGTGCAGGTAGCAATCAGCAGGTCAGGGCTAGCCGGGTCAACAGGAAACAGGCAGATACAGGAAACAGAGGTAGAGCTGGGGCTCATAGGTCACTAGACGCTGTAGAACGGACAGCACTTGCTGCTGGGCTCCACAGATCCTAAATGGAGCCGCTTGGCGCCGTTTCCGTGTGTTTCCGCACACAGGAGCACACACCACCACGGAAAAGGGGGCAAGGAGCCAAAGACACCCGGCACTTGTTGTTCCTAACATTGCCCCCCCCAAGGGGCAGCCTCCGGATGCCTTGACGTGTGCCGCTGTCTCGGCGGTTTCTTTGGAAAGTCTGAATTAATTCAGGTGCATGGATGTTCTCTTCTAGCTCCCAGGAATTCTTCTTCAGGGCCAAACCCCTTCCACTTTATCAAGTACTGTGTAGATCCGGACCTCCTCCGACATTCCAGAATGGCTTCAACCTCAAACTCCTCCTCTCCGTTTACCAGGATTGTGTTTGGTGGACCTGTTTTCCGTCAGTGGGAACAAATCAGGGACAACAGGCTTCAGTAGTGAAACATGAAAGACCAGGTGAATCTGTAAGGAAGGAGGAAGATCCAATTCAAAGGCCATCCGGTTAATTTTTCAGCTGATAGGAAATGGCCCCATGAATCTCGGCCCTAGTTTCTTTGACGGCCAGGCCAGCTTGAGATTTTTGGTGGCCAGCCAGACGCGATCGCCTGGCTGGAGTTCCAGTTCCCCCCGCCTTCTCTTGTCGAACACTTCCTTGTTCAGCTTTTGTGTTTTTAACAGGGTCTCCTGCAGGAGTTTACTGTTTGTCTGGAGGAAGCTTGCGGTGTCCTGTACAGCTGGGACAGAACTTTCAACGGCCAGCTCCTGTAGGAATGTGGGATGAAACCCATAATTCGCCCAGAATGGGTACTGCTTGGTGGCCGGGTGGATGGTGTTGTTATACGCAAACTCGGCCAGGGCCAGCAGCGCAACCCAATCATCCTGAGAGAACGATGAGAAGCAGTGCAGGTATTGTTCCAATGTCTGATTCGTTCTCTCAGTCTGGCCGTTGGTCTGCGGGTGATATGCAGAAGAGAATGCGAGCTCCATCTCCAGAGCTGGAGGCCTTCCAGATCCTGGATGTGAACTGGACCCCGCGGTCAGATACCACATTGCTGGGTGCCCCGTGGAGCCGGACTATTTCCTTAATGAAAGTGTTGGCAGTCTCGGTCGCTGTAGGGGTCCCCTTCATGGGCAGGAAGTGAGCCATTTTTGTCAAGCGATCCATGATTACAAAGATGGTGGAATATCATTCCGACGGGGGCAGTTCCACAATAAAGTCCATGGCCAGCTGTGACCGTGGGCGTTTAGGTACAGGAAGTGGGTTTAGGAGGCCCCAGGTCTTGGCCCTGTCAGTTTTATTCCAGGCACAGATGGGACAGGTCCCGACATATCTCTTGCAGTCTTCCGTGACAATCGGTCACCAGAAAGATCAGGCAAGTAATTTGGCCATTTTCCGGGAGCCAAAATGCCTGGCCAGTTTGTGGTCATGGCAGAGGCTTAAGATCCTGAGGTGTAGGCCTTCTGGCACAAAGATTTTATTGCCAAACCACCACAGGCCGTCCTTGACGGTCAGTCTGGTGTTGTTTGGGCTAGTGGTGCCTGCCAGGTCTCGCTGGATCTGGAACAACACATCTTCACTGGTCAACAAGAAGTTTCTTGCTGGTAGTATGGTGTCAGGTGGTATGGCATTTCCTGGCACAGAATACATCCTTGAGAGGGCATCTGGCTTGCCATTTTTTGATCCTGGCCAATAAGTCAGGTGGAAATGGAACCTGGAGAAAAAGAGGCCCCATCGGGCTTGCCGGGGCTTCAATCTTTTGGCCATTCTGAGGTACTCCAGGTTCTTGTGGTCGGTGTAAACAAGAATAGGATGCGCCGCCCCCTCCAGAAGGTATCGCCATTCCTCAAGAGCCGATTTAATGGCTAGCAACTCTCTGTCCCCCACATCGTAGTTCCTCTCGGAAGCAGATAACTTGCGGGAGAAGAAAGCTATGGGATGCAACAAGCCCTTGGTGCCTTGACGCTGGGACAGGATGGCTCCGACCGCGGTTTCAGAGGCGTCCACTTCGAGGACGTAAGGAAGGGTCGAATCGGGGTGTCTTAAGATGGGTGCTGAGGTGAACAGGGTCTTGAGTTTCTGGAAGGCCGTTTGGGCTTCAGGGGACCACTGGAAGTGGGTATTCTGTTTGGTTAGCCTGGTGATAGGTTCCACAATGGCCGAGAAGCCCTGGACACCTTTCCTGTCTGTCGGTGCAGGCCAATCCAGTATCGTGGACACTTTCTGCGGGTCCGTATGAATGCCCGTGACGGAGATAACTAATCCCAGAAACTGGATGCTAGATTGTTCGAAGGAACACTTTTCCGCCTTTGCATATAATCCATGTTGCCGCAGCCGACCCAGAACCTTGGCGACATGTACACGGTGCTCCTTGAGGGAGGAAGAGAAAATTAGAATGTCATCCAGGTAGATGATTACAAAGTGATCCAGAAAGTCCCGGAAAACGTCATTGACAAAGTGCTGGAAAGTTGCTGGGGCATTGCACAGACCAAATGGCATCACCAGGTATTCGTAATGACCGAAGCGGGTGCGGAAGGCCGTCTTCCATTCATCTTATTAATATTGTGTGTACTAAATATATAAAAAACAGATAAATAAATAAAGGGGACCCGCCCACATGTGTTATATGAGACAATAATAAATTAAATCAACATTTTATACCATATATTAAAAAATGCCTGAAAAGAATGCCTGAAAAAAATGCCTGAGAATGCTTGTAAATGGGTTGAACTATGAAAATAAAGTGACAACGTAAACAGTAAAAATAAAAAATAAAAAATAAATAAAAAATAAAAAGTGGGTAACCGTGACAACCTATAGTGTGGTGAAACTCCAAAACCATGTTTGTGAGAGTGTCTTAAAATGCCTGAAAATGCCTGTACCATATTTTACAACTAAATTAAATAATAACAGAGTATATTGTGTACACCCGCCCAGGGGAAATAAATAAATAGACAAAAAATATATAAATCATGTGTG
>BLSH010138708.1:47013-59736 GCA_018402905.1 Glandirana rugosa
CCATTTGAATAATTATAACACACATGATTTATATATTTTTTGTCTATTTATTTATTTCCCCTGGGCGGGTGTACACAATATACTCTGTTATTATTTAATTTAGTTGTAAAATATGGTACAGGCATTTTCAGGCATTTTAAGACACTCTCACAAACATGGTTTTGGAGTTTCACCACACTATAGGTTGTCACGGTTACCCACTTTTTATTTTTTATTTATTTTTTATTTTTTATTTTTACTGTTTACGTTGTCACTTTATTTTCATAGTTCAACACATTTACAAGCATTCTCAGGCATTTTTTTCAGGCATTCTTTTCAGGCATTTTTTAATATAGTCTATTTACGGCACTATATATGTTCTTCACCTATCAATACTATTGTATATCTCAAATCACGGCATTTATCTGATATAATTTTTTACGGACTTTTCTTACGGACTTTTTTTACGGACTCTTACGAACATTTACACAACTTGATACTTTTATTTCACTGTTGCATTTGTCATTTTTATTTTTTATTTTTTATTTATTTTTTATTTTTCACCCATTGGCACTGTTGGATATCACACCACTTTGAGGTTTTGGTACAAACACTCTCACAGAATTTTACGGACTTTTACGGACATGGTATAAAATGTTGATTTAATTTATTATTGTCTCATATAACACATGTGGGCGGGTCCCCTTTATTTATTTATCTGTTTTTTATATATTTAGTACACACAATATTAATAAGTTTACCCTATATTTATTCTTTACATACTATTAGACAGCGCCATTCCTGCTTGTTCTTTTATATTTACCTCCCCCTTTTTAAGGGGTTTCTGGAAGGCAGCAGTCTCTCCCTTTTTTACTATCTTATTATTATTTATATTCCTATCCCAGCGCGGGTTTATTTGATTATTTACCGTCTTCCATTCATCGCCTTCCCTGATGCGAATAAGGTTGTAAGTAGGTCAAGCTTGGTAATGATGGTTGCTGCCCCCAGTCTCTGAAACAACTCCGGGACTAAGGGTAGAGGATACCTTTTTTTATAGTCACCCAGTTGAGCTCCCGGTAGTCGATGCATGGCCTGAGCGAGTGATCCTTCTTCTCCATGAAGAAGATGCCAGCCCCAGCAGGAGACGTGGAGGGTCGGATGAACCCCTTGTCAAGATTCTCATCCAGATAGGCCTTGAAGGCCGCTAATTCAGCTTCTGAAAGGGGATAGATCCTCCCGAAAGGCACTTCCGCCCCAGGTAAAAGCTCTATGGGGCAGTCATAAGGCCTATGTGGAGGTAACTTGTCGGCCCCTTTCTTGCTAAACACGTCCATGAATGAATGATATGCCGGTGGGACAAGGGACCGGGTATCAGGCTTGTTAGAGTCTAGACAGAGTAGTGGAGGGACTGCCTCTCTTCCGGAGGCTAGACAGTGTTGCTGGCAGTATGAGGACCGGAATTGGATGGTCCCTGTGATCCAGTCAATGCAGGGGTTGTGTTCCCGGAACCAAGGTAGCCCCAAGATGATAGGGCAGATAGGGGACGCAATGGCGTCTAGCCGCAAGAGTTCTTGGTGACCCTCCCCTGTGGAGGATGGAAGAGGGACAGTCTCATGAGTGACAACCCCGGACATGATGTGAGATCCGTCCGCCAGTCGGATAAGCATTTTATGGGCTTTGGGTTGTAAGGGGATGCGATGCTGTGCTGCAAAGTCCTGGTCTATGAAGCAGCCGCATGCTCCGGAGTCAAGGATGGCTGGGACCGTGGTACTCCCTCCAGGAAGCTGTAGAGAGAGGAGAAGAGTGAGATGAGCAGAGGAACTGGCAGAACTAGGTGGACCACTCAGAATAAGTGGAGGGCACTTACTGCGATTGGTGGGGCACATTCTGACCACATGGCCCAGCTCGCCACAGTACAGGCATAGGTTCAAGTTGAAACATCGCTGCCTTTGTTCTGCGGAGAGGGACTGGCGCAGCAGCCTGATCTGCATGGGTTCAGAGGAGTCCGGAGGAGAGGAGGAGGACGTCACTGGGATGAGCATCGGCGGGTTCGGGTAGCCAGGGACCCGCGGGAGCATCCAGGTGGGGCGTGGTTGCCCTAACGACCTTTTGGTGTGGCGCTCTCTGTGACGTCGATCTATAGCAATGGATAAGTTGATCAGGGCCTCCAGGGTCTGTGGCTCCTCCGCTCGTGCTAATTCATCCTTCAGGGATTCCAAGAGACCCATACGGAATTGGTAGCATAAGGCCGCGTCATTCCAGGCCGTGTCAGCGCTCCAGCAGCAGAATTCAGATATATAGTCCTCCACGGGACAACGACCCTGCTGAAGTGCATCTAGGCCTCAGTCATCGCAGCCTGGTGGGGATCCTCATATAACTTTGCCATGGCCTGAAGCAGTGAAGCGGCCGAGGCGACCTCTGGAGCATTTTGTTCCCAAAGTCTATGGGCCCAAGCCTGGGGCTCATTCTGGAGCAGAGAAATTATGAACCCCACCTTGGTGGCTTCTAGGGAGAAGGTGTGAGGTTGCAGTCCAAAGTACAGCTCGCATGCAGTCCGAAAGGCCCAAAACTTGCATCGATCCCCGGTGAACTTATCTGGCAGCAGGACTTTGGGCTCAGAGGGCAGGGCCACAATGGTGCGACCCGCAGATGTAGCAGCTCCTGTGGATGGAGCAGCGGAGAGCTCCTGTACCCGCTCCTCCAAGCGGGTATACCCCTCCTGCAGGTTCTTAACTGCTTGTGTGAGACCTGCCAAGTGCGCACACATATCGTCCATGGCAGAGCGGTCATGGCTGTCCGTTACTGTCACGGTCCTGGCGGTGGAATCTGTCTTGTGCAGGGAGCAACCGCTCTTGCGCACCAGATTCTGGGACCCCTGATAGAGCAGACAGGAAGTCTTAGAGTGCAGGATGGCATGAGGGTTGGAAGGTCACTGATGGTGATGTGAAGATCCAGAGGGTCGTGCAGATCAGAGGGATGGCCATGGCTGTAGGGGCTCTTCGCCATGATATTATCCAATTCCAAGTAATTTCCTCTCCTCATTTTATGAGGTTATTGGTTATCCTTGGTTACAGAGGCACAACCCCTCTTTTGATTGGCTTCGTGCTGAGGTCCTGTCCTGGTTGCCATAATGCAGTAAGACATGTTTTCAGAAAGTGGCTAAGGTCTTGTGCACTTTTTCACTCTCCTCCCTGCAAGAGGAGTCCCGAGAATTTAGCAATGTTTTTGATAAAGGTTAAGCCAGTCGTTTGCCTCCACACCGGTTGTATGATTGTGCAATTGACCTTCAACCAAATGCCATACCCCCTCGCGGCTAGGTTTACCCTTTGTATGTCTCAGAGGATAAAGCCATGGAGGAGTATGTTGCCGACGCACTTTCTCAAGGGTTCATCTGCAAATCCTTATCTCCTTCTGGTGCTGACTTCTTCTTTGTGAAAAAGAAGAGTGGCGAATTGAGACCTTGTATCGATTATAGGGGTCTCAATCGGATCACAATTAAGTTTGCTTATCCAATTCTGTTGATTACTGAGATATTTCCCTCAAGGGAACAACGGTTTTCACAAAGCTTGATCTAAGAGGGGCATACAATCTCGTGAGGATCAAGGAGGGCGGTGAGTGGAAAACTGCGTTTAACACCAGGACAGGCCATTACGAATACCTTGTAATGCTGTTTGGTCTTTGCAACGCTTCAGCAGTTTTTCAGGAATTCATCAATGATGTCTTTCGAGATTTGTTGCAGCAATGCGTGGTAGATTATCTCGATGATATACTCATATATTCCAAGTCCCTAGTGTGCTTCAGAGGCTGAAAGATAACAACCTATATTGCAAATTGGAGAAGTGCGAGTTCCACTGTGAACAGGTTAAATTCCTGGGTTATGTCATTTCCACTGCTGGTTTTTCGATGGACCCAGAGAAATTATCTGCAGTTCTACAGTGGCTCTGACCCATGAGTTTACGTCCACTACAATGCTTTCTTGGCTTTGCCAATTATTATCGAAAGTTTATTTGCAACTTCTTGTCTCTGGTCAAACCCCTGATTGATATGAGCAGAAAGGACGGCAACCCACAGAGTCCATTAAGGCCTTTGAAAGTCTCAAGGCTGCCTTTGTTTCTGCTCCTGTGTTGGCACATCCTGATCCTACTTTACCCTTCATCCTTGAGGTCGATGTATCTGAGACTGGAGTTGGTGCTCTTCTGTCTCAACATCCCACCTCCGAGAGCACTAGGCATCCTTATGGCTACTTTTCCTACTTTTCCAAAAAGCCGTCTCCTGTGGAATGAAATTACGAGATTGGGGATAGAGAGTTGTTAGCAATCATTTTAGCCCTTAAAGAGCGGAAGCATCTCTTGGAGGTTACCACTGTGTCGGTTCTTTTTTTGACTGACCACAAGAATCTCACATTCTTGTCTGAGGCTAAATGCCTCTCCCAGAGAAGGACATAATGGCTCTGTTCTCATTGAGCTTAAATTACATAGCATCATTCTTACCCGGTTCTAAGAATGTAAGGGCTGATGCATTATCGCAGCAGTTTTCCTCCTGGAGTCGGTTCCTGTTTCTGTAATACCACTTCACCTTTCGGTGACAAAATCCTTGTCGCTCAGATCCTTTCTCCTCCCAAGAAAGCTTGTGGCTGCTGCTTTGTCCCTGAGAGTCTCCATACTGCTGTGCTCCAGACTTACTATTCTCCCAAGGCTGCTGGCTACCCAGGGAAGGATAAACTAATTTGGGCTATTTCCCGACAATTTTGGTGGCCTAGTCTCCATGCTGTTGTAGCCACCTTCGAGGCTGCCTATTCCATGTGTGCTCAGAGTAAGACACCCCGACATCTTCCAGTGAGCCTCCTACAACCCATACCCCCAATGGAGAGAGGCCTTGGACCCACCTGTCTATGGATTTTATTGTGGAGTTATCCAATTCTCAGGACAACACAGTTATCCTTATGGTGGTTGACCGGTTCTCAAAAATGTCACATTGTATTGCCCACGTCCAAGGAACTGGCATCCATTTTTGCTCGGGAGATCTTTCGCTTACATGGGCTACCCAAGGTTATCATCTCGGACTGGGGTAGTCAGTTTGTGTCCAGGTTTTGGTGCGCCTTTTGTGCACAGTTGGGAATTCAGCTTTCCTTCTCTTCTGCGTATCACCTGCCAATGGGGCCACAGAATGAGCCAACCAGTCCTTGGAACAATTTTTACGTTGCTATATTTCTGACCACCATAACAACTGGTCTGATCTGTTACCTTGGGCGGAGTTTGCTCACAATAGTGCCGTCAATACCACTTACCGGGTGTCTCTGTTTATGGCGAATTATGGTTTCCAACCATCCATGTTGCCTGACTCATTTGTTCCTCAGGGAATTCCTGCATTGGAGGAGCATCTCTGTGGTCTTCGTTCCACTTGGGTATAGGTCCAAGAGTCCTTGCAATGTGCCAATGATAGATACAGACGCCATGCTGACCGCAGACACCTACCTGCATCTTCCTACCAAGTTGGGGAGAGGTTCTGGCTGTCATCTTGCAACCTCTGAATCCATGTTCCCTCACAGAAGCTGACACCATGGTTTATTGGGCCTTTCCGTATTCTCCATAAGATCAACCCAGTTGCTTACGCTTTAGACCTGCATTCTAATATGCATATTTCAAATGTATTCCATGTCTCCTTACTAGACATGTGCGGAACGAAAAAATGTGTCTAGTTTAGTTTCATCTTGATTCATTATTTACATAAGTTCATTTAGATTGATTTGTTTCATTCATTTAATTTGTTTTCGGAATTTGTTTTGTTTGTGTTTGAATTGATTAGAAAGGTTTTCAAATCAATTTCGAATAGTTTTCGAATTCAAAACGTTTTCCAATCCAAATCGTTTTCATATTCGAATCGTTTTCGAATTAGAATAGTTTTCGAATTTGAATCCTTTTTAAATTGTTTTCCAATTTCCAAGGAGAATGGTGTGGAGGGGAAATAGTCGGTTAATTGCCAGTCTCAGCTTCCACAGTTCTCACCTGATGATCATATTCTTCTCATTAAGCCAGCTCTACTAGCTATTTAAACTGCCTACATCATGTCCCCTGTGCTTTTGCCTTGGTCAACATATCCAGAAACTCTCTGGTGTGTTTTCCTTCTAATGACTCTGCCTGGTCGATGTCCCTTCTGGTTTCTGTTCCTGCTTGCTGTTTGTGACTATGCTGATCTCTAAATTAAAGACTTTTGCCTGGATAACTTCCATTCTGGCTACTGACCCTGGTTGTAGCTTCTGGCCACGCTGATCTCTGGACTCCTGTTTTACTGGCTTGTTCTGACTACCCACTCTTGTTACCAAACCCTGGCTATATTTTGACCACATTTACTCTGTTTATACCATTTTACCATTTTATTAAAAAGTGTGATATTTACTGCACTTCTATCTTTGTCTGATTCATGGTTCCTGACATTAGGACAGAGCACACTATTATTATTATACATGTCATTTTCATCCCTGAAGGAGCTGCTGACAAGATCTTCTGTCCTTCCCTTTGTCACAATGACCCACTGAAATTGGCCCAAAAGCCAGCGACACACCTTATGGAGCTAACAGTAATAACCTGGTGCAGTTTAATACAAGCCAGAAAAAAAAAGTCA
This sequence comes from Glandirana rugosa, assembly GCA_018402905.1. Classification (NCBI taxonomy): domain Eukaryota; kingdom Metazoa; phylum Chordata; class Amphibia; order Anura; family Ranidae; genus Glandirana; species Glandirana rugosa. Next base: position 53,614 of record BLSH010138708.1, read on the forward strand.
TAGAAGTGAGCCACGACAAGCTCACTTGGAAACCCAGACACGTTTTCAGACCTCAGTCCCATCAGCCCATCACGTTTCTTGGATATCCACACAGGTACATAACACACAGGGCTTTGACACAGATTACTCCACCTTTGCTGATATGAAAATATGTTTACAGGTAGTGAAGAGCCCAAACCAGCACCACATCCTATTACGTTACATCAACGAGAGAACATACAATTATCTGGACTTTAAAGGTGCCATAAAAAAAATGTTTACTCATCAAAAAAGGTAAAATATCATACATTTTATTTTTCCACATTTAAAATACTCATATAAAACCTTTACACATCAAATGCAATTCATGCACCACTGCAGCTTTTGTCACTCAAAATGTTTCACCCTTTGGGGCTTCTTCAGGAGACTTATAGACCCTGCATGTGGTGAGTAGTTTAGTTTCAGCTCAAATCAGCTAAAATATTTACCTTTATTGTAATAGCTGATGTTTGGACCAATTTTATCCCCTTATCAAACTTGAAAAGGTACTCTGTCCAAGGGGAGAAAGGGAAATAAAAAGCACAAAAGGAAATGCTTGGTAGGTGGGCCAGGTGTTATGAGGTCACATAAATAAATTTGTGCTCTTGGAGCCCAATATACCACCTTGATTCCCAAAATCTTCCCAATACAATCTGAAAAAATTGAGTGCATTCATTCATTATGGTGCAAACAGCACCAGAAAAGGAAAAACAGTTGCTCATATCCATATTCCACTCCGGGAGCAAACACTGCATTCCATCATGGAGAGAAACATCAAGAGGGGCAAGGTTGTTTATAAAGAATAGGGATGGGCCGAACACCCCCTGTTTGCACCAGAACATGCGAATAGGCAATATGTTTGTGCGAACATTTGAACCCTATTAAGGTCTATGGGATCCGAACATGAAAAATCAAAAGTGCTCATTTTAAAGGCTAATATATAAAGTTATTGCCATAAAAATTGTATGGGAACCCGGGTACTGCCCTAGGGGACAAAAATGTTTTCAAATTGATAGTTTTTTCAGGAGCAGTGATTTTAATAACGGCAAAAGTGAAAAAAAAACAAATATTCCTTTAAATATCCTGCCTGTGGAGTCCCCTTAGTGTGTCTGTAAAGGGGCGCATCTGTATGGGGTGTAGAACAGTGCTGGAGTGTTCGGGTCTGGTATGGATTTTGAGGTGAACCCCATGCCAAAATTTAAAAAAAAAATGATGTGGGGGTCCCCCCCAAAATTCATACCAGATCCTTATCCGGGCATGCAACCTGGCAGAAATTGAGGGCCTCTTCCTGCCAAACTCTGGGCTGTGGTTGTTGTGGTCTGCAGGCCAGGGGCTTATCGGAATCTGGAAGCCCCCTTTAACAAGGGGGCCCCCAGATCCCAACACCCCCCATGTGAATGTGCATCAGGTACATTGTACCCATGCACAGTCACCAAAAAAGTGTCAAAAAAGAAAAAACCACAAGAGACAGTTTGGGACAAGCCCTTTATTAAAAAATAAAAAAATTAAAAAGTGTCCCCCGTTGTAATCCAAGTCAATCATGGCGTGTGATGGACCTGAAAAAATAAAGCGAAAAAAAATTTGCAACAGCTCCTCCTCCATGGGAGGGCTCCCGCCGCCTGACCTAGTTTTGCTTTGACAGTTTATAGTGAAGGGTGGGGCCACTCGGTAACGTAACTGAGTGACCCGTCCCCCTCTGAGTCACATGATGTCAGAAGGGGGCAGGGTCACTCACTTACATCACCGGGTGGCCCCGCCCTTCACTATAAACTGTCAAAGCAAAACTAGGTCAGACGGAGGGAGCGTTCACATGGAGGAGGAGCTGTAGCAGATTTTTTTTCCGTGTCTCGGCGCCGTGTGCATTATTGGCCACTCCATGGCGGGTGAACTCGCTGCGAGTGCCACATAAAATTCACTGTTCGGCAAATGGGTGAACACCCGATGTTCGAGTCAAACTTAAGTTTGACTCGAATATCGGCCCTATCCCTAATAAAGAGCAATGGTCGAAAGCGAATGCTTACCTATCAGAGAGTTAGGCTGGATTCACACACTTGCGGTGCGAATTCCAGCCTCTCTGCTGCCGGGAAGGGACGGAGCCGCCGTTCGGCGGCTCCTGTCCATTCCCACAGCGCAGCAGCTGCGGGGGGAGAGATGGGGGAGGAGCCGCGAGCAGGGGAAAATATCCCCGTTCAGTGCGGAGTGCATCTCCGTGTTAGATGCGCTCCCACTGGACTCAACGGGCTGGGAATTCGCACCGCATTGCACAAAAAACGTGTGCGGTTTTTGTGCAATGCGGAGTGCGAATGCACCGCACAGATGTGAACTGGACACATTGAAAACAATGTGTTTTCAAGTGTCCTGCGAATTGGATGCGGTTTAAGCCGCATCCAATTCGCATAGGTGTGAACCCAGCCTCAGTGTCTTAGGCTCCATTAAGGGAAAGAGAAGAGACACGACCTGTCTCTCTCCTCATTCCGCTTTCAGGAAACGGCAACTGAACACAGCTTGATATCTCGCCCCCATCCCTGTGGCTTATCACACCACCAAGAGGAATCTATACCGTGCACTTACTCAACAGTTTGAATTTGAATTTTAAAGCATTTGGTAAGCCCATCTCCTTGGTTTACTTTTTTATTTATGTACCATGAACAAAAACTGTAATGAAATGTAAATATCTGCAAAATGCAAATACTGATATACGTGTGTTTTTCACTTATAGTACTCATCTCATGCAGCTTCTCTAACTCCTGAAGAAGCCCCTAAGGGCTAAGTATGTTGAGCGACAAAAGCTGCAGTGGTGTATGAATTGCACTTGATGTGTAAAGGTTTTATATGCATATTTTAAATGTGAAAAAATAAAATGTTTGATATTTTATCTATTTTCATGAGTAAACATTTTTTATGGCACCTTTAAAGTCCAGATGAGTGTATGTTCTTTTGTTGATGTGACTTTGCTCATATGAGGTTACTTGCAAAATTGACACTGATGGAAGGACTTGAATTTTAGAGAACTCTAATCTAGGTCATAATAATATACTGTAAAAAGACAAAGTTATCTATTTTACAGCGATATGTGCTTATTTACATAAAGTGATCTATTAAGGTCATCAGTGGAAAAAATATGTGAGCTTTGATACTCCACACCCCCCTGAACCCTCTTTATAAATGGTAACAAGTCAAATTATTTCTGGATTGTTGATCAGACCTCCTGAGCAGATAGGTAGAATATCCCCATGCACAGAACTATTTTAAATGTATACAGTAGTCTTAGAACGACTTTAATAAACACCACAGCATGACCACAGGATTGGGGTTAGGACCTTGGTTTGACCAATCTAAAATTAATTTAACTTTCTGTTTCATTCACTGTCTTGATGTATTTAAATGTTTTAATTTGATGTCATTTTGCATGGCGTGATGGGTTCCTAATTTTTAGATTAGATATATTCTGATATTCTGTTGTAACATTTCTAGTTAAATCAGTAAGTCAGTAGAGCAGAGAACGGTGTCAGTCGGGCAGTGGATGGTGTCAGTTGGGCAGTGGACGGTGTCAATAGGGCAGTGGACGGTGTCAGTAGGGCAGTGGACGGTGTCAGTAGAGCAGGGGATAGTGTCAGTAGGACAGTGAATGTTGTCAGTAGGACAGTGGATGGTGTCAGTAGAGCAGTGGACGGTGTCAATAGGGCAGTGGACGGTGTCAGTAGGGCAGTGGACGGTGTCAATAGGGCAGTGGATGGTGTCAGTAGGGCAGTGGACGGTGTCAGTAGAGCAGGGGATAGTGTCAGTAGGACAGTGAATGTTGTCAGTAGGACAGTGGATGGTGTCAGTAGGACAGTGGAAGGTGACAGTAGGGCAGTGAATGTTGTCAGTAGGACAGTGGATGGTGTCAGTAGAGCAGTGGACGGTGTCAATAGGGCAGTGGACGGTGTCAGTAGGGCAGTGGACGGTGTCAGTAGGGCAGTGGACGGTGTCAGTAGGGCAGTGGATGGTGTCAGTAGAGCAGGGGATAGTGTCAGTAGGACAGTGAATGTTGTCAGTAGGACAGTGGATGGTGTCAGTAGGACAATGGAAGGTGTCAGTAGGGCAGTGAATGTTGTCAGTAGGACAGTGGATGGTGTCAGTAGGACAGTGGAAGGTGACAGTAGGGCAGTGGATGGTGTCAGTAGGGCAGTGGGCGCTGTCAGTAGGGCAGTGGGCGCTGTCAGTAGGGCAGTGGACGGTGTCAGTAGGGCAGAGGACGGTGTCAGTAGGGCAGAGGACGGTTTAAGTAGGACAGTAGAAGGTGTCAGTAGGGCAGTCGGTGGTGTCAGTAGGGCAGTGGACGATGTCAGTAGGACAGTGGATGGTGTCAGTAGAATAGTGGAAGATGTCAGTAGGACAGTGGATGGCATCAGTAGAGCAGGGGACAGTGTCAGTAGGACAGTGAAAGATGTCAGTAAGGCAGAGGATGCTGTCAGTAGGACAGTGGATGGTGTCAGGAGAACAGTGGAAGATATCAGAGAGTAAGTGGACGGTGTCAGTAGGACAGTGGATGGTGTCAGTAGGGCAGTGGATGGTGTCAGTAGGGCAGTGGATGGTGTCAGTCAGGCAGAGGTTGGTGTCAGTAGGACAGTGTATGGGGTCAGTAGGACAGTGGAAGGTGTCAGTAGGGCAGTGAATGTTGTCAGTAGGACAGTGGATGGTGTCAGTAGAGCAGTGGACGGTGTCAGTAGGGCAGTGGACGGTGTCAGTAGGGCAGTGGACGGTGTCAGTTGGGCAGTGGACGGTGTCAATAGGGCAGTGGATGGTGTCAGTAGGGCAGTGGACGGTGTCAGTAGAGCAGGGGATAGTGTCAGTAGGACAGTGAATGTTGTCAGTAGGACAGTGGATGGTGTCAGTAGAGCAGTGGACGGTGTCAGTAGGGCAGTGAATGTTGTCAGTAGGACAGTGGACGGTGTAAGTAGGAAAGTGGAAGGTGTCAGTAGGGCAGTGGATGGTGTCAGTAGGGCAGTGGACGCTGTCAGTAGGGCAGTGGACGCTGTCAGTAGGGCAGTGGACGGTGTCAGTAGGGCAGAGGACGGTGTCAGTAGGGCAGAGGACGGTGTAAGTAGGACAGTAGAAGGTGTCAGTAGGGCAGTGGGCGCTGTCAGTAGGGCAGTGGACGGTGTCAGTAGGGCAGAGGACGGTGTCAGTAGGGCAGAGGACGGTGTAAGTAGGACAGTAGAAGGTGTCAGTAGGGCAGTGGGTGGTGTCAGTAGGGCAGTGGACGATGTCAGTAGGACAGTGGATGGTGTCAGTAGAATAGTGGAAGATGTCAGTAGGACAGTGGATGCCATCAGTAGAGCAGTGGGCAGTGTCAGTAGGACAGTGAAAGATGTCAGTAAGGCAGAAGATGCTGTCAGTAGGACAGTGGATGATGTCAGGAGAACAGTGGAAGATATCAGAGAGTAAGTGGACGGTGTCAGTAGGACAGTGGATGGTGTCAGTAGGGCAGTGGATGGTGTCAGTCAGGCAGAGGTTGGTGTCAGTAGGACAGTGTATGGTGTCAGTAGGGCAGTGGATGGTGTCAGTAGGACAGTGGAAGGTGTCAGTAGAGCAGTGGATGGTGTCAGTAGGACAGTGGAAGATGTCAATAGAGCAGTGGACAGGGACAGTAGAGCAGTGGATGGTGTCAGTAGTTTATTTGTATTATTTTATTTTTTTATTATATTTTTTTTAACAGGTAGGTTTTTATTGTACAAATCAGAAGCACAAACAGTACAAGTCATGCATTGTTTAGGTTATATCCATTATGAGGTACATTAGATTGTCATCAGTCAGCAGGGTGAAAGCAGCATCAGGCATAGAAACTTCAAACTAGTTTACATAAGGTAACGTAGTAGGTTTCACAGGAACAATAAGCAATTAGTAAAAGTAGAGTGAGATAAAGGAAAATTGGGAGGGGGGGACGAGGGCCACCCCTCCTCACCACAAAGCCTGCAGATACTTTTTCAGCACTGTTTCCCACTGGAATAGACAGTATTATTTTCCCCTTCCGGGTAGTCAACCTCCTCCCTCATCCCTCCATCAGACATCCCCACTCCCGGTGATAGGCCCCGGGGCAGCGGGGGGGGGGGGGGGGGGGGG
>BLSH010138708.1:71439-83939 GCA_018402905.1 Glandirana rugosa
CATATTCTCTGTCGTCACTTTCCACAGTCATCCCGTCACCTTCTACAGTCATCCTGTCACCTACCACAGTCATCCTGTCACCTACTACAGTCATCCTGTCACCTACCACAGTCATCCCCTCACCTTCCACAGTCATCATGTCACCTGTCAAAGTCATCCCGTCACTTTCCACAGTCATCTGACACCTTTCACTGCCCTACTGAAACTGTCCACTGTACTACTGACACCTTCCACTCCCCTACTGACACCATCCACTGTCCTACTGACATCATCCACTGTCCTACTGACACCATCCACTGTCCTACTGACATCTTCCACTGCCCTACTGACACCTTTCACTGTCCTACTGACACTGTCCACTGCTCTACTGACACTTTCCACTGCCCTACTGACACCACCCACTTGACATCATCCACAGCCCTACTGACACTGTCCACAGCCCTACTGACATTGTCCACTGCCCTACTGACAGTGGACAGTGTCAGTAGGACAGTGAAAGGTGTCAGTAGGACAGTGGAAGTTGTCAGTGAGGCAGTGGACGGTGTCAGTTGAGCAGTGGATGGTGTCAGTAGGACAGTGGAAGGTGTCAGTAGGGTGTCAGTAGGGCAGTGGATGGTGTCAGTAGGGCAGTGTACGGTGTCAGTAGGAAATTGGAAGGTGTCAGTAGGGCAGTGGAAGGTGTCAGTAGGACAGCAGATGGTGTCAGTAGGACAGTGGACGGTGTCAGTAGAGCAGTGGACGGTGTCAGTAGTTTATTTGTATTATTTTTAATTATTACCCATTTGAAAGAAATTGATTTCATCAGCAGTTGTACCTATTATTCCTAGTGCCAGGTGTTTATTTTCCATATGTTTTTGTACTTACGGACCTTCCCAGATGCAAAATTAATATTCAGCAGAATTAGGATCGGCCCTCCACAATAGTCCCAGTTTCTCAATTGACTCCTTGGGAAAATGAATTACCCATCCCTGTTCTAAACGATGCCACCTAGTGTTCACCATAGTGCATTACAAGGACTAGATATATACCAATATCATTTCCCCTCAGTCCTTGTGTGTATAGTATCACTTCAATTATTACCTTTCGACCTTTGACAAAAAGATTGTTAAAGAATATGTAAACCCAACATTTCATATTCCTGATATGTGCCTGCTGTACCATGTACTTGTATGAAATAATCTCCTGTTCTCTTTGTATTGCTTCACTTGTGTGAAATTCCTGGTGTTCTTGCCAGTTCCTCTGCTTTCCTATTAAAAACTGACCACACTAAGCAGGGGAGCACAACGTGGTCAGTTCTCTAGCTATGCTGGGAACTCAGTATGCTCTTCTCCAATGATCAGACTTGTCCTGACAAACATCCCCCCCACACACAAACACACAGCCATTCACTAGAAAGCTCAAACAGAAGGAATGTAATCACTTATGTAAAAGGGAAAACATGCATTTATAATGTTTTTTGTATCTTGGGGGAGATTAGCTCGTGGGGATCACATTTCCTGAGAACAAGGCAGCTTGAAGGCAAACGTTCTTAAAAGTCTGGCAGGTTGCCAGTTTTATTGATAAAAGGTTGCAAGTCATAAAACAGACAAAATAGCAAAACAAGTCCTTGCCATCCGACGCTAAACCCAGACACCTCCAAACAAAACAAATGCAAATCTTTTCTATTTTAGTCCTTATAGCAGGGGTCTCAAACTAGCAGCCCTCCAGCTTTTTTCAAAACTACAAGTCCCATGAGGCATTGCAAGGCTCACAGTTACAAGCATGACTCCCACAGGGAGAGGGATGATGGGACTTATAGTATTGCAACAGTTGGAGGACCACCAGTTTGAGACCCCTGCCTTATAGCAATCAACTTCCAAGGTGTAGCTCTCTCAGTGTAGCTCTACTGAGTCCCAGGCCAGAGCACAACTGAGTTCTCTTGCTGGTTATTTAAAGTAGGAGGATGGAGGATTTGAGTGGACCAGAAACTCCAGGCTGGAACCAGCTCTGCCACGGTGGCTGGCAAAACTCGGGCCAGACTCTTTCTAGTCCACTCCAAGTGAACGCATGCGAGGCGACAGATGACACCTGTCCAGTATCTCGCCTCGCATAACGTCACAATCTATACACACGTTTTGCCTTTCATTTCTATTTTAAACTGAATGAGTTCTTTTACCAGGGGAGGGTTTATAATCACTTTAAGCAAATGCTGATAATATTGATCCCTAAACCTTGTTTATTTTTTATTTATTTTTCAATTTTTAGGCGCCATTGGAGCTATGGCTGGCCAGTCAGTAGAGGAGTCCTTTTTATCTAGGTAATTATTTTATAATTTGCTTGTCACTCACTTGCTGATCCTTTTGTAAACCCTTGCAGCCCATTACATTGTGAAAATTGGGAGTGAAGATGACTGACAAGTTATACGGGCTTCTAAACTAGGCGACGGGGGGAGGGTCCAGATGTAGAGATAGCCAGCGTGGAGCAGATTTCAGTGGGTAATACTGGGGGTATTAGTGGTAGGTTGAATAAAGCACCTGAACCTAAGGTAAGTATCGTAACAAGTCCTAGGCTTGTGCAATTCGAATTTTCATTATTCAGATTCAAAAATTCGGAAATGCGCAGTAATTCGGCAATTGCGGTAATTCGGCAATTGCGGTAATTCAGAAATTTGCGGTAATTTGGAAATATGCAGTAATTTGCCAATTTGTGATAATTTGGTAACCAGAACAGCCGAAAATCCAAAATACGGAAATCCGAAAATTTGAAAATAACAAAGATCATTTGAAATAACTAATTAACAAATAATTATTAAATTATAGGTATTGAAATTTCCTTGAAAATATGGCTGTTAGTGATAAATTTCATATTTAAGTTCACTAACAGCCAATTTCAAGGAAATTCCGATACCTATAATTTAATAATTATTTATTATTATTTCTAATGTTCTTTCTTATTTCCAAATTTAGGAAATTCAAAAATTCGAAAATAACAAAGAATATTTGGAATATTAACTAACTAATAAATAACTATTATTTTATTTATTATTTATTTTAGGTACTTGTATAGCGCTGTCAATTTACGCAGCGCTTTACATATACATTGTACATTCACATCAGTCCCTACCCTCAAGGAGCTTACAATCTAAGGTCCTTAACTCACTAGTATAGTACATATACTAGGGCCAATTTAAACAGGATATAATTTACCTACCAGCATGTCTTTGGAGTGTGGGAGGAAACCCACGCAGGCACAGGGGGAACATGCAAACTCCAGGCAGGTAGTGTCGTGGTTGGTATTCAAACCAGCGACCCTCTTTCTGCCAGGTGAAAGTGCTATCCACTAAATTATAGGTATTGGAATTTCCTTGAAAATTTGGCTGTTAGTGAACTTAAATACAAAATTTATCACTGACAGACATATTTTCAAGGAAATTCCAATACTTATAATTTAATAGTTATCTATTAGTTAATATTTCAAATGTTCTTATTTTCACATTTTCAGATTTCCGAATTGCTGAATTACCGCAATTGCAGAATTACCACGAATTTCCAAATTACCGCAATTACCTCAATTGCCGATTTACTGCAAATTTCCGAATTACCACAATTGCCAAATTACCGCAAATTACCACAATTGCTGAATTACTGAGAATTTCCGAATTCCGTTTTTTTCAAATTCCCAAAAAAATTTAAAAACGAAAAAAACAAACACTGACAAATTTTTCATCCATGCACAAGTCTAACAAGTCCTACTTGTAACCTCAGAACAACCACCAAGGAGGTGGCATACGTCCAGACAAAACTATGCGGCATGTTCACTATTGCCAGGAGCCTGGCAGACAAGATGGGAGAACTAGAGATGCTCATAGGCATGCGCACAGGGTGTGCCTGGGCACACCCTAATCACCCCATGCACATTAACATTATCGCTCTGTGTGCCAGCAGGAAGATGGGAAAGATCTCTATCTTACTGGCTCTGCCATAAGAGAAGTGCTTATGCACTTTTCTTTCACTGTGCTGGCAGGGAGCTTGATCTCCATGCCGGCACCATATACTGTATATGTAGACACATATGTGCTTGAACTTTAGGGTGCACACCCTAATGCAATTAGCTGTGCATACCTATGGAGATGCTATTGTATGAGAAGGATTTCGATTTTTTTGGGAATTTCAGAGACTTGGTTCAACAGCTCTCATGATTGGCTGGCAACCATTCAAGGGTATTACCTATACCGCAGAGATAGGGAGGGTAAAAAAATGATGTACAAGTGAATGTGAGGGACAACATCAATAATGGAGCAAGGGAGGAGGTGGAGTCATTATGGGTAGAGCTACAAAGTAGGAAACCAGGGGGAAAACCGCACATTTGTCTAAGGCTCGCCATTTCCTAAATGTCTTTCAGGACAATTACATGGGTCAGATGGTAAAATGCACCAACAAGAAATAAAGCGTTAATAGACCTACTGATTACTAACAATACAGACCTGATTACAGATGTGGAAATAAGGGGCAATTTAGGAAACAACAATCACAGGTCAATTCGTTTTAGTATAAATCACACAAATAGAAAACATAAGGGGAATACTAAGACACTAAATTTCAAAAGAGCCAACTTCCATAAACTAGGCTCCTTGCTAGATGACATTAAATGGGATAAAATATTAGGAACAATGAACACGGAGGAAAAATGGTTGTGCTTTTGTTAAATAAGGGTATTAGCCAGTGCATCACAAGGGGAAATTAATTTAAAAGAGCTAATAAATGTCCTGTGTGGCTTAATTCCAATGTAAAAATACTTATAAAAGCAAACGAGCAGACCTTCAAGAAATACAAGGCTGAGGGGTCACCATCAGCATTCCAACTTTACAAAGAATGCAATAAGGAACGTAAGTGTGCAATCAGGGCAGTTAAGATAGAACACGAAAGGCACATCGGAGTAAGAGAAATTCAGAGTAATTTTTTAAGTATATAAATAGTAAGAGAGGAGGGTCAGATCATTTTTGCCACATAAAGAATGATGAAAGGAATCTGGTTACAAAGGATAGAGAGATTGCAGAGGTTTTGAATATATTTTTCTCTTCAGTCTTCACGATGGAAACAGGGGGCTTTAGTAACCAAAGCTGTAATGTTTATCCTCACGGCACATCACAGGAGGCACCATCCTGTCTAACAGAGGATAGAATTAGACATAGACTGGAAAAAATTAACATTAATAAGTCATCGGCACCCAAGGGTCCTCAGAGAACTCAGTCAAGTAATTGACAGACCATTGTTCCTAATTTTTCCAAGCAGTCTACTGACTGGTATGGTACCAGCTGATTGGAGAAAAGCCAATGTAGCACCAATATTTATAAAAGGACCAAGATACAGTATATCCCTGGAAACTACAGACCAGTTAGCCTAACGTCAATAATATGCAAGCTCTTATAGGGGATGACAAAGGATGACATACAGGATTTTTGTAGTAAAAACGGTATCATTAGCAGTAATCAGCATGGATTCATGAAGAATCGTTCCTGCCAAACCAATCTCTTAACCTTCTATGAGGAGGTGAGCTGCCATCTAGACAAAGGAAGTCCCATAGACGTGGTTTGTCTTGATTTTGCAAAGGCATTTGATACAGTTCCCCATAAACATTTACTGTACAAACTAAGGTCTGTCAGCATGGAGTGAGTACCTGGATTGAAAACTGGCTACAGGGTCGAGTCCAGAGGGTGGTGATAAATGGGGAGTACTCGGAATGGTCTGGTGTGTAAAGTAGGGTCCCCCCCAGGGTTCTGTCCTGGGACCAACCCTATTTAATTCACAAATGATCTGGAGAATGGGATAAGCAGCCCAATCTCAGTATTTGTGGACAATACTAAGCTATGCAGGGCAACAATTTCTCCGCAGGATGTAGAAACTGTGCAAGAAGATATGGAAAAATTAGTGGGCAACTACATGGTAAATGAGGTTTGATGTAGAGAAATGTAAAATAATGCATTTGGGTGCCAAAAATATGAATGCAAACTACTCACCAGGGGGAGAGCCTCTAGGGTCATCTAAGATGGAAAAGGACATGGGGGACCTAGTAGACAACAGGCTCAGCAATGGCAGACAATGCCAGGAGCTGCAAGTGAAGTCAACAGAATTTTGTCATACATTAAAAAGGGGATTAATTCCAAAGATAAAACAATAATTCTCCCTCTATACAAAACTCTGGTCCGGCCACACCTGGAGTATGGCGTCCAGTTCTGGTCACCAGTCCTCAGGAGGGATGTGCTGGAACTGGAGAGGGTCCAGAGAAGGGCAACAAAGCTGATTAAGGGACTGGAGGACCTTAGTTATGAGGAAGGATTACAAGCCCTGAACTTATTCTTTCTGGAGAAGAGACGCTTGAGAGGGGTTATGATATCAATGTACAAATATTGTACTGGTGACCACACTATAGGGACAAAACATTTCCACGCAAGGGAATATAAAAAGACATGCGGCCATTCACTAAAATTAAAAGAAAGGTGGTTTAACCTTAGACTGCATGGAGGGGGCTTTACTGTAAGAGCAGTGAGCATGTGGAATTCTCTTCCACAAGCAGTGGTTTCAGCAGGGATCATCGATAATTTCAAAAAACTATTGGATTGGCACCTAAAAGACCACAACATACAGGGATATACAATGTAATATTGACATGCAAGCACACTCACAGGTTGATGGACTTGTGTCTTTTTTTCAACCTCACAAACTATGTAACTATGGATGTAATTGCTTTTCTTTATGAATGCTCAATGTTATATAAATAAAAGGCTCTGTTCACATACCCAGTGAGTAGCGAGAGCTATAGTGAATCAATAAATCTATCGGGATTCAAAAACATTGGATACATGTAAAGCATGAGCCACAGTCCTTTATATGATGGAAATGCAGAACATTTTTATGACAAAGTGTACATGCAGCTGAATAATGAGTATTTGTATGGTTATACTTTATTTCCTATGTTGCAGGCAGAGTGCAGCGATGGTTCATTCATATCCAGTGAAAGGTAAACTGACAATAGTGATGTACCTGCCCACACAGCTGCCATCAGATCTGGAGGTGGGAAGGAACCTCATTAGGGAAGCAATTTAACAGTTAACACATAAAGTCTTCATTCTAGAACAGGGCAATGGCGGCTGGTGGGCTTTTCTTCTGGGGGGGGTGGCAAACAGCCAGACCTACCCCCCGGGCAGCGGCACTGATGCACCCCCTTTGCCTGAAACCCCCCACTGTGGTGATCATGTTACTGTCAGCAACCACAACCACCCCCTCACCCCCCCCCCCCGCCCTGGGAGGTACGGAACTTACTATGTGTGCTCTCCTGCAGTCTCTGACCATCTCTTGTACCATGCCTGCAGTCTCTGACCATCTCCTGTACTATGTCTGCAGCCTCTGACCATATCCTGTACCATGTCTGCAATCTCTGACCATCTCCTGTACTATGTCTTCAGTCTCTGACCATCTCCTGTACCATGTCTTCAGTCTCTGACCATCTCCTGCGCCATGCCTGCAGTCTCTGACCATCTCCTGTACCATGTCTGCAGTCTCTGACCATCTCCTGTACTATGTCTGCAGTCTCTGACCATCTCCTGTACCATGCCTGCAGTCTCTGACAATCTCCTGTACCATGTCTGCAGTCTCTGACCCTCTCCTGTACTATCTCTACAGTCTCTGACCATCTCCTGTACTATGTCTGCAGTCTCTGATCATCTCCTGTAGTATTTCTGCAGTCTCTGACCATCTCCTGTACTATGTCTGCAGTCTCTGACCATCTCATGTAGCATGTCTGCAGTCTCTGGCCATCTCATGTAGTATGTCTGCAGTCTCGGACCCTCTTCTGTACCATGTCTGCAGTCTCTGACCCTCTCCTGTATCATGCCTGCAGTCTCTGACCCTCTCCTGTACCATGTCTGCAGTCTCTGACCCTCTCCTGTATCATGTCTGCAATCTCTGACCTTCTCCTGTATCATGTCTGCAGTCTCTGACCATCTCAGGTATCATGTCTGCAGTCTCAGCCTCTCCTGTATCATGTCTGCAGTCTCTGACCCTCTCCTGTACCATGTCTGCAGTCTCTGACCCTCTCCTGTATCATGTCTGCAATCTCTGACCTTCTCCTGTGTCATGTCTGCAGTCTCTGACCAGCTCAGGTATCATGTCTGCAGTCTCTGACCATCTCATGTAGTATGTCTACAGTCTTTGACCATCTCCTGTAGTATGTCTGTGGTCTCTGACCATCTTCTGTACCATGTCTGCAGTCTCTGACATCTCCTGTACTATTTTTACAGTCTCTGACCATCTCCTGTACCATTTTTGCAGTACCTGACCATCTCCTGTACTATGCCTGCAGTTTTTGACCGTCTCCTGTACCATGCCTGCAGTCCCTGACTATCTCCTGTAGTATATCTTCAGTCTTGGGACCATCTCCTGTAGTATGTTTGCAGTCTCTGACCACCTCCTGTACCATGCCTGCAGTCCTTGACCACCTCATGTACTATGTCTGCAGTCCTTGACCATCTCCTGTACTTTGTCTGCAGTCTCTGACCATCTCATGTAGTATGTCTGCAGTCTCTGACCATCTCATGTAGTATGTCTGCAGTCTCTGACCATCTCATGTAGTATGTCTGCAGTCTCTGACCATCTCCTGTAGTAGGTCTGCAGTGCTCGACCATCTCCTGTACTATGTCCGCAGTCCCTGACTATCTCCTGTAGTATATCTTCAGTCTTGGACCTTCTCCTGTAGCATGTTTGCAGTCTCTGACCATCTCCTGTACTATGCCTGCAGTCCTTGACCATCTCCTGAACTATGTCTGCAGTCCTTAACCATCTCTTGTACTTTGTCTGCAGTCTCTGACCATCTCATGTAGTATGTCTGCAGTCTCTGACCATCTCCTGTAGTAGGTCTGCAGTCCTCGACCATCTCCTGTAGTATATCTGTAGTCTCTGATCATGTCTAGTTCCATGCATGCTGTCTCTGACCATCCCATGTAGTATGCCTGCAGTCTCTGACCATCTCATGTAATATGTCTGCAGTCTCTGACCATCTCCTGTAATATGTCTGATGGGAGAGCAGCAACCCTGCTCAAAGATGGTGTGGAAAAATTTGTCAGGGGAGAGGAGGCTGAGTGTGAGGAGATGGAGGCTCCCTTTGAGGTAAAATAAGGGATGGAGGCTGCGCTTGAAGTGATAGATGCTGTCTAACATTATACCACAAGCAGTCTTTATATAAATCTTATTTTAAACGTATTTGTACTTGTAAAACTAGGCCTGAGAGTAGTGGTTTTAATTTGAAATGCACCTTGGTGTCCTTCACTAAGGTCTGTACTTTGGAAAATGTCCACCATAGCCTTGGTCCGGGTCTATCCCTGGTGAGGTGTACAAGTTGTAGGGCAACACTGATGTTGCTAAAGACTGTACACTTTCTTAAAGTGCTATTAAAGTGATAGTAAACCCCACTTGGTCATTTTTACCTACAGATAAGCCCATAAGGCTTACTGTAGGTAAAATGAATATCTCCTAAACCTGCACCGTTTAGGAGATATGCAACCTGCATGCAGCCAATGACATCACTGGCAGATATGCTCTGAAGGTGTGGCTTTACCTTGCTAGACCTTCATAGCTGCATGCCGGAACCGAGGGTTCCACCGCAAATGCACGGGAGTGATGTCATTGTAGCTCCGGCCAATCACACAGCCAGAGCTCATGAACGTGAGCAAAAGACGGGGGGAACATGTCAGCCTTCTCGGCGGTAACAGTACAGTGCTGGGGGGCTTTTTTCTAAGGTGAGTATTTCATAATGTGCTAGTATGCGTATACATACTAGCACATTGTGCCTTTACCTTGCAGCGTTTTTTTTTTTTAATTACAATCCACACAGCCACGGTTAACAACCCCTTTAAGGATTCTTTTTTTTTTTTCTTCTCTTTTTTTAAAGAACAAACATGTTATACTTACCTGCCTTGTGCAGTTGGTTTTGCACAGAACAGCCCAGATCCTCCTATTCTCGGGTCCTCCATCTGAGCACCTGGCTCCTCCCCCTTGACCAATGTCCACAATAGCAGGACGCTTGCTATGGGGGCACTCCCAAGTCCTGCTCCATGCATCCATAACACACAGAGTCATGGCTCAGCCCCGCCCCCCACTCTCTTCTCATTGGCTCAATGGCTGTGATTGACAGCAGTGGGAGCCAATGGCTCATGCTGCGGTTTCAGCCAATGAGGAGAGGGAGTCTGGGGACAGCCAAAGCTCTTGTGCACATCACTGGATCGAGAGGGAGCTCAGGTGAGTATTGGGGAGGCTGTGGGGGGAGCAGCACACAAAAGGTTTTTTTACTTTCATGCATAGAATGCATGAAGGCAAAAAACCTTCAGCCTTTACAACCTCTTTAAATCCCAGTGAACAGCATATATGAGGGTACTTCATTTTTCAGTGCTGATCAGATTTAATCATTGAAGGTTTGTCGATTTTTGTAACATTACTGTAAAATGCGCCTGTAAAATGTGTCCATGTTGTTTAATACACATAAATAATATCACGTTTTAGGAGGTCCTGCATCCGGGGAGCACTTTGTGGATAAACATCGGCCATCTCTGATCCGTGCAATCTCTCTGGTAGAACCAATTCTAGAGGACCTCCGCTCACTGGACCTTCTCACCGATGAACAATACGAGACTGTATGCAAAAAGCCCACTTCCCAGAAGCAGATGAGGGAACTCTACCGCTATGTCTCATACTGGGGTAATGGTGACAAGGACAAGGTCCACCAGATCCTGAGAAAACATAACAGACCCATCATCAACAGGCTGGAGGAAATGGCTTAATGTTCTGTTTTAACCTTCTGATTACCTAAATAATTGTTTATTCAGACACACAAGCCTTTTATTTAGCAAGCAATTTTATTATTAGCTTATTTTATTCTAAGGAATAAAATTGACAATTTTTTTTTTGTAAATGTAAATTTTAACAGCTTATATTTTTTCATTTTTCAATATTTTTAAAAATGTGTTTTTACCGATTGCACATCAATATTAAACAGCTTTAACCTGCTGGTTGCTCCTGTCAGTGTGTCTCTCTTAGCTCATGTGATTACTTTGACTGGCTGTTGTAGTGGTCACATGATCAGGAACCAATCAGAGTAGTTCCCGATTGTTAGTGTGATACCAGAAACTAGGAGCTCTCAGCAGTATGAAACATAGGTTACCTCAGCACAGGGAATAGGACTAGGAAGTTTAAATTTGGTTAGTAGGTGGAAGAATACTGTTCCATCATTGGTGTCAGTGGGAGGAATAGTGCCCCATCATTGGTGTCAATGGGAGGAATAGTGCCCCATCATTGGTGTCAGTAGAAGGAATAGTGCCCCATCATTGGTGTCAGTGGTAGGAATAGTGTTCCATCATTGGTATCAGTGGGAGGAATAGTGTTCCATCATTGGTGTCAGTAGATGGAATAGTGCCCCATCATTGGTGTCAGTGGTAGGAATAGTGTTCCATCATTGGTATCAGTGGGAGGAATAGTGTTAAATCATTGGTGTCAGTGGGAGGAATAGTGCCCCATCATTGGTGTCAATGGGAGGAATAGTGCCCCATCACTGGTGTCAGTGGAAGGAATAGTGCCCCATCATTGGTGTCAGTAGAAGGAATAGTGCCCCATCATTGGTGTCAGTGGTAGGAATAGTGCCTCATCATCGGTGTCAGCAGAAGGAATAGTGCCCCATCATTGGTGTCAGTGGGAGGAATAGTGCCCCATCATTGATGTCAGTGAGAGGAATAGTGTCCCATCATTGGTGTCAGTGAGAGGAATAGTGCCCCATCATTGGTGTCAGTGAGAGGAATAGTGTCCCATCATTGGTATCAGTAGAAGGAATAGTGCCCAATCATTGGTGTCAGTGGGAGGAATAGTGCCTCATCATTGGTGTCAATGGGAGGAATTGAGCCCCATCATTGGTGTCAGTGGGAGGAATAGTGCCCCATCATTGGTGTCAGTAGAAGGAATAGTGCCCAATCATTGGTGTCAGTGGGAGGAATAGTGCCTCATCATTGGTGTCAATGGGAGGAATTGAGCCCCATCATTGGTGTCAGTGGGAGGAATAGTGCCCCATCATTGGTGTCAGTGGGAGGAATAGTGCCTCATCATTGGCGTCAATGGGAGGAATTGTGCCCCATCATTGGTGCTAGTGGGAGGAATAGTGCCCCATCATTGGTATCAGTGGGAGGAATAGTGCCCTATCATTGGTGTCAGTGGGAGGAATAGCGCCCCATCATTGGTATCAGCCGGAGGAATAGTGCCCCATCATAGGTGTCAGTGGGAGGAATAGTGCCCCATCATTGGTGTCAGTCGGAGGAATAGTGCCTCATCATTGGTGTCAATTGAAGGAATTGTGCCCCATCATTGGTGCTAGTGGGAGGATACCCCGTGATAAAGAGGGTGACTGTGGTTACTATCCCGGGATAAGGAGGGTGACTATGGTTACTACCCCGTGATACGGAGGGTGATCGTGGTTACTACCCCGTGTTA
>BLSH010138736.1:0-12076 GCA_018402905.1 Glandirana rugosa
GTCCGTGCGATCGTTCGGGTTCCGTCCGGACCCGGACCCGGACTTTGTCCCGAAGTTCGGACGGACCAGCAGAACCCGAACGTCCAGGTGTTCGCTCAACTCTACTAAAGATTACAAATTTAAAGCACCAGGCATTGAAAGTTTTCTTGCGTCAGCAGGATGGTGTACCCGCTTCATGAATAGGTTTGCCCTATGTTTGCAGCAAAGAACAAAGATTTCACAGAAGTTGCCAAAAGTCCTTGATGGAAAAGTGATGTCATTCCATTCATTCATCATAAAACAAAGAAGGATCCATAACTATGACCTGGGAGATATTGGGAATATGGATGAAACGCCTATGACTTTTGATCTTCCAAGCAACAGAACTTTGGCAAGTTTGGGAGACAAAACTATTTTACTAAGAACCACAGGAAACATTTCACAGTTGTTCTGTCATGTTTGGCTAAAGGAACTAAGCTGCGACCTGTCATTATTTTTAAAAGACCTTGCCTGAAAAGGTCAAATTCCCACCACGAATTACAGTGCGCGCACACATTGAAGGCTGGATGGATGAAGACGGAACAATAAAATGGCTGGAAGAAATTTGGAACGGACGACCAGGAGCAGCCTTAAAGAAAAAAACATCATTGCTAGTTTAGGATATGTTCAGAGCCCACACATCTGATGACATAAAAAAAGTCTTCTCAAGTTACTTTGACCGTTATTCCAGATGGGCTTACATCTGTATTGCAGCCCCTAGATGTGTGTTTAAATAAACCTTTCAAAGACCGTGTGCGAAAGATGTGGCATGAATGGATATCATCTGGTCAAGCTCGAATGACAAAAGTTGGAAATCTGAGGAAGCCTGACATAGAATTGATAGCACAGTGAGTTTGTGATGCATGGGAACAGATTCCAGAGGACCTGGTGCAACGCGCCTTCCAGAAATGTGGCATTAGTAATGCTATGGATGGCAGTGAAGACAGCGCTTTGTATGAGAATGACAGCAGTGATGGTGATGACTGCGAACTCAGTGATGATGACAATGTCTATGCTGATAACCTCACACCAGCTGAAGCTCTGTTTGGACATACAGATGATGAGGAGGAGAACTCCAGTTTTGAAGGATTTTAGCTCTTGTGTTTTAGCTTGGTTGCTAATTGAGCTAAGGTTGTTGTACTTTTAAAGTTTTTTTTTGATACTATATTGTTTTTGTTGACCCCCTTTTCCACTTACAGAGCTAGTTTACTGTTTTTCTTTGAAATAAATATTCAAAAACATTTAACCTACTGTTATATATATATATATATCTTTTTTTCCCCTACACTAACCTGTCTGCACTAACGGACAGATTTCTAACTATCTATCTAGTTAGCTATCTATTTTTTTTCTTTTTTTAACATATTTTAAAATCTAGCTATCTAAACTGCCTGTCTTCAGGAACCTACACTATCTCTCTAACAACGCCGACACACTATCATAGAGCCGCTGTACAAGCGGCTTTATATAGTGTGGGGCGTGGATTGAGACTGCTGTGCTGTGATTGGCTAAAGGCATCCTGCCTTTAGCCAATCAAAGCTCTCACAGCAGGCCGCCCGCTGGTTGGCCAAAGCATGTAGGTCATGTGCATGCTTTGGCCAATCAGAGGGTGGCATTCTGCCTACATTTTAAACCATTATGGGGCGCGCGAAGTTGCCGCAAACGCTCCATAATGTTCGGCTCACACCGAACAAACGAACAGCCGATGTTCGGGTCAAACGTATGACCCGAAATCGAAGCGCATCCCTATTTATAAGATACGACTGTTAAATGCCACCCTTTGATTCATTTCATGTTTCATGTTCCAACGGTCTTAAAGGGCCCCAATGTACCTAGCTGAAATTTGTCATAAAAGACTTGGCTGAGTCCCACTATTTATGAGGGTAGAGCTAGGTTTCTATTACAGAGTTTAATTTGAAGGCTCAAGCCTAGCCCCTTTGTTTGAGAGCTCTCAAGTCACCTAGCCTATTCTACCTCTTTGGAATTCTCGTTTAGTCACTTGAGGTGTATCATCTCATGTAGAGGGCTACTATTTACTCTCCTTATATCACAGAATAAGCTGGGATTTGACTCTAGAGGTACCTCTATGGAGTACACTGTACCCTTTTCTGTTGTATTTCTGTGTACTGATTTTAATGTGCCAGTCTGCTTTGTTATATTTTGTGACTTTAATTTGGCAATACAGTCTGGTTATCTTTTCAAAGAGAGGTGTGTATAATTATTGTGCATCTGCCAGACAAGGTGTTCTGGGGGTGTTAGAGAGGGTGAGGACTTGCATAGGGCTAGACAAAAGCAGAGGACCCAAGACCAATAGCGGCTCCTGCAGGGGTAGCGCCACATAAATGAACAGAAGAGAAATCCAAATCAAATCAACAGTGTGCTCTGGGTGTGGATGAGACTTTGGTATATATGTTTGTATTCAATGTAAATTGCTCACTGTATATTTTTTCTTTAGACATATTTATTGCTGAGACTGTCCTTTCTGAAGAAGCAGGTATCCGGGAAACATGTCAAAGCCTTTGTTGGAAGAACGTTCTATATGACCTTGGTTCAGGGTCTTTCTCCATGTTCTCTAACTATCAGTTTCAGCTCGATATTGTGCAATACGTATATGTTATCTACATGTGGTTTCCACTTACCATAGTGGTGGTATATTTTTATGAGATGTTTTCTCAATAAAATGAATTTTTATAAATACGATTGTAAGTCTATTATGTACTGTTAAAGTCCTCTGCTGCCTCCAGTCATCCTTTTTTGTTCATTATTTAATAGGAGAAGGGTACTTTATCTATAGTACCTACAAGTGGCTTCATTAATATTTGATCTACAGGGTGGATAACACACCCAGAGGCAACTCTGTCTGCAATCAGCCACTATTAATAATACGATTATGTTTATTAGTTAAGAACCTTTGTGTCCCCATAGTGTCTGTTTTATATTTTTAATACTAGCCCTTTCTCTTCCTTGGACCCCCTTTAGACTGGTGGCAGTGATGGAACCTTCACGGTGCGGCATGGACTGCTTTCATGTCTGATATACAATCTAGCTGTGAGTCCTGCAAAAAAGATGATGGAGATCTTACCTTATATCTAAGTAGGATTCAGGGTCTATTAAAACGCAAGTCGCATCTTTTTTTGGCACATAGATTACTTCCAAAAATATATCAGAGAGGATATCAATCCTCTGGGATTACGTATTCAAACCTTTCCCACAATTAAAAATTCCACCGAGGTGTTTAAAAAATCTTGGGAAACAGTATTAACCACATGTAGTAAAGAACTGATGTTACTATTGATTAAACAATATAATACTGATATGGAGAGCTTGGATAAAGAGATCGATGCTCTTAACAATGAGTATGGATCCGTATTCGAACACTCCAAATGCAGCACTAAATGGAAGGAGTCAAAAGAGAGCCTTGAGACCCTTACCTTAATAAATACATTGTAGCTAAAAAAACTGAAAAATTTACTATGTACAAATTAGCCTTTGCCCAGGGTTATGCCTATAGATGGGATAACAAAAGAGGTGGTAGAAATCCTACCAGAAGACATACACAGCCAGCAATGTCTCAGGTAGATGAAACTACCGAATCAGATTGATTTCTCTCCATGTTTTCTTTTTCACAGACATCGGGTCATCCTTCTGTAGCACAAACAGCACTTCAGGAGGCCAAAAGACAGAGCAACCTCACTGCCTTTGTCCGTCGGCCGTCCAACACACAGACCCCCAGATCAACCCAAAATCAACATCATAAATCTTACTAATATTACATTTGATCAAGCTCAGAGATCAGTACTACGGTTGAGCTTGGGCTTTTGTCCTACACAACCCATTAATGTTTTCGAGACAATTAAGGATTTATATTTATTTGCCCGTAGGTTGACTTACAAATTTATTTTTGATGCCCAATGTACCCAAAAAAAAACTAGAGAGGGATCTCACTGAACAGATCAAACATTTCAATATGGACGAGTTTAGAGCCCTGAGAGACCTCAAGCTATTGTATGAGAAGAGCTCCGGGGAGGTTTCCCCTGCTGAGACGGATCACACCTATGTTTCACCCCCTCGCACTTTGGTCAAAAGTACTACCTAAAAAGCTGAATCCCGTCACTTCCCAGATTTATCAACATGTCTCAATATATGGGCCTTTGTTCAATCAACTATTCATGACCTCAAATCTCACCAATGGCCTGCACCTGACAGCAATCTCACTCCCGAATTATCCCGTGCCTTGAGATCTCTTCAGTCCTGGGATGACAGCAATCAAACCATCTGACAAGGGTGGGAACATTGTGATCATGTCCCACTTTCAATACCTGAGGATGTATCAGAGTTACAGAGTCTGGGGGTCACGATGGGCACTTGTTGCGTGCCATCCTATGCCAACCTCTATCTCGGAGGATGGGAGGGATGGATATATTCGGATGAGTCTTTTGTTTCATATTTGAGCCATGTGCTCAATTGGTTTCGTTACATTGATGACTTGTTCATGGTATGGACGGGGCCCAAGGGAGGAGCTTCTCAAGTTCCTGGATGTTCTTAACACCAATGAATTCAATTTGAAATTCACCCATACATTCAGTGAGTGACAGATCTCCTCCCTGGACCTCACCATTTCCATCACTGATAGCGGGAGCCTAACAACAGACTTATACCACAAACCTAGTGCAGGCCATACCATCTTACAGGCTTCAAGTGCCCATCACGTCCCCCTGATTCAAAGCATTCCTTATGACCAGTATCTACGTCTCCGTAGAAATTGTTCCATTGAGGAAGACTTTATTAGTCAATCAGGTCATCTTCAAACCAGAATATTGGGTAAGGGATACTCCAAATCTTTGCTTAGATAGGCCTTCAACAAGGCCAAAATAAGATCTAGGGCCGAACTTCTTTATAAAAATCCATCTAAATCGGAGACTCAGACAGTCGGAGACCCAGTTTTCTGCTCATGAAAAGGCACTGCGCTCATTGATATCACTACATTGGCACCTACTTACAGATGATCCTATCTTGTCTAAATACATTCGTCCCAACCCTGAGTTGATCTTCAGACGAGCCACCTCGTTGAGAGACACTCTGACTTCCAGTCACTATTCCACAAGTGACAGGACAGTCAGACCCCCACGAGGGACCTACCCTTGTGGTGAGTGTAGCCGCTGCCCTTGGGTTCTTGAGGGTAGTGGTGTACATCTCCTGAATGAGGGTAGCGGTGTATATCTCCCGAACGGACAATGGTACCAATCATGACACCATGCAACTTGTCGGACACGTTGTGTTATTTATCTAATGATGTGCCAATGCCATGCATTTTACATTGGTAAGACAATACGTGAATTTGGCCAAAGAATACGGGACCATGTACATTATTCCAGCAATGGAAAATGTATTACTCCTGTTACCAGGCACATTGGATTGCACCACTTTTGACAATACATCTGTTTCATTTTTCGTTTTGGAGGTTGCTAAACCCAACCCTAGAGGGGGGGATTGGGACAATCGTATACTGAGGGCCGAGACTCTCTGGATTAAGAGACTCTTGGCCAACATTCCCCCAGGCATTAATGAACTCAACAGCTACAAACCCTTTTTGTAAGGATGTGGTCCAATTGCTTCCCTCATTTGCCCTGAGTCTTTGGGATATGTCCAGGTAGAGACAATGAGCCAGGGGGGCTAGGAATCCCCCAAATCTAATAGACTTTGTATAATCTCTGCACTATGGAAGATTGTTCTTGGTTGATTTTCATTCATTTTTTGTGATATATGTAATTCATTTATTTAATTATATGATTAGTGTTGTGCATATGTCACTCCTCTCCTCCTTTTCCTCCCTCTTCCCTTCTTCCCCCCCCATCCCTATCGTTCCCTTCCCTTTCCCTCTCTCCTTCCCCTTTTTCTTCCCCTTCCTTCCCTCCCTTTCTCTCCCCCCTGTTCACACCGCTGGATTCCTGGAGGTCCCACTTCTCCCCTGCGTTCTGGTTTTGGCCGGGGTGCCCCTTTTCTTATGGGTGAGTTTGTGATCTTTCTTCCTGGTCGGTCTGCTGTGTTCCCCCTAGGTGGAGCTGTGGAGGATCGGCCGCAGTGATGCGAAGGATGGGCAGGACCTTTCCTGGTTTCTCCATGGTCGGGTTTCCCTGTGGGACTGTATCCAGTATCCCGTGATGTCAGCCTTCCGCGCCTGTCACAGTCTGGCTGCGGTCATCTGGATAGGTGCCGAGGCTTATATAATGGAGGCCGCAGTGCTGTTTGCTTGTGGCAGCTTCCACGGCGGTACACATGTTATTCTATGGGCTGATGTAAGTACTTCTGCTTTGGTCATTGAAACTATTGATATGTGATCCGGATGGTTATTCCTGGATGGGCTAATATTGGAAATGTGTTCTGCATACTACTTTACAGATATCAGGCAGTCCTCCTCTAGTTAACCCCTTGGTTGGGATTACTTACTCTGCACCATGATAACATTCTCTCCACTGGCGGCTACTCGTATGGATTTTTGACCGCATACCTACTGGTATACCCTTAGTGGACAGTGGATATTTTGATTCTGAATTAATTTTGTCACACATGCTGTGGCTCATCCGGATCCCTATCTTGATTCTCTGACCTATATGCCCTTGCTTTTGTTTATTCTTGCAGGGCTGTATTTTTTATTGTGCCCTGTTGCAGTATATCAGTCCCCACCGCCGTGTGTTGATTAATCTTATGTGAACCTCCAGATGTGTATCTGCAGTTTGTGATATAATATGAGATGTTTCAACAAAGAAAAATAAAGCGGTCATGGGACTTTGAATGAGGCTTGTCACAAACAAGAATACAGTCATAAATTTTTCAATCAAGTTATTTGTTAATTAAATCAAAAAATGCTTAATTAGACATGATCATGGAATTCATCGCCCAAATGAGGGGTAGATGTACAGTACATTTCATAACGAGCCTGTCGCATATAGACCACACACAAAAAGATGAATCATAAATCACAACTACATTATACATATGATTATGAGTTGTATATATAAAGTTTGGGATAAAAGTATATATAGACCAAATGCTCTTGACATCAAATGAAGCTCGACGTGTTTCGAAGAAGGACAATGTCCCCAAATATACAGCCAATGTCATTAATATTATCCTAAACTGTAAAGAAGACCAAGGAGTCCTGGAAATGAATTTTTGGCCCTCCACAGAACCCTGATATCAACATCATCGAGTTTGTCTGGATTACATGAAGAGACAGAAAGATTTGAGGCAGCCTACATCCACAGAAGATCTGTGGTTAGTTCTCCATGATGTTTGGAACAATCTAAGGCCTCATACACACGGATGTTTTTACCGCCACGTTTTTTAGCTCTCCATGGTATTCAATGGCTCCATACAAACGCTGACGTTTCTGAGCTGTAGATGGCGTCAGCGTTCTTAAGCTGTAAATCGAACGCAGGACCCGCACTTTCCACGGCTGTAGCATTAGAGCGTTTTTGATACTGAGCCAGCAAACCGCTCACTAACGCGCATTAACGCTGCAGCGACGTTAACCGGCGTTTTTAGCACCGGCATTTTCAGGTTCAAAAGTAGCAGAGGAATGTTTTTTTAAAACAAAACGCGACGTAGTGCTGACGCTCACTAACGCGCATTAACGCAGATGCAAAACGCTGACGAAATTTTGTTTATGGCGCCGATTTTCTCCTGACGTCGGTCCCTACGTTTTGTCAATATGCCCATGTGTATGAGGCCTAACTATTTAATTTCTTCAAAGACTGTATGCAAGTGTACCTAGAAGAATTGATGTTGGTTTAAGGCCAAAGGGAGGTCACACCAAATATTGATTTGATTTAGACTTTTCTTCTGTTCGCTCACATTGCATAAATTGATAAAAACATAAACAATTAAAATATACATTATCTCACAGAAGTGAATACACCCCTCACATTTTTGTAAATATTTTACCATATCTTTTCATGTAACAACACTGAAGAAATGACACTTTGCTACAATGTAGCAGTGTACAGCTTGTTTAACAGTGTAAATTTGCTGTCCCTGAAAAAAAAACTCAACACACAGCCATTAATGTCTAAACTGCTGGCAACAAAAGCGAGTACACCCCTAAATGAAATGTACAAATTGGGCCCAATTAGCCATTTTCCCTCCCCGGTGTCATGTGACTTATTAGGTCTCAGGGTGTGAATGTGGAGCAGGTGTGTTAAATTTGGTGTTATTGCTCTCACTCTCTCATACTGGTCACTGGAAGTTCAACATGACACCTCATGGCAAAGAACTCTCTGAGGATCTGAAAAAAAGAATTGTTGCTATGCATAAAGATGGCCTAGCCTATAAGAAGAATACCAAGACCCTGAAACTGAGCTGCAGCACGGTGGCCAAGACCAAACAGCAGTTTAGCAGGACAGGTTCCACTCAGAAAAGGCCTCACCATGGTCGACCAAAGAAGTTGAGTGCACATGTTCAACGTCAATATCCAGAGGTTGTCTTTGGGAAATAGACGTATGAGTGCTGCCAGCATTATTGCAGAGGTTGAAGGGGTGGGGGGGGTCAGTCTGTCAGTGCTCAGACCATACGCCACACACTGCATCAAATTGGTCTGCATGGCTGTCGTCCCAGAAGGAAGCCTCTTCTAAAGATGATGCACAAGAAAGCCCGCAAACAGTTTGCTGAAGACAAGCAGACTAAGGACATGGATTACTGGAACCATGTCTTGTGGTCTGATGAGACCAAGATAAACTTATTTGGTTCAGATGGTGTCAAGAGTGTGTGGCGGAAACCAGGTGAGGAGTACAAAGACAAGTGTGTCTTGCCTGCAGTCAAGCATGGTGATGGGAGTGTCATGGTCTGGGGCTGCATGAGTGCTGCCGGCACTGGGGAGCTACAGTTGAGGTAACTATGAATGCCAATATGTACTGTGACATACTGAAGAAGAGCCCTTCGGAGACTGGGCCACAGGGGAGTATTCCAACATGATAACGACCCCAAACACACCTCCAAGACGACGACCACTGCCTTGCTAAAGAAGCTGAGGGTAAAGGCGATGGACTGGCCAAGCATTTCTCCAGACCTAAACCCTATTAAGCATCTGTGGGGCATACTCAAACGGAAGGTGGAGGAGCGCAAGTTCTCTAACATCCACCAGCTCCGTGATGTCGTCATGGAGGAGTGGAAGAGAACTCCAGTGGCAACCTGTGAAGCTCTGGTGAACTCCATGCCGAAGAGGGTTAAAGCATTCTTACTTTACAGCATTTCTTTACACCTGCCTAAAACTTTTGTCCAGTACTGTATGAATAAAAAAAAGGTTAAAATATTGCTGGGCATTTTGATATTATTTTTAATATTTGAATTATATAATATTTAAATTGTATAACTATGTACAATTAATTCTAAAAGAAAATTTGAATTGATTTATTGATTGATTTCAATAAATTAAATGATATTTTCGAATACTTTTTGGACATAGAACAATACTTTACGTATGCGATTTTTACATATTTATCTTTAACTAGCAAGTACTACTGAAATATTTTTTATAACTGGCTACAGTAGTATACTGTAGAAATATGACATTGTTAAATGTGTTTTCACCTAAAATATAAATTAAAAAAAAAAATAGAATAAAAACGTTTCCTCAATATTGTAATACAATATTTTACATGAATATTATACCAAATAATTATACTGATGTCTATAATTTAACACCTGATAATAGTTTCTGCCTGTATTTTTCCTCCATGTGAATATATAGTTGGGTTTATCAAGGTTTCCTAGAATACTGTTAATTAATCAACATTTCATGTATAGCAATGTAACCTTGGGGTGGCTTTTTCCTGAAACCTTGACACCTGATAGAGAGAATTTAGGAGTGCTGAGTTCATGTGTTACATCATTATATCCTTGGAAACTCAGACATACAACTAAATTTTACAAACTGGTCTGTTGGATTTACCTAAAAAAATTAAGGCAGCATTTTGCATTCAGCTTTTTTAAAATATATAACAATATACAATAAGAGCTGGTTCACACACAGGCATTCCGGCTTCAGGCGCAACTTTGTATGCGATTTGAACTCGAATTCAAGGCGACTTCTGCGTGACTTTGGGTGACTTACAATGCGACTTAAAGCGACCTCCATGCCAGACGACTTGCCTGTGGCCAATCAGAGAATATAGCTCTTCTGACATCATTCCTTTTACCTGGGTAAATTATTTTCTTTTTCCTGTAAAGTTGCTTTAATATACGACTTGGAGTGACTTCCATTGAATTCTATGGGCACACGTCGGATAGAAGTCGCCTTGAAGTAGCACAGGAACCTATTCTGAAGTCGGAGCGACTTCAGTAGTGTACATTAAGATGGCTCTCATTCACTTCAATGGGATTTTTTATGTCAAGCGACTTGGGGCGACACAAGTCAGATCCCAAGTCGCTGTAGTGTGAACCACTCTTAAGGTTAACAAAACTTACATTTCTGTTTTAATTAAAAAAATAGTATTTGAAAAAAATTATTAACAGCAAAAATTTACTGTAAGCTAATCTTAACATTAACATTCTGTGTTTTTTTCCAATTAAAGATATTTGGATAGGAAAACAAGTTAAAGTGATACTAAACAGACACTGATTAATATACATTATCCCTTCTCTTTATATATATATGGGTGAAGGCACTGCATTTATTTTAATGAATAAAAACATCTAAGTACCTTTTTCTTAATCAATATATGGCTGCCAAGTGACCCAGCTCTTTTCCAGCTTGTCTCCAGGGAAACATCAGCAGGAAGAGCTTCTAGTCCTACGCTGTCAGTCATATCAAATAAAAGTTTTAAATCAGCATACAAATATGTATTTGAAGTCACATTCTTATTTTTTTTTTGTGCAAAACATCGTGTGGGCTATCTAGGGGGAGGTTCTTCCATTCAAAGCCTGTTTAAACCCCTCCAGCCTTTGTTGATTGCATGTGCTTACAACACACAGAGAGGTGACGCTTCAATTAATCAACATGTAATAAACCACCCTCATTGTGTTTAGCTGTTTAGTGGCCATGGAGGAGGAGAGAGGGAGTGGGCTGTCATGTATCCAGCGTGTATACACCCACATGTGTGACTCTATAACCATGTGGGCTGCACAGATAGGAAAAAGGAGGAAATGAACAGCTTAGAAGAGAACTGAAACTGGAGCATGCTCAGTAGATTTGGCAACAGCTGGTCTACACAATATAAGGCTGCAGTGACGACACAGAGAAGGAGGGAGGGACAGTGACCAACAGGATCTACTTAGTTTTTAGCAAAATACATAAAATGAATCCCATAGTAGTGAATGAGAAAGTATGAATAGAATGTAATAATTTTTAATGATGTGGGTTTAAGGGCACTTTAAGTGAGTCATACAAATTCAGAATTTTATGTGTGTCAGCAAAATGTTGTCTTATTTATTACTAGAGTTGAGCGAACACCTGGACGTTCAGGTTCGGAGGGTCCGTACGAACTTTGGGAAAAAGTCCGGGTTCAGCACCGAACGTTGCCCGAACGTTATCCCGGACACCAAACCCCATTGAAGTCAATGGGGACCCGAACTTTTAGGCACAAAAATGACTGTAACAATGTCCTGGCAAGTGCTAGAGGCCTGCAAAAGGAAGTAAAATGGGGGTAAGAGTAGGGCAAGTGCCCTACAAAAAAATGGGAATAGGGAAAATAAATTAAAATCAAATAAAAAAATGGGAAGGGGGGTGGATGTGGAGTAGGAGCCTAGAGGTTGACTAGGCCGTGACCATGGCAGTGTAGGTGGAAGTGGCGGTGGTCGAGGAGGAGAAGGAGGTAGCCAACATGGTATTTTTTTTTTTGTTTGTTTATAATTGGGGTAGCCCCCAAAATATTGAGGCCTATTCAAAAAAACAAGTATATGAATGGCTGTGTGAGTCCGGTCTAAATGTTTATTCTGCACAAGGTACAGACAAGTCTTGTGGGATCCATGCCTGATTCATTTTAATAAAGGTTAGCTTGTCCATGTTGGCTGTGGACAAACGGCTCCGCTTGTCTGTGATAACACCCCCTGCCGTGCTAAACAC
>BLSH010138736.1:16012-61626 GCA_018402905.1 Glandirana rugosa
TAACGGATGAGGATATCCCGGTCGACAACGACATTCACTGTGTAATATACAGCAACAGCTGGCCCTATAGGAGTAGGCAATGATTTTTGAACAATAATCTGTCCCTCTAAGCAGAAGCCTCTACCTAATGCAGTCAGATCACTCAAAGCAGCAGTATGAGAAATCTCAAATTACTCCCACAATCTGATCGTTGAGTACGATCGCACAATCTGATCGTTGTGTACGATCGTAACGATCGTTGTGTTAGGCAGGGTTTGATCTGCAATGTGTCACTCAAAGCAGCAGTATGTGAAATCACAAATTACTCCAACAATCTGATTGTTGTGCATGATGGTAGCAATCGTTGTTTTATGCAGAGTTTGATCTGCAATCTGCAACTCAAAGCAGCAGTATGTGAAATCTCAAATTTCTGCAATCTATCCCTCAGAGCAACAACAGTAGTAATCTCAGGATGCAGGATCAGATGTTAAAATGTCTGCAATCTCTCCCTGACAAAAACGCAGACAGCTTCCTCTCCCTACACTAACCCAAGAGCATGTGACATGCCGCACTGTGACTCCAGCTTATAAAGAGGCTGGGTCACATGATGCACTGGCCAATCACAGCCATGCCATTAGTAGGCATGGCTGTGATGGCTTCTAAGGGCAAACCAGTGAAACGCTTGTTGATTGGCTGCCCTTCAGCTATTCAACATGCGTGATCAACTACCAGAACCCGAACCCAAACGTTTTTTGAAATGTCCGTGTTCGGGTCCGGGTCCCGGACACCCGAAACGTTACAGTCCGGGTTCGCTCAACACTATTTATTACAGGTTATAGCACTGACATTTTTCTGTTTCAATAATTTCTTTATTGAAAGTGTTTTACAAAGGTAAAGTGGTAGGCAGAAACATATAAAAAATAAGGTACGTGAAATAAGAATGAGTTTGGGACTTTAAATAACACAAGCTGCGGGAATGAAGTAAAAGATAGATTCAATAAAAGATTTTTAATTAGAGGGATAATAGATTGTGTAAGCACAAGTACAAAAAACATACAATAACATGATTGAATGACATACCAATAGCATAATCATATCAAATAAAACATGATTGTACATTGTAATGGTAAAATTATATATAACAATGATTTCACGACTATCCACACTTCCCCAATCCATCTGAATTGACATATATACACGTAATTAAATGTGCACAGTTAATGGTCTATGCACTCCATGGCTCAGATGGTGCCCAGTTACAGAATATTCCCAATATTGGGTAAAATAAGGGTAAGCAGTTGTTGGCTCTACGCGTTTCGTGATTGACCATCACTCATCAGGAACAAGCTTGGGTTGTCTAAAAAAGATGTTTAAAAGATTGTTAAGTAATGTCTTCTATATATTGTGGGAGCCAAGCTGGAGGTGGGTAAACCCACTCCAGATATGAATACCCACATATAATGCTTACCATGTCAGCATGCCAATGGTGCACCCGCAGGGCAGATGGACTGCCCACAACCAAATGGGCCGGGAGCTGAGGCGGGGAAGTCAGCAGCGGCCCCATTCAGGACGGTGCCCAGCATGGAAAGAGGAGCACTCCAGCACATTGAACCTGTGAATGATAATGTGCAATGAGGGATATGGGTGTATGTGAATGACAGGTGACTGTGGGAAAGATGAATGGGTGTATATGTGTGAATATTAGGTGAGTAAAAGAGAGGACAGAGGTGAAGAAGCTGAGTGAGGATAGATGGGAAAGAGAGTAGAGGAGAGAAAAAGAAAAGCGAAAAGGATTGAATGGAGAGTAAGAACAGGGGAGCACTCCAGCACATTGAACCTGTGAATGATTTTGATGAGTTTTAAACTTTCAGGTAGTACACTGGTTCATGCTCTCATCCCATTCACTTTCCTCACTCCTCCCCAGGGAGGTGCTGTCTCTTTCCACCATTCCTTTTTGTTCTTACTCTCCATTCAATCCTTTTCCTTTTCTTTTTCTCTCCTCTACTCTCTTTCCCATCTATCCTCACTCAGCTTCTTCACCTCTGTCCTCTCTTTTACTTACCTAATATTCACACACATACACCCATTCATCTTTCCCACAATCACCTGTCATTCACATACACCCATATACCTCATTGCACATTATCATTCACAGGTTCAATGTGCTGGAGTGCTCCCCTTTCCATGCTGGGCACCGTCCTGGATGGGGCCGCCACCGACTTCCCCGCCTCAGCTCCCGGCCCACTTGGTTGCAGGCAGTCTATCTGCCCTGCGGGTGCACTATTGGCATGCTGACATGGTAAGCATTATATGTGGGTATTCATATCTGGAGTGGGTTTACCCACCTCCAGCTTGGCTCCCACAATATATAGAAGATATTACTTAACAATCTTTTAAACATCTTTTTTTTTTTTTTAGGGGGCGTGGTCTGGAGATGGCCGAGTGAGGCAGCACATCTGCGGAGCTCCCGGACCTCGCCTGTCTATCCGGGCTTGAAACTGACGTTATTACACCGGAGAACCCACCGGAATGTACACAACAAAGAAGCGGAGGGGGAGTGCAAAGAAGACCGCAAAGGCTTCCCAAGACGGAGGGTTAGCGAAACTGTGGGCGACCGCTCATTCCACCTCACCGCTTGCTAAGATGGTGGACTTATTGGACCCACCACGTGGGGAACTATGCCTCTCCATCTCCCTCTGCACTCTCAGAGACTATGTCGGACACTCCAGCTGTGTTTCACGCTGACACGCAGGATACTCCACACCCGCTGCTTACCCGGAGGGCAGATGCGGAGCGCCGAGTCCTACTCCAGGCGTTACGGACCCGATCGGACATCGAGAGCTTGATCGGTCAGGTGGAAGCAGCCCACCGCAAAGACATCGCGGCGGTGAGACAGGACATCAACACCCTGACCACTCGCTTGGGAACAGGGGAAGTAACGGTGGTAGCCCTAGAACAGTGGATGGAGTCGATGGAGGCACCGATGGTGATTCAGGCATCTACGGCAGTGGACCTGCAGCTGCGGCTGGAGGAACTCGAGGACCGGAGACGGAGGAATAACCTGTGACTCCGGGGCCTCCCAGAGGCGACGGGGCCAGAAGACCTGAAGGATACAGCTCTGGCCATCTTCCGCAATATAGCGGGTGAGTCCCTCTTCAGTGACATCTCCTTCGACCGTATCCATAGAGCCCTGGGACCCCGGCCAACAGATCCAGGGAGACCACGGGACGTTGTCTGCAAGATCCACCATTACGCGCATAAGGAGATCGTACTGAGGAAAGCCTGGGAAGCAGGAGAGTGGGACTTTGACGGCGCCCCTATTAAAATCCTTCCGGACTTGTCCCGTGCAACCCTACAGCGACGCGCAATGATGAGGCCGGTGTTGAAGGCGGCTCGACAGAACAGAGCTACATACAGATGGGGATATCCCCTCTCCACCACATTCCACAGGGCACAGCGTTCTTTCACACTGTGAGCGCCGGAAGACCTACCAGATCTGTTCACCTTCCTAGGCTCAAATCCGGTGCCAGTGTCCAACTGGCTACAACTGTTGCCACGACCATCACTTCGCCAGATGAGCAGGCCTGCAGAGGCTGGCAACAGGAGACCGGCATCCCAGAGACCACAGCGAAGCCAGAGATGCACTCGCCTTGACTCTCTGGAGGCAGGGCGGGAGATATAAACGGTAAGCAGAACGTTTCTGTGGAGGCTATAGGGCAGTGGGGCGCAAGACATCTGGCTGCTGGCTGGAACAATTCGGTGGCGGGGGGTAGGTAGGGACAGTTCACCCTTGGAGTTCCACCTGGCCTGCGCCCGGATGACTCCTTTGTATTCAGCCCCACGCTGCCAGCGTTAGGAGACCCACAGCTCTGGCCGAGTACTGACTTTTGCGATCTATTGATCAAACCGTTGTCACAGGGGGGTGCCTGGTTATCTTGGTTTGGTTTGTTGGACACCTTCCCCATACGTTGCACTAGACAGGCTCATCCTATGTGTCCGTAACGGCAGCTCACGGTCCACCTTGCAGTCACGAGGACAGAATACGGGCATGGCTTTCTAAGCAAACAGGGTGACCATGCCGCTGTCCTGTGTCTACGATACGGTTGCTCTGCCTGAGGTTTTGGCTGGTCCAAAACCTCAGGCAGAGCAATAGAACTGTTGGTCCTGCCTCAGGCCCCAGTCAGCCACCATGAGAACATGGACCTCACGGACTGGTCCCTTGCCGGGGTCTTGCCGGGCCCCTTCCCTCCTCTCAACACAATTCCTCCCCTGCTCCTTGTTCCCTTTTTGCCCCCAGGACAACCCCTGTGCCTAATCTACACATGCTGTTTTATTGATGTGATCGGCCATATTGGGACTATGAATCTTATAAGGGTACTGAGGGAAATAATGTTTTGCAGTAGGAGGCGGAGGGTGGCAGGGGGCATGGGACTCTGGCTTGGACCACATCTGTCGGGGGGGGCCCGGGGGCAGGCTGGCCCTGGGTGAATGCTGGCGGCTGGCCTGCGTTACTGGGGGCTGGCCCACACCTGAAGATGGGCCTAGTGATAGATGGCGACCTCACGGGTCCGTACACAATATCTTCTCCCCCAGTCAGTTATGGGAGGCGGAGGTGGACGGCCTCGTGGTGAGTTGCGGGACCCGCAGACTCCAGCCTGGTCAACAGGTAGCGGAGGGGCGCTCCCCACCCCTCCTGCTGCCTCTGATAGATGTGTCCCAGAATGGGACCTCCAGGGGCCTCGGCCCGAATGGAGATTTGAACGCGTAGGAGGGTCTGTCTAGATATTCCTGTTATAATACCTCTATGAGTGTTCGCTGCAAAAGAGGGTGTTTTTTCCTTTCTTTTTATTTTCTTTGTTACACAGTTTCATGTATATTTATTTACTGCGGTGTCTGGTTGATATGCTACATGCCTGGATGGGTGGGCGGGGAGGGACCTGCTCCCTTGGACAGCACCGATATCCGGGTTTTTCCTGGAACAGGCCGTATAGATATTTCTAGTACTTTTATATGTTTTTTTCCTCGTTGCTACTTTCTTTCTCTCAAAATCTTTTTCTAGTGCTCTCTAATCTCTCTACCCCTTTTCTTCTTCCTTATTTCATTCTGTGCGGGGACCCGGTGACCATGGATGTCCTCAAGATCACTTTGCTGAACGCGAAGGGACTAAACACGCCTGAAAAGAGACGTATACTCCTAAGAGAACTGAATCGTTCACACGCAGTCTTAGCCTTCATTCAAGAAACACATTTCAGAACCGACAAAACACCTAGCTTAAAGAATAGACACTACCCTATTGATTACCATGCAACCAACGCATCTGCTAGCGGACAGCGAGGGACGTTATCTCTTCATAAAAGGCCTCATTGGCCATGAGCGATTGACACTAGCTACAGTATACGCATCAAACGACGGACAAGACGCCTTTTGTAAGGCAATGCTCGACAAACTGGGGGAGTTTACAAAGGGACAACCGATACTGGGGGGGGGGAGACTGGAACGTTGCCTTAGCCCCAGCGGAGGACACCTCAGCCGGAGATTCCTCAACTCGCATGGGCATCAGCAGGAAGACATTGCAATACATACATGACCATCAGTTAATAGACGTGTGGAGTAGTGTTGAGCGAAACCGGACTGTAAAGTTCGGGTCTGTACCGAACTTTTGGGTGTCCGGGACCCGGACCTGAGCCCAGACTTTTCAAAAAAAGTCCGGGTTTGGGTCCGGGGTTCTGGTATTTTACTCCACGTGTTGAGAAGCTGCCAAGGGCAGCCAATCAATAAGTGTTTCACTGGTTTTCCCTAGAAGCCATCACAGCCATGCCTACTAATGGCATGGCTGTGATTGGCCAGTGCACCATGTGACCCAGCCTCTATGTGGAGCTGGAGTCACCGTGCTGCATGTCATATGCTCTCAGGATAGTTTAGGGAGAGGATGCTGCTGGCTCTGTTAGGGACAGATTGCAGAACATCTCATCCTGCATTACTGATGACTAGGGAGAGATACTAGTACTGCTGCTTTGAGGGAGGGAGAGATACTAGTGCTGGTGCTTTGAGAGACAGATTTCACATCTCATCCTGCTGCACAGAATGATCTGACTGGAATAGGGAGAGATACTAGTACTGCTGCTTTGAGAGACAGATTTCATACCTCATCCTGCTGCACAGAACGATCTGATTGTGGACTAGGGAGAGATACTAGTACTGGTGCTTTGAGGGAGGGAGAGATACTAGTACTGGTGCTTTGAGAGACAGATTTCACACTTCACCGTGCTGCACAGAACGATCTGACTGGACTAGGGAGAGATATTAGTACTGGTGCTTTGAGAGACAGATTTCACACCTCATCCTGCTGCACAGAACGATCTGACTGGACTAGGTAGAGTCTGTTGCTTTAAGGGAAAGATTATTCTTCTAAAATCATCTCCAAGTTGTACAGGGAAAGGTTCCAGCTGTTGCTTTAAGGGAAAGATTAGTGTTCTAAAATCATCATCAAAGTGTGTGTGAAAACCCCTATATCAGCCACAGGGAAGCCATATTAGTGCTCTAAAATCATCTTCAAACTGTGTGAAAAAAGTATAAATAAGCCGGGAGAACCCATATCACTGTTCTACAATCATCTGGAAACTGTGTGTTAAACTTTAACTAAAACCGGGAGAACCCATACTACTGTTCTACAATCATCTGGAAACTGTGTGTGAAACTATAGCAGAGCAAACCCATATCACTGTCTAAAATCATCTAAAAACTGTGTGTGAAACTATAGCAGAGCGAACCCATACGCCGTGCGTATTCCTGAGCACGGACGCCGAAAAGGCGTTCAACCAGGTAAATTGGAAGTTCATGATGGCAGTGTTACAACACGTGGGGTTAGGTGAGACTATGATCGGAAGGATATGTAAACTATATCTCCACCCGACGGCCCAGGTGAAGATCAATGGTCAGATTCCTTCAACATAGCGAATGGAACACGACAGAGTTGCCCGTTGTCGCCCCTCCTATTCGCTCTGTCACTGGAACCCTTCCTGGGCACAATAAAGAGGAACCAGGATGTTGCGGGTCTGGAGATCAGGAACACTCATCAGAAGGTCTCGGCATACGCTGATGATCTTCTGTTCTCGCTCACCAGTCCCATGATATCCCTCTCCAACCTGATGCGGGAATTTGAGACATATGGTAAACTCGCCAACTTAAAGATCAATTTTGAGAAATCGGTAGCTATGGGAGTTAATATAGACCCAGGTACCCTGACAACCCTGAAATCCAACTTCAACTTCAAATGGTTGGATAGCGCCATTAGATACCTTGGCAATCAAATCCCAAGAGAAGTGAGGCATACGTTCGACCTCAATTTTCCACCCTGCTAGCAACAACCAAGTCGTTACTAGGTAAATGGAAGGGGGGGTTGTATTCATGGTTTGGCAGGTGCAACCTGCTGAACATGAGCATCCTCCCAAAATTTCTATACTTGTTTCAAGCACTACCGATCCACATACCGGACAGCTACTTCAGACAGGTACATTATCTGTTTACGAAGTTTGTCTGGGCTAGCTCTAGGCCCCATATTTGCAAAAAAAACCCATCTTTTTTAGAAAACCCAAGCTTGCTCCTGATGAGTGATGGTCAATCATGAAACGCGTAGAGCCAACAACTGCTTACCCTAATTTTACTCAATATTGGGAATATTCTGTAACGGGGCACCACTTGAGCCATGGAGTGCACAGACCATTAACTGTGCACATTTAAATATGTGTATATACATCAATTCAGATGGATTGGGGAAGTATGGATAATCATGAAACCAT
The DNA here is from genome assembly GCA_018402905.1 of Glandirana rugosa. Taxonomy (NCBI): domain Eukaryota; kingdom Metazoa; phylum Chordata; class Amphibia; order Anura; family Ranidae; genus Glandirana; species Glandirana rugosa. Next base: position 23,791 of record BLSH010138736.1, read on the forward strand.
TGTTATATATAATTTTACCATTACAATGTACAATCATGTTTTATTTAATATGATTATGCTATGTGTATGTAATTCAATCATGTTATTGTATGTTTTTTGTACTTGTGCTTACGCAATCTATTATCCCTCTAATTAAAAATCTTATTAAATCCATCTTTTACTTTATTCCCGCCGCTTGTGTCATTTAACTAGTTCCACACTGCCTACCGTCTATTTACGGCGGCAGTGTGGACGCTGGCCGCGAATCGCCGTAAAAAGGCAGCGATCTGCGAATGGCCACTAGGGAGCGCACTCCTGAGCAGTGTGCCCGCGGCTCGGGTGGACCCGATGTCCGCCAGCAAGCCGCAATGAGTGGCCACAGGCAAAGAGCGGGGAACAGCCGATGTAAACACAGCGGTTCCCCGCTCTGTTAGTGGGGGCATGGGAGATTTACTCATCCCTGTCACTGGGATCAGTTAGATCTCTTATGCCCATGTTAGCCCAGCCCCCCCCCCCCCACAGTTAGAACACACCCAGGGAACACACTTAACCCCTAGATCTCCCCCTGCAGGTTAACCCCTTCACTGCAAATGACATTTATACAGTAATCAGTGGACATTTAAATTTCTTATCGCTGTATAAATGTCATTGGTCCCAAAAAAGTGTCAAAAATGTCCGACATGACCGCTGCAATATCGCAGTACCGCTAAAAATCGCAGATCGCTGCCATTACTAGTAAAAAATAAAAAAAAAATAAAAACCCCAGAAATTAATTCTCACCATCCGTAAACGTGGCCACTTTTGCGCAAACCAATCAATAAACGCAGATTGCGTTTTTTTTAATCACAAATATGAGGAAGAATATAAATCGGCCAAAACCAGTGAAAAAAATTTTTATTTTTATTTATTTTTTTTGGATTTCTATTTTAGCAAAAAGTAAGAAATTTGGGGTTTTTTTTGCAAAATGGTCGCTCTTCTTTTGTTTATAGCGGTGATCAGAAATGACGCAGAGGTGATCAAATACCACCAAAAGAAAGCTCTATTTGTGGGGAAAAAAGGACGCAAATTTAGTTTGGGTACAACGTTGCACGTCCGTGCAATTGTGAGTTAAAGCGACGCAGTTTCGAATCGCAAAAAGTGCTCTGGTCCTAAACTGGGAAATTCTTCCGGGGGTGAATTGGTTAAAAAGAGAAACAGGGAGGGGGCTCCCCAAGTCCAACCATCCTCAAGCAGTAGATGGAAAGAGCAGGTAGAGCCAGAAAGAAAGGGGAAGTGAAGAAGTGGGGAAAAATATGAAAAGGAAATAAAAGCATAAGAAGGAAGGAAAAAAAAAGAGGGGGGGGGGGGGACTAGAGGAAATCAAAGAGAAAAGATCAAGATCTTCATTCCGTCCCCATCTCTGACACCCACCAGAGTACTCCCTATACAGGAGTTTGAAGATATTGAATCCAAGGGTTCCAGACCCTTTCAAAACCGAACAGTAGTATCATGAATTGTACTAACCAGCTTTTCATTAATCATTATCCAGGTAAGCTTACACTTCATTACCGCCAACTATACCACAGGTTTCTTCCAGGCAGTGGCAATAGCAATTTAGGCCGCCAAAGGCATAAAGTAAATTAGAGTCTGCGAATGGCAGGGTAACCCCTCCACAGGTTCATTAAGTAAAGCTATTTGGGGTCATACTCTGTGTGACCATTTACCATGGTCACACAGAGTATATTAAGTTGTGGGCTCTGATCCAGAAGCGCTGAATCTTACTACATGACCACCATGTGTGGAACATTGAGCCCACCTGCCCACAACCTCAAAAACACAGGACCGGGGAATCTGAGTACATTCAATGTAATTGCTTGGGCACTAGATACCAACAAGAGACCACCTTAAAGCCCACTTCTACCAGGCAGATATTCATAATGCCCTTATATGTCCACACAGACCATTCCTCTTCTGGCATTTCAAACCACAAATCCTTTTCCCAGGCTAGCATTTAAGGCAGTTAACCTGTGGAGTTAACAAAGAGTTTATATAGTTCAGAGACACCGCCCCTCTGGAACTCACCGTGATAACACCTATTTTTAAAGGCTGTGCAAGTCGCAACATCAGGCGTAAGTCTACTAACAGACCTAAGAAAATGCAATATTTGCTGTAAGAGGTAGGCCTCAGAAGCCGGCATCTCAAGCTGTTGGACAAAATACGAAGTGGGGAGCAGTCCTCTATGATCCAGGAGGTGCCCAATACTATACAGGCCCTTGCAAAGCCACCATTGGAACTCCCGGGATCATAGGTCGGGTGAAAACGGCGGGTTATGAAAAACGGGCACGACGGGGGTATGGGGGACCTGAGTGGCACTGATTTACACAGTGTGTTCCATAAATGCAAGGAGTGGGATAGTATAAGGCAAAGAATCGCCCGCCGATGCTTAACCGAAATACACATCAAAGGGTCAATAAGCTGGGGTGCACAAGCCTGGGCCTCTAGCGCCACCCAGTCAGGTCTGTATGATTTAGCATATATTTGGGATAGCTGCGTAATCTGGGACGCAGCACTGAAATTTTTACATATGACCTTTCCTACTTTTATATTAGTTCCTGTCCTCAAAGAGCTTACAAGGTTCCCAGCTTGCATAATTATGAAAAATTAACCTACTTGTAAGGTCTTTGATATGTGGAAGGAAACCCAAGCAAGCACAGGGAAAACATGCAATCTCCATGCAGATAGTGACCTGACCAGGGTTCAAACTGAGGACCCCACTACTGCAAGGCAGAAATACTAACCAATAAGTCATTTAGCCTTATTTTTAATTCTAGTGCTTCTAGTGTGGAATGTATATATCTATATATAAGCATATTTGCCATAACAATAAAAATGTATCACTATTAAATTGTATACAATATGACTAGAAGGCTTAAGTCTAATTCCATATGAAAAAAAAAACTATTTGACAACAAAGAAAAAAATTAAGGCAGCTTAAACTTGTATCCCTAATGTAAATCTGGTTATATACGGTAATATATATGGTAATAAGGAAATACATTTTTGTGTAGCAATACAGTTCTGCCAGAAATATTTTTTTTGCATTCACATTATATTACGCACCAGAAGTGCCAAGAAAACTTAAGGCTAAGTGACTTAGTGATTACCAGTTTTGTCTTGCAGCAGTGGGGTCCTCAATTTGAATCCTGCTCAGGAAACCATCTGCATGGAGTTTGCATGTTCTCCCTCTGCTTGCCTGGATTTATTTCCAAAGACCTTGCTGGTAGGCTAATTGGCATACGTTTGTGAACTAGGAACCTTAGATCGTAGGTGCCTTGGGGGCAGGAACTATTGCAAAAGTATGTATGGCGCTGCATATACTGTAATTTGCAGTGCTCTATACAGTATATGCCTGCAATAAATAAGCCAATGTTTTGCTGATACAACTTAAAATTCTAAAATCATATGACTCCTAACTAAATATCTTTAACTGGAAAAACACAGAATTTTACGTTACATTCGCTTAATTTGTTGGTGTTAATCGTGTTTTTGTTTACTAGTTTTTTATTAAAAACAAAAATGTAAGTTTTGGTAATGTACATTATACCTATACATGGTAGTTTAATTTAAAAGCTGAATGCAAAGTGCTGCATTCATTTTTTAAGTAAATTCAACAAATAATTTTTAGAGTGTAATATATATATAATTGCAAGGGAAGTTTCACTTTGTAAGGGATTTTTTTTCTTTAGCTTAGTGAATGGGATGAGGCTTTTTTGACTTCCGTTATCCAATCATGTGCAAGGAAAAATACTGTTTTTTCATTTCATTTATTTTTCTTACACGTGATTATGTTTTCTTCGGAAAGTGCATTTTCACCCATGCAAAGTCAATAGCCATTAGTAAATCAACACTTTAGTGTTAAAGAATTATAATACCTTACAAAAACATAATGAAAATTGCCATTGTTTATCCCTTTTATCCCTGAAATGTACTACCTGCTACTCTGATCCATATCCGACCACACTCGGGTTAAAATAACACTCCTCTCTATGTTTAGTGTACAGTGATTGAGCTTTCTGCCCATCTCTATATGACTCCAGTTGTGCATTAAAGTGGTTGTAAACTCAGTACAAGCACTTTAACCTACAAGTAAGCCTATATTAAGGCTTACCTGTAGGTTCTGAGAATATCTCGTAAACCTGCACCGTTTAGGAGATATTCTCTGTATCCACATGTGCCGACGTCATCGGCACATGCGGAGTGAAGAAACAACCCGGCTGGGCCGTTTCTTCACTAAGTGTGTCCCGCTACTGACGGCTCCCGTGCGCATGAGTGACGTCAGCGCAGCTCAGGCCAATCAAAGCACTGGAGCCCACGCTCTGTTTGGCCAGAGCCGCCAAACCCAGAAGCAGCATGTCGCCGGTCACAGCGGTGTTCGGGGACTGCTGCAACAGCTTCATTCCAAGGTAAGTACTGTATTTAATAATGAGCTAGAATGCAATGCACCACTTTAATTCTCCATACTGTTATTGTAACTGATTCTGTTCTGCCAAACTATTGTGTAAGTTAAACTTTGATATTTGCAATAAAACTTTATGAAACTAAACTAACCCTTCTCTTAAAACTCTTATTATTTTTTTATATTATTTTAGGACCTTACTGGTTTAGGTCCCCCTACTACCTTCACATACTTCAAATAGGATTATATCATTCATTGGTAACGTTGGTAAAAAGAAACCAAGAATACAACACTCCACATTGTTCACGCATGAGCTTGAAGTGGGTATAGGTGTCCACAATATACAAAAATACTTAAGGATGCCAAAATATTACAGCTCTCACGTTCACTCCACTGTAAATAAGGCATCCCACTTTGAGTTTACTAAGAAATTTAGAACTGTGACCAGATACTGATAGGTGCTCTATCTGGCTGCCACATACAGCTCACCCACAAACTCTAAGCTTTTTAATGCCCCACAGTTTAAAGGTGGAAATCAGGGGCCATGTCCATGAGACTCAGGTATTGATCTTTCTTGGTCTTTTTGTACCAGAACCTCTCCTCCGGTTCGCACAGAAAATAAAATACACATAGCAAGTAACATTCATATTTTTACTCTCTCTCTCTGTTAATTTGACTTAGACAGATAAAGTGGCTTTATTCCACCATCTTTTGTTGTATGACCGCAATGCCTTTGCCCACTATAGAACTGACAAGTGACACCTAAGTCAATCCTCAAGCATACCGAAACTTTGCCAGCAGGCTCAATTGCCAAGCAAAAATATGCATACTGGTAGGGCTCCAAAGCCTGATGGCCTGACTCTTGTATTACAGAATTTTTTTCCAAACCGGTCACCCGTAACTGCCAAAGCATATAACTCCATCCTACAGGTCCACACAATCGATACTTGCATGTATACATCTTCTTGATCCTTAAAGAAGGGAAAGATCCATTGCAATGCACAAGCTATAGAACAATTTACTTTTTGAATCTAGACCTCAAAATCTACATTTCAATTTTTTACATTTAATTCCTTAAATGTCCCTGATTATCCATCAAGATAAGGTAGGCATTTTTGCCTAGTGCAGGACAATACCTTGGGACAATAACTACAGGGCGCTTACCCATTTTGCCTGAGTAAAGACAGTTTTAAAAATGCTGTTTTCAGGGGATGCAAAAAAAAACTTTAAAGCAAACACTAAAATCTATTTGGAAATTGGAAAAACATGTTAAAATGGATATACACAATCTATTCTGCATCAACTGTGAGTAAATTAAGCCCTCTCTGCAGATATTTCCTTAACCAATTGCACAAAATGGGGCTTCCCCCTATCCCCTCTAATCTTTATTTTGATGTTACAACCCCTACTGAGACATGTTAAAGCCAACCGTGACATCTTTGCCCAAAAAGGAGACCATCATCTCTAGCCAAAAAGGAGACCATAAAATGAATTAAATATTATCAAATCTAAATGATATGACACATTGGGGTTGATTTACTAAAGGCAAATCCACTTTGCACTACAAGTGCACTGCTAGTGCACTTGGAAGTGCATGTAGAAGTGCAGTCGCTGTACATCTGAGGGGAAGATCTGAAATGAGGGGAAGCTCTGCTGATTTTATCATCTAATCATGTACAAGCAAAAATGCTGTTTTTTATTTTCTTTGCATGTCCCCATCAGATCTACAGCGACTGCACTTCCAAGTGCACTTGAAGTGCACTTGTAGTGCAAAGTGGATTTGCCTTTAGTAAATAAGCCCCACGACATGGTAGCATCAATGAAATGGTTTCAGAAATGCTTATGTATCGCTCACCCTCGGAGAAGTTGCTGGAAATAACCCAAGTCTCCCTTTCCTGTTCAGAGGCTGCCAGGCCCAGATACCAGTTCCAGAGCACACAGACAAAACATAGATGCAGCAGGATTTATTCACAGGCAGAATCCTTCAGTAGCAGCTTTAAGTATTGCTGGAGGTAAAGGGGACAGCCAGCTAGTCTGAGACTCTGTAAGAGCAGTCACAGTCTTTGTAGCAACCTCTGGCATAAAACCCTTAAAGCACAGGAACATCAGAAACTCTATGCAAAATGTGCTACTCATAATGTCCAGAGACAGCTCCACAATCAGCTTCCTTGCGGCACTTTTCAGTGAAAGGGGTCCTTCTCCAGCCCAGCATCCTAAGGTAGTGTCCTTCAGCAAATTCTCTTTAATTCAGGCTTCTTCAGGCCCTCAGCCAAGTACTGATGCTGAATACTACTCCTTTCAGGCCCTTTCTGCCCCATATAAACTTCTCTTAAACCTACATGAAGACTTTTCCCATTCTGTTCTTCAAAAGTGGGCAGAAACCTTAATTAAATATTCACATGGGCAACAAGACTACATGCTATATTTTGTACACAGAGGGTCCAGCAGACTTTGGGAGTCTAGGCACAAATACCAACAACGACATACAACACACCATACCATCAATTGCATACTACTTTCTTAATCCACATGTTCTATATTGCATGTTTACTGTTTAAAAACTGGGCACCTGTATGGGCCCTACTGTTTATAAATAAAATTCCCCTAGGAGCATTTATCAAGGTGAGCACACATGCACTGAGTGTACTTGGATTTAGTCCATAATCGCCCCAGTACTGCTGCCTTTCATTACCTGATTACTAGGCATTACATATCAATGGCCAAGTTTGTCACTGTAAAAATAATTTCTGTAAACACTCTCCCACACCCTCATCAGAAACTGAACTTACCACTATCCGTGCTCAAATTAATGACCTCCTCCACTATAGATAGTAAACAGGGAAAGGGAATAAGTGGAATGGACACGGATCTCAACTCCATATACAGGGTTGAGTTCAAGCACAGATGGGTCTACTCACCTTATACTATAAGGTGGGGTTCACCTACAATGGACCTGTATACACTATATATCACAAATAGGGAGGGGAGAGACCCTACCCAGAGCTGATCTGTGGCCCCAAAGGAGAACAAAGGGATAACCCTGTGGCATAGACTGTGCAAATAAGCTTTTTATTCAAGGTGAATTAAATAGAACACAATGATACTTGGCATAAAATAAAAAGACAATGTTGTCTAATAAAAACACACCCCGGGGTCACACACATGCCATAACCATATCCATAGTGCCCCACCCTGAGGAAATTTGCATATGAGCGAATGAAACGCGTCGGTGTTTCATCTCCCCCTTCCCCTACCCACCCCTTGGGTCTCTCCCCTCCCCATTTGTGGTATATACTCCTCCACTATAGAGCCAAGGCAGTGCTGCAAAAATGCCATCAAATTACATATGAATCCGGGGACAAGTGTGGGAAACTTTTAGCCAAAATGGTTAGGGAACATAAGCTGCAAACCTACATCCCCCACATATCGACGCCACACGACTCAAAAGTTGTCCTACCCCAACAAATTACTAAATCGTTTCGGGACTATTACACAATCATCTACAACATACACCCCCAACGGGTTTTCAAAACATAATAGATGAATACATTTCATCCTCTCAGATCCCTACTCTATCACCTGAAGTTAGGGAAGAATTAGATGCCCCAATACGGATAGAGGAACTGGAACTTGCAATCAGATCCACTAAACTGGGGAAAGCCCCAGGCCCGGGGTAGCTTTACCCTCCAATATTATAAAACCCTGTTGCCGATACTTGGGCCCTTTTGAATATGGACCTTAAATTATTTACTAAGATCCTGGCGAACCGACTAGCCCAACACCTACCAGCTCTGACTCATTTGGATCAAGTGGGTTTCATCCCCACTAGGGAAGCTAGAGACAATACAACTAAAGTACTGAATCTAATATATGTCGCTAATCAGACCCATGCACCCAGTGTATTCGTCAGTACAGATGCAGAAAAAGCATTTGACCGGGTCGACTGAAAATTTGTTTGTGGTCCTCCGTCATATTGGCCTGGGAGAAACCATATTTAAACGGATAGCCCAAATCTACTCCAACCCCACGGCTCAGGTTAAAGCTAATGGGCTCCTTTTGGACACCTTCCCAAACAAGAACGGGACCAGACAAGACTGCCCGTTGTCCCCTTTGTTATTTGCTATGTTACTGGAGCCCTTCCTTTGTAAAGTTAGGCTGAATCCTGACATTCCGGGCATTACCGTGGATGACCTTCTCTTCTCACTATCGAACCACTCCATCTCACTTTCCAACCTTCTTCGGGAGTTTGAATTATACAGCGCTCTCTCCAATCTCAAAATCAACTATTGCAAATCGGAGGCAATGGGGGTAGAATTGCCACCCGCCCTTTTTTCCTTACTAAAAGCTAGCTTTAATCTTAAATGGACAAGTACGGCCTTGAAATACTTGGGTATTCAGTGCCCTCTGACCTATCCCGCACCTTTTGCACTAAATTTTCTGCCCTTGCTGACAAGAACTCAAATCTTGCTGGAATCTTGGCATACTAGCTTTCATTCTTAGTTTGGCAGGTGCAATCTAATTAAAATGTGCATCTTACCTAAGCCCCGCCATTGTTATGTCCCTCCCCAAACACTGGGGCGGATTAGCAATCCCCGACGTGCGCAGATACTATCAAGCAATTCACCTTTACAGGGTTATTGACTGACGCTGCCACCTGGACTCCAAACTTTGGACACAATTGGAACAGGCACAAACCAATGTGCCACTTAGGGGAGCTATCTGGTCCTATGACAAATTACCATCCCCGCTGAAAAAGCACCCTATTTTAGGTACAACATTCCGAGTGAGTTAACAGGCATGCACACCACACTCACTATCAGCTTCAGACTCACCTATGTTTCCTAGTATAGGGAACCTGCAATTTCCCCCTGAATTGGACCCTCATATAAGCAAAACCCTACATGGGGAGAAACTGACTCGAGCTTCACACTTTCTCGAAGCAGGAGCATGGCCCTCACTGGAGACGCTGAAAAGCGATACGGTTCCCTTTAAGCTTCCGTTCTGGACCACTCTCCAATTGAGACACTTCCTCAACTCCTTATCAAATCCTCAATGTTTTAACTGCCCTTCATTTAAGGAGTACTGCTCAGATGAAGGACCCCTCACTCCGGTAATATCCAAAACCTACACCCTTTTGATCTCCCAGGCAACACAACCGAACCTGCCATTCATAGGCAAGTGGGAAAGGGAATTAAATCACACATTCACTGCTGCCCAAATCCAAAATATTCTCTCACTTTCTTTAAAATCCTCTATTTGTACGAAAATACAGGAGACAAACTACAAAATACTCACCAGGTGGTATCTTACCCCATACGTACTACACAAATATTACCCGGCCATGCCCGTGACTTGTTGGTGGTGCCAGGGGACAGAGGAACGCTGCTGCACATATTCTGGATGTGTCCAAAGCTAGCCCACTTTTGGACTACAGTAAGAGAAATAACCCAGAAGTTTACTGAGTATAGTGTTCCTGATGACCCAGCCTTCTTTACTACATGTACATTCTATCTTAACTAAATCATACAAAAAGTCAGTTGTGCATCACCTATTGAACACCGCAAAATCCTGCATATCACTTCATTGGAAGAAGCAATCCTCACCGACAATCGCAAACTGGCTACGAAAAGTGGAGAACATTAATAGAATGGAGGATTTAGTCCTTACCGCACGACTCCAGAGGGAGAAATACTCCAAGACTTGGGGGCTCTGGAATCAGTTCATCCTCTCCCCAGAGAGCATTGCTCTTTTGGGATCATAATGCCTCAGGCACACCGTTAGGTCTAAACATCATGGCTCTCCTGATCCAATCGGGGTCCTTCCCTTCCCCCCCTCCCCCCCCCTTACTTTTTTTTTTACTCTCTTCCCTTTCCTTTCTCCTTTGTATCCTCCATTGTATCCTTATTGTTTTTGTTATATGAAAAATTTAAAATGGCAAAGGACAACTCGATTCCTAAACGCAATTTATCCTAATCCCTGGTCTAATTTTCACTGCTGACGGACACGGGAAAGTGGCCATCAACTTGTGATGACTATCTTGTAAACACCTTTAATTTCTTTCTATTTGCGGTACATTGCTTGAGGTGGTAGTCCACTAGCAGCACAACAATTATTTTTGATGTCTTTAATGATGTTTACATGTTATACGTGTACAGTCTGTACTGATTTGTCCTTGCCCGTTTTGGACGTTAATAAAATTATATTTGAAAAAAAAAACTAATAATTTCTGACCTAGAAAAACAAAAGGATGATTCCTGGTCAGTTTGTGTTTTTTGCATGTAGTGCTACCCCCAGAGGAACCATTAAATTGTCTTGTGATTTTACTGCATGCCTGAAGATGACCCACCTTGGTATATTTCAAAGAATTTATAAGACCAAACTTAGCATAAATGAAGACAGGATTAGCAAGTGTAGTCATACAAATAACCAGTAAGTAAATAATATTAATCAATTACATTAGAGATGTAGTTAAACCCCAGCACTATTCTATCAGCAAATAACATAACCAAATTGCTTTTACCTAGCAACAGTATATAAAGACAGTCCCAACTTGTTATAACAGTTCCTGTTTTATCCCACTAGCCAGTGAATGATGAAAAAAAAGTTGGCCAGCAAAGTTGGGACATTTGGAGAAAACACAACAGTTCCCAGCAGGCAACAACTAACTTGCACAATACAATGATAGTCTCTTATAGGGATGGGCCGAACGGACCCCTGTTCGGTTCGCACCAGAACTTTCGAACATTGCGAAAGTTCGGACCCGAATAGCGAACGCCATTAGAGTCAATGGGACCCAAACATCAAAAATGCCCATTTTGAATGCTTAGATGCAAGTAATTGGGCATACAATGGATATGGGGGTCCAGGTCCTGCCCTGGGGGACATGTATCAATGAATCAAAAAGTTTGTAAAAAACGTAATTTTTAAATGAGCAGTGATTTTTTGATTTTTAAAGTGAAAGCATACAATGAAAAATTCCTTCCAATATAGTGCCTGGGGGGGTCCCCTTAGTCTACCTGTAAAATGGCAGATCTGTACCATGTCTAGAATCTGCTGCAGCAATAATTGCATTTATAAAGCCAAAAAAATGAAATTTTCCCTGCAAGCTGCCTTTATTTTGCTCAGCAACAGCTGGGGAGCCAGTGTGTATGATGAGGCCACAATGTAGTGCACTGGGAAAAAGATTAGAGATTTTTTGGATACATTCTGGTGTCATTTTGACTTTGGATAGAAGTAACAGGTGCAGAAAAATTGTGCTTTGGGTGTCGGTGGTACCTTCCCACCGTAACCCTATAGAGGTACTCTTGATGAAAGCAAGAATTGGCCTTGCTGTAAAAAATTGCAATGATATGCACCTGTCAAAGAGGTACAGAAAATTGGTCTTTGGGTATCGGTGGCACCTTTCCACCTTAACCCTATAGAGGAACTTTTGATGAAAGCAAGAATTGGCCTTGCTGTAAAAAATTGCAATGATATGCATCTGTCAAACAGGTGCTGAAAATTGGTCTTTGGGTGTTAATTGTGCCCATGAAACCTATACCAAAAATATTCTTCCAGATAAAATGATTGAACACCCTCAAAGCCAGGCAGCCTCAAAATCCTGCAGAGATTCCGCATCCCAAAAACACTTAATCAGTGACATCGGCATAAGGAGCTTCATAGCTGGTAATCCAGGACTGATTCATTTTGCTAAAAGTCAAACGGTCCATGGAGTCTGTGGACAGACGCGTTCTATGATCAGTAACGAAACCTCCTGCAGCACTGAATGCATGTTCTGAAAGCTGGATGCAGGGCAGCCCAACAACTCAATAGCATACTGGGCAACTTCTGGCCAGTATTCTATTCTCATGACTCAGTAAGCCAGTGGATCGTCAACTGGAAAGCTCTCTATCTCTGTTTTGGTCCCAAGGTAATCTTCCACCATGTGATGCAGACGCTGCCGATGTGGAAGCTGACAGCCCTAGACAGCGAGGACTAAAAAAATTCCGAAATGCATCACTTAGGCGGACGCCTTCTCCAATGCTGCTCTCTTGACCAACAGAAGCCTCAAAACGATGTTCTCCACGACACTGTAACCTACTGGAGTTTGGAAAAACATTCAATAAAATCCTCTTTAACCACTTCAGCCCCGGAAGGATTTCCAGCTTTAGGACCGGAGCCCTTTTTGCGATTCGGCGCTGCGTCGCTTTAACTGACAATTGCGCGGTCGTGCGACGTTGTACCCAAACGAAATTTGCGTCCTTTTTTTCCCACAAATAGAGCTTTCTTTTGGTGGTATTTGATCACCGCTGCGTCATTTCTGATCGCCGCTATAAACAAAAGAAGAGCGACAATTTTGCAAAAAAACCCAAATTTCTTACTTTTTCCTAAAATACAAATCCAAAAAAAAATATAAAAAAACATTTTTTTTCACCGTTTTTGGCCGATTTATATTCTTCCTCATATTTGCGATAAAAAAATCGCAATCAGCGTTTATTGATTGGTTTGCGCAAAAGTGGTCGCGTTTACGGATGATGAGAATTCATTTTTGGGGTTTTTAATTTTTTTTTATTTTTTACTAATAATGGCGGCGATCTGCGATTTTTTGCGGTAGTGCGATATTTCAGCGGACATGTCGGACCATTTTGACACTTTTTTGGGACCATTGGCATTTATACAGCGATCAGTGCTATAAAAATGCACTGATTACTGTGTAAATGCCATTGGCAGTGAAGGGGTTAACCTGCAGGGGGCGCGCTAAGGGTTAACTATGTTCCCTGGGCGTGTTCTAACTGTATGGGGACTTGCCTAGCTGGGGAAGGGAAGTGGTCACAGCCTTCACGTAAAGGAAGGCTGTGATCACAGCCCTTCCCCCTCACACAGAGCGGAGGTCCGTGTTTACATACACGGACCTCCGCTCACTCGCTCCGGGGGGGCCATCGCGGGTAGACGGCGGCAATTGAAGCCGCCGCACCCGCTCCCTGGCCCCCCCTGGACACAGTGAGCGCGCGGGCGCGCCTCCGGCGGCGGCGCGCGCGCTCACTAAACTCGTTCCCGCAGCCGCCGTCGTATGACGGCGATTTGCGGGAACGAGCCACTTTGCCGCCGTCAGATGCCGATCGGCGGTCGGCAAGTGGTTAATGTGTCCTCAAGAGATTTAATCTTCTGCACTCTCTGTGGGGATGGGTTGAGTTCTGAGACCTTCCCCTTATAACAGTTGCCAATCAGTAATGTTCCTTCTCCTTTATGCCACGTATTCTTGGGTCCTTTAGCAGGCTTTGAAGCATGAGAAGCAGACTCCTCGGGATCACTCAGGATGACAGCATCTGGAATTTCCTCCTCCCAGACACGTACTACTCCCAAGGGTCCTGGGGTTGGAAAGCCGTCACTTACAGATTAGCACATGTCTTCCTCTTCTTTGAAGCCTACGAAACTGCCAGAATCCTCCTCCTCATCCTCCTCCCCTCTCTCCTCCTGTGTGTTCTGTGACATAGGAATGATGGTGTCTGGAAAGTGGGCCTTGAGAGGAAAAGAAGTCCTCCTCTTCCTCCTGCTGCTCTGCCTCAAGTGCCCTGTCCATAATGCCACGCAGAGTCTGCTCCAGCAGGAACACAACAGGGATTGTGTCACTGATGCATGCACTGTCACAGCTCACCATCCTTGTGGCCTCCTCAAATGGTGACAGCACAGTGCATGCACCCTTAATGATCTGCCAATAGCGTGGGGAAAAAAAGCCGAGGCGGCCTGAGCCTGTCGCCGCGTCGTACTCGCACAGGTACTCATTGACGGCCCGCTGCTGCATGTATAGCTGCTGCAGCATTGTCAAAGTCGAGTTCCACCTGGTGGGCATGTCACAAATCAGGAGGTTTATGGGCAGGTGGAATTCACACTGAATTTCAGCCAACTGAACACTGGCTGTGTATGACCGCCTTAAATGGCTACAGACTCTTCTGGCCAGCTTTAGCACATCTTCCAACCCTGGGTATGTATTTAGGAAACGCTGCACCACCAAATTGAGGACATGTGCCAGGCATGGCACATGTGTCAACTTTCCCTGTCTAAGGGCGGGCAGGAGGTTTGAGCCATTATCACACACCACCATTCTTGGCTCCAGCTGGCATGGTGTGAACCACCTCTGTCCCTACAGAGCTGCAAGGATCTCTGCTCCGGTGTGGTTCCTGTCCCCTAGACACACCAGCTGAAGCACTGCATGGCACCTTTTAGCCTGACTCATGGAATAGCCCTTTGGATGCTTAGGGGGTACCTGATATTCATAGGACAATTCTGCAGTGGAGGGCATGGAGGTGGCGGAGGAGGAGGAGGAGGGGTAGAGCTCACAGGTCTGGCATCATCACCACCAGCTGTATGGAGACATGGGGGCACAACAAGCTGCAGCACCGAGCCCTGTTCACCATCCTTCCGAGTTGCGAGCAGCGTTACCCAGTGTGCTGTGAACAAAATATATCGTCCCTGCCCATGCTTGCTGGACCACGTGTCAGCAGTAAGGTTGACTTTGTGGCTGACTGCCTTGCCCAACAATGCCAGAACATTCCCTTCCACGTGATGGTAGAGAGATGGATTGGCCTACAGTCTACAGCTGGTGGTATGCTGATGGCAGATGTGCTGCTAGGACCTGGAACACTCTGTGCTATACCATCATCCCTGTCAGTGGAGGCTGCAGAGAGGTCATTACTCTGTATAGCAGGGGCAGACTGAAGTGGGTAAGTAGGAGGAGGGACAGATTTGTGCCCCTTTTGTGTGGCTTGTAGGTGCTCTTGCCAATGGGCTGAGTGGTTAGACATTACATGCCTTATTAGGCATGTGGTACCCAAATGGCTGGTGTTTTTACCTCGCTTGAGGTGCCTGAGACACTGTTTGCAGATAGCAACAATGCAGTTGCAGATGTGCTGAAAAAGGCCCAGACAGCTGAGCTTTGGAAAGTGGGCCAGGAGATAAGAGCTGCAGAATGTGATGGAATAGGGTAACTGCTCTCTACTCTTTCTTGATGTCGGCCTGCTTGGGGTTGTGCCACATCACCTTCAGTTTCCTCCTCTGCTCTATCTAGCACCCAAGTTGCATCAGTGGCCTCATCATAATCATCATCATCTCCATCTCCTCCATCTTCATCATCATCATTACCACTGGAGACAACTTGGCAATACGCTGCGGCTGGGGGAACTTGAATGCCAATTTGTCTACCAGTGTTCTCCCCTCTCTCTAGGCTCATGTTCCTGTCATCCTCAACCTCAGAACCAACATTTGAATCCAGTAATGGCTGGGCATCATCAAGACGCTGTGGTCAAATAACTCAGCTGACTCCACAATGGCTGATGTTGGGGCTATGGCAGGAATAAATTTGGACAAGGAGGCAGGTTCATCCACTCTGGCAACAGCTGGAGACTGCACACTTATCTCTGCTTGCATAAGAGAGGAAGAGGAGGATGAGGAAGGTTAAGTAAGCCAGTCCACCAGCTCCTCTGCATTCTGTGGCTGGATAGCATGGGCAAACTCACTAAACAGAGGAAATGATGCCCTGCCTGAGGACTGACCACCACGTCCACCTTTGCCATTGCTGGCCCCCTTACAGTGCCACGGGAACGTCTGCCTCTCCTTGTTGTCCTCCCCGACATTATTGGGAGGGAGGGGGCAGTGCTTATTAGCAAATGTAAAGAAAAAGTGGAAATCTGTACGTAGATGCACTTTAATCAATGTAAAGTGGTGTTTGGTGCACTTTAATTTGAGTACTCACACTACACAGGCACACTCCACGGTTGCACTATAATATACTGCAATATAATGTGTCAAACGTACAGTGACGCACAGAACTATATGGCGTTAAACTTGCAGTAACGCACAAAACTAAATGGAGGTAAACTGGCAGTAACACACACAAAACTATATGGCGTTAAACTGGCAGTAACACACACAGAACTATATGGCTTTAAACTGGCAGTAACACACACAGAAGTAAATGTCATTAAACTTGCAGTAACGCACAAAACTATATGGCGTTAAAATGGCAGTAACACACACAAAACTATATGGCGTTAAACTGGCAGTAACACACATAGAACTATATGGCGTTAAACTGGCAGTAACACACACAGAACTATATGGCGTTAAACTGGCAGTAACACACACAGAACTATATGGTGTTAAACTGGCAGTAATGCACACAGAACTATATGGCATTAAACTGGCAGTAACGCACACAGAACTATACAGCGTTAAACTTGCAGTAACGCACACAGAAGTAAATGGCGTTAAACTTGCAGTAACGCACAAAACTATATGGTGTTAAAATGGCAGTACCATACACAAACCTGTATGGCGTTAAACTGGCAGTAATGCACAAAACTATATGGCATTAAACTGGCGGTAACGCACACAAAACTATATGGCATTAAACTGGCAGTAACGCACACACAACTATATGGTGTTAAACTAGCAGCAACGCACACAGAAGTAAATGGTGTTAAACTTGCAGTAACACACAAAACTATATGGCATTAAACTGGCACTAACACACACAAAACTATATGGCGTTAAACTGGCAGTAACACACACAGAAGTTAATGGCGTTAAACTTGCAGTAATGGAATCAAATATACGGTGTTCAACCGCCACTACACTGAGGCTATCTGAATTGTCCCTACTCTAGCTATACACTAATGTAAAGATTAGTGACAGTCTCACTACACTACACTGAAACAATCTGAGCTGTCCCTACTCTACAGATACACTAATGTATGTATGAATGACACGGTCTCACTACACTACAGTGAAACTATCTGAGCTGTCCCTACTCTAGCTGCACACTATGCAAAGCTGAATGATGGTCCTCCTCACTACACTCACGCTATCCCTAGACTGACACTAAACTAATATTCTACACTGACAATTGAAGCACAATAGCACAGTATAGCACACTAACTAATAGCACTGAACAGAGCCCTGTTCTATCTCTCTCCACGCCAAAATCACATTGAAAATAGCTGCCATTGAAAGAATACTTTTATACTGTGGGGCGGGAATGAGCCATGATTGGATAAAGTCATGATGACAGTGTCCAATCATGACTCTAACAGTGCTCTGTGCCCTGATTGGCTGAAACTTTCACTGCTTCAGCCAATCAGGGCTTGCAATGCACTGTTCAGCGCCACAATGAATTATGGTCAGTTCGGGGGGTCGAACAAATGGTCGAACGTCCCGTTTGTTCGACTGTTCTCCGAATGTCCCGTTCACCCATCCCTAGTCTCTTACCCAGATAGAAAGCAATTGAGCTGCAAGTTTGAAAATTGCTTGCTAAGCTATTACTAGCCTTGCCAGGTTTCAAGGTTTGTTGCACAATTGCAGCAAGTCCGCATTGCATGACTCCAAATCAACTTTCTTTGCAAACATTCTGCAAGTCTGCTGCAAGTTCAGGTTCAGTTATGTTGTGCAATAGTCATCCCACCACAAGGGTCACTGTAACCTGCATAGCTCTTGCTGTAGACTTCAAGTTTTCTTTTGATAGAGATTTGCCACGCTAACTTGCTACAAATTGTAAATGTATCAACTAGAACTTGTGCTTCAAGTGCTTTGCAAGTGTACAACTTGGCAGTGAAAATGTGCAGCAAGTTAACAAGACTTCAACACACATTTGTGGCAAGTTATCCTTGCTATCTGGGTACCAGATTCAGTAAACAGTAAGTTCAAGTCAGACAGGGATAGAAGTTGCTTTTTCTTCCTTACAAGTGGTGGGTGTTCTCTCCAGTAGAGTCTTTGTAAATAAAAGGGGTACTGGATTGTTGCCAAGTTAGAGCAACCCCAGTGGGGCAGAACTATTTCACGGAACCAAAAAACAAGAAAAGTTAGTGTTCAAGAGGCCTCTCCCCACAGTAGGCACTTTCTGAATTCCAGGTATTTCCACTTATGTTTGAAACGGTCCTCCCTTGCAAGCTAGCACTTAGCAGTAGTAGGCAGTGGTTCTCTCCTGATGGTCAGGGAATCCAGGTCCCCTCACATGTAACATTGCACAGAGCTTAATGGCAGCAGCAGTCTCTGATCAACTCTCTTCACCTGGGCTGCACTGCATCAAATAGCTCCAGCAAACCCTGTTCACACTCCACTGTTACAATTTTGTGGTGCTTTTTTCTCTTTTCCTCTCTGCAGTCTCCACACTCCCATTCCCCATACTCTGTTGCATCAGCCAATCACTTTTCTCCAGACCCAACAAAAAGATAGCTGCCCCCTGCACTTGAGATACTCCATAGATGGGCATTGCACAATGGTCTCCTTAAAGATGGCTGCTGCACTTTTATATTAATGAATATTCAGTTTAACCCTGTCCACACTGCAGAAGGATAATACAACAGCAACAAAGGAAGAAGTTCCACAGCAGTTATCAGCTACAGTCCAGGTTACATACTCCCCCCACAAAAAAACCTTTGCTCATCGAAAGAGTTGAAAAGCCACAAGGAACTAAGTGCAAGTTAATAAACAAGTGACCTAGAAACTAAATCAGTGTTATGTCATTTCCTAAAAAACACAGGAAACTGCCACCAAGGTGTGTCGGGGGTGAAGCAAGGTGCTCTGTCCTCTGGAGCTGTTACGGGTAGCACGTAAGAGTCAGAGGAGTGATGCACAATTGGGATCATCTTTTCTGAATTGTTGCCCTGTAAGTCTTCAGGGTGGAAGGGGGGAGGAGTCATATCATTCTCATGATCCTCTGCTCCCTCTGTTCAAACAGCTCTAAGGGAAGAATCTTTTTGTTTAGGCTGTGGCAACTCTAAGATGGGGTTTTTCCTGTCCTGCTTATGGGACACTGGAGAAGATACTGAAGAAGATGCTGAAGACAGGCCTCTGTTTACTCCTCAAGACGAAGCCACGTGAGGTGGCGTAACATGTAGAGGTCCAGCCTGGCGGTGGTACGATTCTACCACATGTTGAGACAATGCTGTTATTGGTTGTTTTTATGGTTTTTATGCTGGATTCCATGCTGTTTTAAATTTAATAAAATGTGAGTGTATTTGAAGGAGAGGTCTTCTCAGTCTGTTGATCTATGTTATTGCCAGACGTATTGCATTAGTGGAGTTGTTTCTTATCTTTACATGAAATCGGTGAGCCACTAGATATCCAAGTGCTCTGTTTTAAAGAGGGAACGATCCCGGATCTCACTACCTAATACTCTGTCCTACAATGTGTCAACTGGTAGGGTCAATAACTGAGGTGAGCCTTTATTTCACCTGGTGGTGGGAGTGTTATTAGTGTAAGTCACTGGAATTCATATATCCACTTTAAAGGAGAAGGTGATTTGATTTGTCTACATTATATTCCGCTTACACATGTGTGATTCGGCCTGGTGTGGCCAAACCTTGAGGGGAGTCTTCATTTCACCCCGCAGAGGGAGCACGCTCATTTACTGCAAGAAAGTGGGGACTTACGCTTTAACATCTGAGAAGATTTGCCTCCTATTTATTTCTTACTCTTCACTTTGTGAACCATCTATTCACTGGGACTGTTTTGAGAATAGCACTTTAGCACGGACACTTTTTTTGCTGCTTTTGCACTTTTTAGCATTGTTTACTTTATGAATTTATTGTATTCTGTTTGTATTATTTCATTCACTGTTATTCTATTCGTTTGTTATTAAGACATATAATAGTTTGTAGCAGCGCTTCCACATACTATAACTATAATCAAGACTTTAGATGAGGCTTAGTGTAATGGTTCAAGCTTCATCTGCCATCTGCTTTGAATCTGGGAACTAGAGCAGGCTCACCAATAGTTGGGCGCCCCTGTTGGCTTGTAATGTTCTCTCTGTGACATTACACATCACAATGGTAGTGACCAAAACCTCCACACTTACAGTAGACCATTAAACTGGATGGCTTTTCAATGGGAGCATTCTGTGGTGCCTCTGTCTGGGTGGGTCTTGATGCATTCTCCCCCAAAGATGTGGCGGACAGTAGAGTCATCAGCTCAATCATCTACAACATCTGTGTCTTTAAAGCAGCTACTTCGGACTGGACCGCCACTGTGCCTATACGTCTTATCTTCACAATAGATGCATTTTGTGAATCTTTCTTGGCCTTGCACAGAGCGTCTTCTTTTCAAATGGTCTTAACCAATTTGAAGGTGGTTAATGGCTCATTCTGGTCTCTGATTCAAGTTTCAACAATATGGGATCTAATGGGAGTGCCTATTTTAGAGTCTGTGTCAACAAAGCTTTGCTCACATTGCCTGGCTCCATGCCACCTTTCAGAATGATCTGGTGTGGAATCTTGTCCAACGTGTGTGGGAACATGTAAACCAGTTCGGAACAATCTTTCACTCTAGTAAATCTCCTGCAAGGCTTCTAGATATTCAATAGCCATGCAGCCTGGCTTGAAGGAGGAGTTCTCAGACTGTTGATTATCTTCTGTTTCTTAATTGTGTCAGCAAACTCCCACTCTTCCATAGCCTCGACTGCTTGATCTATCTAGTTTTCAAAATCTTCTTCCCCTGCTGGCACTGGGACTCAAATTGCGATACCCGTAATTGTTGGATGTTGCTGAGTTCTGAACTAGTAGCATTCCCATTCTACTAGCATTCCCATATAGGACAAGAATGAATCAGGAGGGAACCCTGAGGATGGGGTGGGAGCAGTAGCTGGTACTCCTGAATGTGACGCTTTGTGTGTAAACTGAGCTTCATGATCCCCTGTTAGCGTAAGCTCTCCCTTTGAAAGCCGGTCCGATTCCAATTGAATTGCTTATACCTAGCAACAGTATTTAAAGACAGTCCTGATTTGCTATAACAGTCCTAGTTTTAACCCATTGGCCAGTGACTGATGAAAAAAGAAAAACAAATTATTTGGCAAAGTTGGGGCCCTTGAAGAAAGCTTCCTCTGATTCAGTAAAAGTTACTGTAAGTTTAAATCAGACAAAGAAAAAAATTGATCTGTCTTTTTCAATCATACTGAGAAAGTGCTTCTTTTCCTTCGTTACAAGTGGTGGGAATACACTCTAATACAGTCTTTGTAATACAAGGGGCACTGGATTGTTCCCAAATAAATAGGAGTTAAGGTAATCCTACTGGGGCAAAACTATTTCATGGAACCAGCCAAGAGGCCTCTCACCAAAATAGGCACTCTCTAACTCCAAGTGGGTCCTCCCTCGCAAGCTAGTGTCCAGCAGTAGTAGCCAGTGGTCCTCTCCTGATGGTCAGGGCTCTGCTGATGGTCACAGTCAATTGCTGCATCCAGCAAGTGAAACGCCCATCCTCAGTGCAGCTCTCAGGATCTAGGTCCCCTCACATGTAACATTGCACAGAACTTAATGGCAGCAGCAGTCTCTAATCAACACTTCCCTCCTGGGTGGCATAGCATCAGATAGATCCAGCAAATTCTGATCATACACCGCTGTTCCCCCTTCACTGCAACCCTGTGGTGCTCTCTCTCCTTTTCCTCACTGCAGCCTCCACATATTCCCCTCTCCTTGTACTGTTGCATTCAGCCAATCTCCATCCTCCAGACCCAACTAAGATGGCTGCCCCTGCACTAAAGACACTCCATAGGTGAGCTTTGCAAAGTGGTCTCTTTAAAGATAGATGCTGCCCTTCTTCAAAAATGAATATTCAGTTAAACCCTGTCCACACTGCAGAAGGATAATACAATAGCAACAAAGGAAAACGTTCCACACCAGTTATAAGCTACAGCACAAGTTACGTGTGAATGAGCTTAATATAGCCATAATTTATTTATTGCCAATGGATATTTAGAAGACCCATAAAATAACCAAGAAGGCACTGAAGAAATCTCCATCCATCCTGTCAGTCTTAGAATCCACCATAAAAAGCTAAAGATTAAAACACTGACAAAGAAAAGTCCTGGTAGGCTTCCTTAACATGCTGTCACTACAAACCCTCCAAGAGCAGATGATTAAAAAAGAAAAAAAAAACAGTAATAGGAAGGCAAACGCAAAAACAAAGAGCCAAACTCAAGCAAGTTAGAGCAGCTGGAAGAAAGTATAAAACAGCAAGTTATACTATATTAACCACTTGCCGACCGTGTAATGTAATTCCACAGTAAGGTGGATCCATTATTCTGGGAGGGCGTACTATAACGTCCTCCCAGAATCACGCTCCCATGTGCCCCCTGGGGTGCGCACCTGAGAGCATCCGTGACCGTGAGACCCGGCGCATCACGGATCACGGTAAATAGCCACTGACATGTAAACAAGCCGGCGGATATCCGGCTTGTCTCTCCCCTCTCCGCACAGATCGGTGCAGTGTGAGAGGAGAGGGGGGAGAGAAGAGATGCAGCGGTGTTGTGGGCAGGGCCTGAAGTGCCCACAGCACCGCTATGTGCCAGGCAGGGACCCCTCATCCACCCATCCAGCTTCACCCATGCAGCCTCACCCATGCAGCCTCATCCATGCAGCCTCATCCATGCTCACACATCCATGCTCACCCATCCGTGCTCACCCATCCGTGTTCACCCATCCGTGCCCACCCATCCGTGCCCACCCATCCGTGCTCACCCATCCATGCTCACCCATCTGTCACCCATGCATCTGTGCTCACCCATCTGTCACCCATGCATCAGTGCTTACCCATCCGTCACCCATGCGCCCGTGCTCACCTATCCGTGCTCACTCATCCGTCACCCATGCATCCATGCTCATCCATCCGTCACCCATGCATCCATGCCCACCCATCCGTGCTCACCCATCCGTCACCCATGCATCCGTGCTCACTCATCCGTCACCCATGCTCACCCATCCCTGCTCACTCATCTGTCACCCATGCTCGCCCATCTGTGCTCACCCTTCTGTCACCCATGCATCCATGCTCACCCATCCGAGCTCACTCATCACTCACCCATGCATCCGTTCTCACCCATCCATCACCCATGCATCCGTGCTCACCCATCCAGCCATGCTCACCCATGCAGCCATGCTCACCCATGCATCCGTGCTCACCAATCCAGTCGTGCTCACCCATGCAGCCTCATCCATGCCTACCCCTCCATCCTCATCCGTGTTCACCCATGCATCCGTGTTCACCCATGCATCCGTGCTCACCCATGCATCCGTCCTCCGCCATCCATCTGTGCTCACCCATGCATCTGTGCTCATCCATCCATCTGTGTTCACCCATGCATTCGTGCTCACCCATGCATCAATGCTCAGCCATGCATCCATGCTCTGCCATCCATCTGTGCTCACCCATGCATCCATGCTCACCCATGCATCCGTGCTCCGCCATCCATCTGTGCTCACCCATGCATCCGTGTTTACCAATCCAGCCATGCTCACCCATGCATCCGTGCTCACCAATCCAGTCATGCTCACCCATGCAGCCTCATCCATGCTCACCAATCCAGCCATGCTCACCCATCCAGCCTCATCCGTGTTCACCCATGCATCCATGTTCACCCATGCATTTATGCTCCGCCATCCATCTGTGCTCACCCATCCATCCGTGCTCACCCATCCATCTGTGCTCAGCCATGCATCCGTGCTCCACCATCCATCTGTACTCACCCATGCATGCATGCTCACCCATACATGCGTGCTCATCAAAGCATCTGTGCTCACCCATGCATCAGTGCTCAGCCATCTATCCATGCTCAGTCAGCCCCATCTATGGCTTATCCACCCCCATTCATGCTCATTTATGCCTCATTCATGCTCATCCATACCACATCAGTTCTCATCCATGACACATCCATGCCACTACAGTACCCACCCGTGCTACTACAGCGCACATCAGTGCCACCACAGTGCCTCATAATAATGTAATAAGTAGTCAAATTAGATTTGAAATTTATGTCCCTAGAACGCCTGATGGTGCACCCTGCATGTTGGCGCTCTGTATGTGGCCAGGCTGTGTAACTCATGTGGTATCCCCATACTCGGGACGAGTAGCAGAATATATTTTAGGGTGTCATTTTTGCTGGGTACATGCTGTGTGTTAGAAATATTGTATAAATGGACAACCGTGTGTAAAAAAAAAAACGCGTTTTCATTTTCTTTACACATTTTCCAAAAACTTGTGGAAAAAATGAACCGTTCAAAAGACTCATTATGCCTCATAGAATATACGTTGGGGTGTTTACTTTCCAAAATGGGGTCATTGTTTTGGCGTTTCCATTGCCCTGGTGCTCCAGGACCTTCAAAAGTGCAAGAGGTAGTCAGGAAATTATATGTGTAATTTATGTC
This sequence comes from Glandirana rugosa, assembly GCA_018402905.1. Taxonomy (NCBI): domain Eukaryota; kingdom Metazoa; phylum Chordata; class Amphibia; order Anura; family Ranidae; genus Glandirana; species Glandirana rugosa. The sequence goes on from BLSH010138736.1 coordinate 48,370, forward strand.
CTTAGAACACCTGATGGTGCTCCCTGCATGTTGGGCCTCTGTATGTGGCCAGGCTGTGTTAAAGTGTCACACATGTGGTATCGCCATACTCGGGACGAGTAGCAGAATATATTTTATGGTGACATTTTTGCTAGGAACATGCTATGTGTTAGAAATATTGTATAAATGGACAACCTTGTGTAAAAAAAAAAATGTGTTTTCATTTTCTTTCCACATTTTCCAAAAACATGTGGAAAAAATTAACCGTTCAAAAGACTCATTATGCCTCATAGAATATACGTTGGGGTGTTCACTTTCCAAAATGGGGTAATTTTTTGGGGCGTTTCCATTGCCCTGGTGCTCCAGGACCTTCAAAAGTGCAAGAGGTAGTCAGGAAATGACATGTGTAATTTATGTCCTTAGAACACCTGATGGTGCTCCCTGCACGTTAGGCCTCTGTATGTGGCCAGGCTGTGTAAAAGTCTCACACATGTGGTATCCCCATACTCAGGAGGAGTAGTAGAATGTGTTTTGGGTTGTAATTTGTGGTATGCATATGCTGGGTGTGAGAAATAACCTGTTAACATATGACAATTTTGGGGGGAAAAAAAATTCATTTTGCAAAGAATTGTGGGAAAAAATTACAACTTCAAAAAATTCACCATGCCTCTTACTAAATACCTTGGAATGTCTACTTTCCAAGAAGGGGTCATTTGGGGGGTATTTGTACTTTCCTGGCTTGTTAGGGTCTCAGGAAATGAGATAGGCCGTCAGTAAATCAAGTGTGATCAATATTCAGTGATTGGCACCATAGCTTGTAGACTCTATAACTTTCACAAAGACCAAATAATATACACTAATTTGTTTTTTTTTTACCAAAGATAGGTAGCAGTATAAATTTTGGCCAAAATTTATGAAGAAAAATTACTAATTTGCAAAATTTTATAACAGAAACGAAGAAAAATTCATTTTTTTACAAAATTTTTGGTCTTTTTTTAATTAGAGCGCAAAAAATAAAAAACCCAGCGATGATTAAATACCACCAAAAGAAAGCTCTATTTGTGTGAAAAAAAGGACGCAAATTTCATATGGGTACAGTGTTGCATGACTGAGTCATTCAAATTGTGAGAGCGCTGAAAGCTGAAAATTGGTCTGGTTGTTAAGGGGGTTTAAGTGCCCAGTGGTCAAGTGGTTAAGTTTAATGCTTGTAGTCTTTCCTCATAATTGAGGTTCTCCAGTCCCCTTATTCATTTTGTTGCCCTTCTCTGGACTCTCTCTAGTTCCAGCACATCCTTCCTGAGGATTGGTAACCAGAACTGGATGGAATACTCCAGATGTGGTCGAACCAGAATTTTATAAAGTGGCAGGATTATCATTGTACCTCTGGAGTAAATTACATTTTTAATGCATGCTAATAGTCTGCTTGCTTTGCTTGCTGCAGCTTGACATTGCAAGTTATTGATTAATCTGTCTTCTACTAGGACCCCCAGATCTTTCTCTATCCTGGATCTATCCCCCAGAGGTTCTCTCCCAAGTGAGTAACTTATGTTCATGTTTGTACCCCACAAGTGCATTACTTTAGATTTTTCAACATTAAGCCTCATTTGCCATGTAGTTGCCCACCCCATTATTTTATTTAGGTTTTTTTGTAAAGTTTCTATGTCCTGCTGTGATATTATTGCCCTACTTATTTTTGTATCATCAGCAAACACTGAGATTAAGATATACCAACCTCTATATCATTTATGAATAAATTAAACAGTATTGGTCCCAGGACAGAGCCCTGAGGTACCCCGCTTACCACTTCAGCCTGAGTACACATTATTTATCACCATCCTTTAGACGCGTCCCTGTAACTAGTTTTCTATCCAAGAACGAACCCTATGGTCCAAAAGACCTCAGTTTGTAAATTATCATGGTCATTGTCATGGTTGGTATACCCCTCCTTTTCCTGTGTAAAACTGCTGAGAACAAATCATTTAGTACAGTTTCCTGCTCCTTGTCATTTGTAACCATCTCTTCGTCATCATCCTTTATAGGGCAAATATGCTCTGTCCTTGCTTTTTTTATTGTTAATATATTTAAAAAAATTCTTGGGACTTTTTTTACCCTACTCCACTATGTCTTTCGTAGTTTTTTTTTAGCTGCCCTGATTACGTTCTTACACTTCTTATTTCTTGTACAAGGATTTTATTGTCGTTAAAACAGAGACAGATAAAGTACAACCTAGTGACAATGAATACATCTAGAATGGCCATGCGATTACAATACTGATCACAAAACAAACAATGCTATAGCCATAGTGGGATCAAACAGCACGTAAATCAAAGTTAGAACATTGTATCAAGTTTTCCTGACATAGGCCTGAGCCAAAGAGAGAAGAAAAGTTAAGCACTATTTTGTGTCTTATCTCAGTAGAGAAAGGGAATGAGTAACAAAAAGAACAGGAATAGGTAGTGCCATACAGTAAAGGGAGAGAGTAGAAGAAAAAGAGAAAGGAGAGAGAGAGGACCGCAGGAGTGGGGGGAGGGGAAGGGAGGGGGAAGCGAGCAAATGCCAGCTTCCCTTACATTGATAGAAGCGCAGGGTCAAATCTAGATGGGTGACTATAGGCTATCCAAGGTTGCCAGACCCTCAGAAATTTCTTGTGGGTGTCCTCAAGAATGGACTTCAATTTTTCGTTGATCATAATGTCATTAACTCGATTTTTTACCCTTTCAAAACTGAGTATGGGCGTTTTCCACGCCTTGGCGATAGTTAATTTAGTTGCAGTAAAGATATGCATAGCCAGTTGGCATTCAGGACGGAGCAGTTCCTCAATAGGTTTGCATAGAAGCGCTTCGTAAGGGTCCATTTTTAAATCAGTGTGAAATAGATTACGGAGCATAGAATATATCCGGACCCAAAGCCTACGGGTCTTCGGGCACTCCCACCAAATATGTGCCATCGTGCCCACCTGAGAACACCCCCGGAAGCAAAGTGGAGAGTACGTGGGAATGAACCTTGCCAATCTTGCCGGTGTGTAGTACCACCGGTAAAGCACTTTATAGGCGTTTTCCAGGATTAAAACATTACGGGATGATTTGGAGACCGCTATTGTCATAGCTCTCCAGTCCTCGGGGTGTACGTGACCCCCCCAGTTCTCCTTCCCACTGTGCATGGTATTGCCGCATTGGTGATTTGTTATGAGAGATGATTGCCGAATAAATTAATGAGATTAAGCCTGGAGTTGGTTGTCTGGACCTACAGAGGCTTTCGAATGGAGTCAGTGTATAGGGTTTGGGTCTAGACTTTATCAATTGCTGAAGCCAGTGTCTTATTTGCATGTACCTGAAATGTTCCCAGAGAGGGATATCATGTGAGGTGCGCAGCATATCATACGTGATTATTCTGGTTGGGGTAAAGAAAGAATGTAGGTCAACAAATCCATTTTCGGTCTACCAAGCAAATTGTTTAGGATTATCGCAACCTGGAGGGAACAAGGGACAATGCAACAAGCGTAGCAAGGGTAAATGAGGAGATGTCAGACCTGCCGAGAATTTGACGGAGTCCCAAATCCGCAGGGTGTGAGCTAGACACGGTCGTATTGCGGACGGGCGATGTGCTAGTGGAAGCCAGGGACCGAGGCTATCGGGATCGGATGAGAGTCTATCAGGTCAAGTGTGGCCCACAGGGGCATCTGGTATGACTCATGTAGATGGGAGAGCGGGGCTATGTTTGCTGCTACATAATATGCCTGCAAGTTAGGGACTGAAAGACCCCCCGTAACTCTACGCGCATACATCCCTTGTTTGTTGATTCGAGGTCTAATGGAACCCCAAACAAACTTCAAAATTTTCCTCTGATGCACACGTAGAATATGGGCAGGGACGGGGACTGGCAAGACCCTAAAGTAGTACAGTAACTTTGGCAGGTATGTCATGCAAATAGCTGTTATCCGGCCGAGCCAAGGGACCAATAGGACAGCAGTGTCGTTAATTTATGAAATAAGGGCGGGAAATTAGCCTGATATAGTCCTTCGTATGTCGGGGTGAGTCTAATTCCGAGGTATGGTAACGAAGCCATCCACTGGAATGAGAAAGCACTTTTCAAGGCTTCCAGCTCTGAGGTGGGAATGCCTATGGACATTGCCTTAGATTTTGCCAGGTTTACCGCGAGGCCTGAAAAGGCCGCAAATGTACCCAGTAGGGAGAACAAATTAGGGAGCACTATCCTAGGGTTGGTTAGAGACAGCAGAATAGCATCCGCAAAGAGTGTCATTTTATGGGAGACCCCCACCACTTCTACCCCTGTTATATCTACATGAAAGCGAATTGCCTCCGCCAAGGGCTCGAGGGCCAAGATAAACAGTAGTGGGGATAGTGGGCAGCCTTGACAGGTTCCCCTCCTAATGGGGAATATCGGAGATTCAAACTCATAATACTTGACCTTGGCCTGAGTGTCGAGATCCAACTAAGGAAAGAAGCACCAAAACCACAATGTCGGAGAACCCTTATTAAATAGGGCCAGGACAGAGTATCAAAAGCTTTGTTTACATCCAAAGACAAAAACATTGTGTCCAAGGATCTACAATGAGTTATATGTTGGAGTTGGAGTGCGCGCCTAATTGCGTCTCCTGCATGTCTCCAAGGTCCTTTTTAACCAATCGGGGTAAAAAGGTGTTCAGGCGGTTTGCCAGGATTTTAGTCAATATTTTCATATCTATATTGATAAGTGAAATCGGTCGATAGTTGGCCCAGGAGGAATGGTCACGGTCTGGTTTTGAAATCATCACTATACTATCCGTTGGTAGGTTAGAAGTAAATTTTTCGCCGTTCTTGACAGAGTTATACATGGCCGCTAAGTGGGGAGCTAAAACGTCCAAGAACTTCCTGTAATATAGTGCTGTAAAGCCATCTGGGCCTGGCCTTTTGCTCACCTTCAGATCTTTGATACATTGTTGGACCTCAGACACCTGGATATCCTTGTCCATCAAAGATGTGTGGGCCTCGGATAGAGAAGGTAGTGCTAAACTGTCTAACAAAGAGCCAAGGCCCTGAGTAGGGGGTTGGTCGGTGGCTTGATAAAGATTTGTTAAGCGCTGGCGAAATTCATCTAAGATCCGGACAGGGTTGCTTGTAAGGATATTATGCCTAGTGCGGAGGGTGATGGGGGTGTACTTTGGCGCAAAGGTCCGCAGTCTATTGGCTAACATCGAGTTAGGTTTATTCGCTCTGGCGTACCATTTTTGTCTCGCCCAGCGCAGAGATCGCTCAGCGTCATCTTTTAGATTTAGATCTAGTTCTGTGCGAGCCTGGTCTAAAATTTTGCGGTTAGCAGGGGTAGGGGCTTGCTTGAACGTTTGTGTCGCAGACTCTAGGCGTTGTTCCAGAGTAGTTCTGGCCCGCAATCTCTCCCTCTTTCTCTTAGATGCAGCTTGGATAATTCGTCCTGGAGGACCGCTTTATATGCTTCCCACAGTACTACAGGGGAAGAAACTGAACCCGTATTAAGCTGAAAGTATTCAACTGTCGCTTGACGGATATCCGTCAGGACCTCGTCAATAGATAAGAGAGAGTCATTCATTGTCCATGGTGAACTTTGGGGCTTACAGAGTAATGAGTGACAAACTACCAGCACCGGGTCATGGTCTGACCACGGAGCTGCCAGGATAGATGCCGAGAGAACTGAGGGTAAATGCTTCCGTAAGATAAACATGTGATCTATTCTGGAGTGTGAATGGTGAGGATGGGAATAGTGGGTATAATCTCTGCCTGAGGGGTGGAGCTCTCGCCAGACGTCCACCAAGTCAAGGTTTTGTAGGGCTTGCGAGAATTTTAGGGCATCAGGGGAAGGTGCTTTGCGTTCCGGAGGGTATTTGTCAAGGGTAGGGCTCAGCACAACATTGGGTTCTCCTGCCAAGAGGAGGGTACCCCTCTGGTGAGTTCTTAATAGTGAACAGATGTGCGAGAGAAAGGGTCCTGCATGCAAATTTGGTGCATAGTAATTTAGGATAGTGACTTCAGTGTCCTGAAGTGTGCCCTGCAAAAGAAGATATCTACCATTTGGGTCTGCTATTACTTTACTGCAACTTAAAGGGGTAGACTTCCTAATAGCTATAAGAACCCCTCTTTGTTTTGTCGGCCCATTAGCCAAAAAAACCTGGGGGTAGGCTGCATCAAAATATTTGGGGTGCGATAAAGAGGAAAAATGGGTTTCTTGTAAGCATGCTATGTCAACCCGTTGTTTCTTAAGATATTTGAAAACGTTAACCCTGTTCTGTGGAGAATTGATGCCTTGAACGTTCAAGGACAACCAAGTAAGTGTCATTATGTTGGGAAGCCCTGGAGAGCAAATAACCCGCCCATCCACCCCGCGGTCAGAAGTGGGAAGATAGAATAGGAAAGGTAGAAAAGGGGATAGGAAAAGATGTAAGAGAAAAAAAAGGGGCCGTTGAAGTATAGTAGGCTCAAGAGAGTTCACATAAGCAAATGTATGGTAAGCATAAATGCGACATTTGGTGGGGTTGAATGCCCACCAGGAAGCCGGAAGTTGGCCAAGGCGGATGCCTTAGCCAAGTGCCGACACATGAGAGGAGCAGTGGTCCGTCGGAACCACTCACCATCTTAAACATTTTGTAAACTGGTAAATGACATGTAACACTAACCCAATAAAACTTGTGAGGCATTATAAGAAGTTATACATAGACATCACGCAAGTATCTATAAATATATTGCTGAACCCCAGTCGTCCAGGGAAGCACGCACCTAAACTAGCTCCCCAGGGCAAGCGGGAGGCCCCACCACATCTCTATCCCGCCACCCCCACTGGATCATTAAGCAGAACATAAGGAACGATAACAGTACATATAGCTAATTCCTAGACAAAGCATTTGGTCCATGAATATACCCCTCTCAGGGGACACGTTCAAATCACAGTGGGTTCTCCCCTCCCCACACCCTCAGACAAAACTTCCAAAAATCCCACCTCCCAACTTAGAAGGACAGGGTTCTCCCTACCCCCTCCCCCTGCTATCCCAATGGCAAGAGATCCAAAAAGTTGTCAAGTACAAACTTGCAGGGGTATTCTTACACTTCTTATGTCATTCCTTGTAGTGTTGGAATTCTGACAATGACTACTCTGCTTTATATTTTTTAAAGGCCATTTTTTAATGTGTAATATGACTTTTTATATTATGGTTTAGCCACCTAGGTTTAACCTTAACTCTTCTATATTTATCGCCCATTGGAATGCACTGGATAATACCTTTATTTCATATGTTCCTAAAGCATTCTCATTTTTCCCCAGTGTTCAATGTTTATAGGATTTGGTCTCCTTTAATGTCTTGTATTATTGAGCGCAGTTTAGAAAAGTTGGCTCGTTTGAAATTTGTTGTTCTTGTACTACCCTCGTAGTATTATCCTGCGATCGCTGACTCCCAAGTTGTCCCGTATTTCCACATCTGCAACCAGATCTGAGTCATTTGTAATTAATTGATCCAGAAATGCATTCTTTCTAGTCAGGGCATCCATCAATTGGGACATAAAGTTGGCCTGTAAGACATTTAAGAAATGACGGGCCTTTAATGAGTGAGCTGTCCCTTCTGCCCAGTCAATATCCCCCATTATGATAATACCCTGCCTCACTGCCATTTCTAACTGTGATAGGAGGTCCAATTACCCCTCATCCTTCAGGTTAGGGGGGCTGTAACATACCCCCACTATTAATTTCCCACTTGCTTCTTCCCTTCGAAGTTCCACCACACGGATTTCATGTCCTCCTTGCCCCATTTGCAACATCTGAGCTGACATCTGGACAGCAAGTTCTTGTATCGCCTGGACTGGTGAGAGGGCATTGCTGCCATTAATCTATTGCTGCTAGCAGAGACTGAGTACATAGGGACTGACCATCTAACTAGCAGCGTTATTCACTGCATGCAGACTTCAGCGGGTATGAGTGTGCAATGTCTCACATGATGACAGCCTGCTTGCTGTAGACACGCTCATGGGTAGAGTGAATACAAAGGAGGCAGTGTGCTCATGTGACTGCAGGATCAAAGATAGAAAAAGGTACAGTACATACATTTTTTTTGTAGATGGTCAAAGTAAGCTGAGCAAGCAATTTCTATGTGCTGTCTTATTCCTGAGTTTAAAACGACTGAGTTCACAAATACTTTAATGATAATCTGATGTCACATCCTACCAGAATCCACTGGCATAATTGCACTTCCAGGATGTGAAGGGGGTGAAGGTGGAATAATTTACAGATTACATAGAGCACACAGACAACACAGACGACACACTGCACAGAGCAGCCAATGATAGGTAGACAAAGCCAGGGCAAAGTGGGTCGGGTGAATTTTTATGCATGTAAGTGGCAACAGCATGGAGATAAATATGACTATTAGCAAGTAAATGATTCACACATCAGATATTCATCATCAAATAATCTAAGATTAAAAAAGACAAAAATACTTATTTTAAAAGGTTGTGGTAGGGAGGTTGATGATGCAAAAGAAGATTTTTTTTTTATAAATGTTACTGAGAGTAACAAAACAACAGGAAAGAATCATTAGATAACCAAACTTAAACTGCATAAGCAGGCCAATGATAAAAGATCATGTATGAAAAATGGATAGGTTAAAACTAGATACATTTCTGTGATGTGACCCTTCATTCTTTACAAGTGAGAAAGACAGCAATAATTTTGACAGTAAAACTATACATTTTTAATAAAACATTTCATAATCTTGCATATTGTTTTTCTAAAAGGTTTTTATTTTGTAGTCACTTATAGACTGCTGTATCTTACTCTTCACAGAGTCAACCAATAGCCCATATGAGGTCACAAGCAATCTATTGTCGTACTTTTTTTTTCCTGTAGTTAGTCGCACTCCTCACTTTGGTCGCCAAGTGTCTGCAAGTAGTTTTGTTTAAAAATGTGTGGTTTTACTGTCAAAAGTGTTGTTGACTTTCTCACTGTAGAGAAATATATTGAGCCTTCAGAAATTAGGTCTTCAAGTGCGATGGTAATACTTAAGGGAAGGTTGTTTATAAACCTGAATCGTTGTAAAAGAATCTTCAGAAGTTAAGTCTACATTCAGCAAAGATGGAGAGAAACGTCCTACCTCCTCAGGACCCTAAAGTGGATGTAAAAAAATTTCCATCACTGAATCATGTAAGTACACATCCCTTGGTGCCAAAAGCACTGCCTTTCTGCCAGGATCACCCCTGTTACACAGATCTTTTTTTTGCTTTACCGATCCCAACCTGGTTTAGAATATTGTGACAAAGTATAAATAAGTTACAGTATGACTGTTTCTCTTCTGTTGATGGGAAAAAAGAATGGGTAAAATTAATGGCTGATTACTATAGGCAAATGCCTCCTCTTTGCATCCACTGCCTATAGGCACAGGCCTATTGTGCCTAAGGGTAAATCCGCCCCATTAGTAGGGATGGGCAAAACACCCCCCCAGTTTGGTTCACAGCAGAACTTGCGAACAGGCAAAAAAATTGTGCGAACACGCGAACCCTATTAAAATCAATAGGGATTCGAACATGAAAAATCAAAAGTGCTCGTTTTAAAGGCTTACATGCAAGTTATTGCCCTAAAAAGTGTATGGGGCCCTGGGTCCTGCCCTAGGGAACATGTATCAATGCAAAAAAAAGTTAATACTAAAGACACTCACACCACAGTTAGTTCAACCTGGAAGCAGCAGCTGTTTTAACCTTACAAAGGGAAAATTATGGTTTTTCTATGCACTGGGAATATCCCGTGCCAACAGCGCTTGCTAGGTTGGTTAATTAAGCATGTATCCCCTTAAAAATATGAGTTTTGTATACAGCACTACACCTGTGATAATGTGCAATAAATTAAATCAAAGTGCAATAGAACCCTATAAAGTGCAAGTGCTCTGTTGCAATGGTGCCCATAGACTTGTGAATAATCAATAACATGAATTCATATAAGCATTGTACACTACATGTAGCTCATAAATTGCACTGTGCAATGAATCAAATACTTTCCATAACAACAATTCCCAACCAAATTAATGCTTATTAGTGCAATATTATTTGTGCTCCCAAGACTACTGTGCAGTCCAGTTCATGATAACTTAATTATTGTGACAGTTTCAAGTCCGATAAAGTGACCGTGCATACAAAATCTTCTTAAAAGTGCTTGTGCTTCCAACGTGCCTACACCACTGTGTATAAACAAAGGGTTCAGGTCCGTACTTACCAGACCTCATTGACCCTCTTGTCTTATGACAAAGAGAGGTCAAATAGCGCTTATGGTCTGTATCCTGACCCTGGGTCCTCGATGTTATGGCTTTGTTCCAATTAGATGCTATGGGTCCTTCCTCAGTTCATTATGAAGTACTCATGGAGAAAGAAGGGACAAACCTCTCATTGCATCGTATGTTAAAGAATCTCCAGATTTATTTGCCAAATAGTAAAAGTACAGCGTTGTTTTTTCAATGGCCCAATGCTCCGATGGAAGCCGCAGCTCTCTGAATGAGCGTGTCAGCGTGCTTTCCAAATGAGCGTCTCTAGGGGGCGTTACCTAGTGCACCTTGCGTTCCATCTGACGCGTTTTGTCACTTCTGCAACCTCTTCAGAGTTCGACCTGGACGGCACGGCAGAGGCAGCGGAAAAGAAGAAAAAGAAGAAGACAACGACGAGAGGAAGTAAGAAGCGGAGGAAGACCGAAAGAAGAAGCAGAAGACCAGAACAAGAAGCAGGGAAGAAGATGGAGGAAGATCGGAGGAAGAAAGAAGACATTTTTAATAAAGGACTTGTCAAAAACTGTCTACTGTTTTTGTAACACTACTATACTCCTTTTTTGGTGAATGGGTAAGGGTACAATGTACCCCAGACTGATTCACATGGGGGGCAGGATCTGGGGACCCCCTTATTAAAGGGGGCTTCCCGATTCCAATAAGCCCCCCCCACCCACAGACCCCCACAACTACCGGCCAGGGTTGTGAGGAAGAGGCCCTTGTCACCATCAACGTGGGGACAAGGTGCTTTGGGTGGGACCTCAAAGCACCCTTCCCATGTTGAGGGCATGTGGCCTGGTACAGTTCGGAGGGGGGGTGCTCGCTCACCCCCCTCCTGCCCTGCCAGGCTGCATGCTCGGTAAGGGCCTGGTTTGGATTTTGGGGAGGACCCCCACGTAATTTTTTTTTAAAATATTGGCGCAGGGTTTTCCTTAAAATCCATACCAGACCCGAAGAGCCTGGTTTGGATTTTGGGGGCGACACCTACGCAATTTTTTTATTTTTTATTTTGGCACGGGGTTCCCCTTAACCACTTAAGGACAGAGCCTCTTTCTGAGATTTGGTGTTTACAACTAAAAATCATTTTCTTTTGCTAGAAAATTACTTAGAACCCCCAAATATTATATATATATATATATATATATATATTTTCTAACACCCTAGAGAATAAAATGGCGGTCATTGTAATACTTTATGTCACACCGTATTTGCGCAGCGGTTTTAAAAGCGCATTTTTTTTGGAAAAAAATCACTTTTGAATTTAAATATAAGACAATAGTAAAGTTAACACAATTTTTTTTCTATATTGTGAAAGATAATGTTACACCGAGTAAATTGATACCAAACATGTCATGCTTCAAAATTGCGCCCGCTTGTGGAATGTCCTCAAACTTTGGTACTTAAAAATCTTCATCACCAGAATTATTGCTCTTGCTTCAACAATCGTGGCGATGTGGTTTTAACATCGTTTTCATATGCGGGCGGGACTTACATATGCATTTGCTTCTGCGCGCAAGCTCGGTGGAATGGGGCGCTTCAATTTTTTTTTTCTTATATATTTTACTTGTTATTTTTTATTTTTATACTGTCCATTTAAAAAAAAAAAATTGGGTCTCTTTTATTCCTATTACAAGGATTACAGGACCTCTTAAATATGAGATCTGGCATCAAAAAGACCTCATATCTCATATTTACACTAAAATGCAATAAATAAAAAAATAAATGACACTTGCAAAAAAAAAAAATTGTCTCCTTTAAGAGCATAGGGTGGAAGTGACGCTTGATGTCACTTCCGCCCTTCAGTGCCATGGAGCCAAGTGGGGGCCATATTACCCTCAGTCGGCATCCAGGCAGTGAGGGAAGCGGACTGGATTGTCTCCATTGCTACCGATGGATCCGGTAAGCAGCAGAGATGACCAGAAAGTGGCGGGAGGGGGGGCCCTCTCCCAGCCCCAATAAAAGTGATCTTGCGGTGAATCCTTTTATTGGAAAGCCAACCGCCTGCTGTTTCAGAAAATACCAGGGTTATGGTAGCTACCTGCTACCATAACAATGGTAGTCCACGTCAAAGTACCGAAGTACAACGATGGTGGGAGGTCGGTAAGTGGTTAAAATCCATACCAGACCCGAAGGGCCTGCTTTGGATTTTGGGGGGATACCTACGCATTCTTTTTTTTAAATTCTGCCACAGGGTTCCCCTTGAAATCCATACCAGACCTGAAGGGCCTGGTTTGGATTTTGGGGGGACCCCCACGCAGTTTTTTTTTTTACATTTTGGCACAGGGTTCCCTTTAAAGTCCATACCAGACCCAAAGAGCCTGGTATGGATTTTGGGGGTGGTCCCATGCCATTTTTTTACTATTTCTGTCATAGGATTTCCTTTAACCACTTCAATATACTGTGTTATATACACTACACTGACTTCACCATATAGTCTGAACTGTATTACATATACTATGGGGACTGCTCTCTATAAAATTGTAATGACAGGACCCAGTCAAACAGGTGCAGAAATATTAGGCCTTGGGTGTTGGTGGTGCCAGAACACTGTAACCACTCATAATTACTCTTGTTGGGCGCAGGATGGGCCCTGCTGTTGCAATTTATTTCAAAAACTGTCATGACATGCCCCAGGCAAACAGGTGCAGAAAAATTGGGCCTTGGGTGTTGGTGTTGCCAGAACACTGTAACTCCTCACAATTACTCTTGTTGGGCGCAGGAACGAGCCCTGCTGTTGTAATTAATGTCAAAATTTTTCATGACAATATAGGGCAACTGACTCTATATACTATGCACTGAATGAGCTGTATATATAGTTTAAACTGAACGCAGCGTATTATATATACAGTATATATATATATATATATATATACACAATATATATATATATATATATATATATATATATATATATATACACACATATATTCTTACACTGCCTGTATATAGGCTACACTGCCTGCACTGCCTGTGTATAGTCTACACTGAATGTGGCGTATTTTATATATATGTATATGTAT
>BLSH010138736.1:74521-87585 GCA_018402905.1 Glandirana rugosa
GTAAAACAGTACAATGTTGGTTTCTACATTTACATAAAATAACACTAAAATACACTATCTGGTTGTGTTTCACCGTGTATTAACACGTCACCTTCCTTTTACTATTTACCAAAAGGTCTAATTAAATGTTTATTTATAGACTTTTCACACCGTACGTAAACATAAGTCGGGGGAAATGAGACTATGAAGATTGATTTTAGACCACCTTGCCTAACGGAAGTCTTCAGTGGGTTAATTATCTCAGGTGGACACACTTTAAATTAGAGTCATATTTATGTCGACAAGACACTTCAGATCTCAACTCGCTTGGAGACCTTCAAGCCCAAGACTCGTTGTCCGTGCGATCGTTCGGGTTCCGTCCGGACCCGGACCCAGACTTTGTCCCGAAGTTCGGACGGACCAGCAGAACCCGAACTTCCAGAGGTTCGCTCAACTCTAGACTTCACAGAACAGCTGTATTTATACTGAGATTAAATTTCACACAGGTGGACTCTATTAATTGGGTGACTTCTGAAGGCAATCCGTTCCACCAGATTTTAGTTAGAAGTATCAGAGTAAAGGGGGCTGAATACAAATGCATGCCACACTTTTCAGATATTTATTTGTAAATTAATCTGGAAAACCATTTATCATTTTCCTTCCACTGCACAATTATGTGCCACTTTGTGTTGGTCTATCACATAAAATCACAATAAAATACATTTACATCTTTGGTTGTAACATGACAAAATGTGGAACATTTCAAGGGGTATGAATACTTTTTCAATACATCCTGGGCTTTCGTATTGGCTACCAAAAGTAATGTGTGGCCTCACTAACCACTAGGAAGGTGCAAGGTCAGGAGGTGGAGGACTAAAACAGAATAAGGAAGGATGTGTTTGATATTTACATGAAAAGTGTCCTTAGGTTTACAGATTCTTGGATGTCCAGCAGATAATCTGAGAATGTGAGCAGGCTCTCTGGGGTGTCCAATGCATGGTTCTTGGACCACTGTAGACAGTAAGGTGAGTCCACAGGTTTACTAGAAGGCTGAACGTGTTACTGCTCTCTGTAATATCATATTTTAGTTTTTGAAAAATAGCTTTCTCATCTACCCAGGTAAATTACTACAAAGATTCTTGCAAGGTCTTGCAAAGGTCTGCTATGATGATTCATCAGTCTTACGTAAACGTCAGACATGTCTATATTTGAAAACTTTCAAATAACATTCTTCTGTGTATCAATTTGTCTGTTTGCTAATCTTTTTATATAAAGCTTAAATACGTCTCTTGTCCTTGAGGAATCTTGGACAAACTTGCCACTTGCTATCACCTGGAAATGTTCTCACCGGTTGTTGACTTCTCCCTGCTATAAAAGAGGAGACAGCTAAGGCTTGGTTGTACAGGAGATTGTCCCTGCAATTGCCTCACAATGCTCAGGCTTCTGGTACTTGCTGCCCTTGTCCTCTGCGGTAAGAAGTTATATTTCTTATACATCGATACTTTATTGAAGTATATAATAGGGGAAATAATTATGGTAAATAAACCCAGGTATATTTTTATTAAAGAAGGTACTGAATAATTGAAGCAAATATTAACACAATTTATTTTGCAAAGGTTCTCAACTCCTTTAGTAAATCAACCCAAAAGTATAGTATACCCACATTGGTCTATCTTTTATTTTTAGATTTAAAGTATATACAAATACAAAGCCATTTTTTTAATAGAGTAGGAAAGGGTTTGAACCATTTTTTTTTGGGTGGGGGAGACTACTATCTCTATTTGTCCAGCGAATCACTGTCGCCAGGACTCATAGTGGGGAAAAATCCAAAATTTTCAGCTGTCAGCAGAACAAGAAGGTGGGAGAGTTAAACACAGACTGTTACTGAAATGAAAACTAGAAGCACCCTTAATGATGGTTTTCCACTACAATTTAAATGGCCATAACAAAATGAATTTAAAGGTAAAGGAATTTTCTGCAGTTTTCTACTCTGTGCTGAATAACAGTGATCAGGCTTTTTATGCATCAAATTCACTTTTGCAATACAATTTTCAGTATTGATTATTATATAAGAGTACAGTATTTTCATATAACGTATTGACGTACACACTTTTTGTCTTTTTTCGTTTTGCTTAAAGGATACTGTCATGATGAAAACGTCCGCTATTTTGAGGACAATGACAATAGCCGTGTGGTAGGAGGCACCAATGCAGCCAAGAATGCCTGGCCATGGCAGGTTAGTTACACACTAACACAAGATCAGGTCATTGATTTGACCTTTGAATCACAATTGTTCATAAATGATCAGAAAACATTGTAAAATGCTTTATACATTGTTTTTGATATTGATGATTTTATGGAGGTGAAGCTTTTTCAAAATAATCTACTAATTCTATGACCTGTTTTTGCCTACCTTAACAGAATTAGTCAAATTAAAAGGAAAGTTAAAGAACTGTGTCTAGCCCAAGTGAAATGATATTCAGGATAAAGTTTGAATATTAGATGCATATAGCTGCAATCAGAAAAAACACACAAATCACTTCTAATTAGAGCTCTATATAGTCCCTTGGAGTCATTCTGTCACTCATCTCTCCTCTGAGTACCTCTTTAGGACGCCAGGTGCTAAGGAGGCACCCGTGCATGCGTGCTCCCAAATCATAGCTACACACAGCACAGGTAAGCCATGCCCCTGCTCCA
Organism: Glandirana rugosa; assembly: GCA_018402905.1. Taxonomy (NCBI): domain Eukaryota; kingdom Metazoa; phylum Chordata; class Amphibia; order Anura; family Ranidae; genus Glandirana; species Glandirana rugosa. The sequence goes on from BLSH010138736.1 coordinate 77,198, forward strand.
CCTCACAGAAGTTTAACTGGAAGCAGCGGGAGCCCATGACTCCCGCTGCTTCCAGTGTATCCTGTAAAGCAGGAAGTGAGAAGAGCAGTGCTGCAGCCAGGACAGCATTGGAGTGGTGACAGGAATAGAGTACGTGTTTAGGGATGGGGGTGGGTTGGACAAGTAATGCAGATAATGCATTAAGATAAAAAGAACTGAAAACTATGTTGAAAAACTAGTAAGCAAAACTACCAAAAATTCGGCCTGACTGGTGTGCACGTTTAGTAACCTCTTTAATATGGCACACAGTGTAACAGTCAGGTTATTATCTGAATTCATAATCGGCAGCTAGCATGTAAATTGCATCTATCAACAAAATATTATAGCTATTCAGATTGTCACCAGATTGAATCAGGTTAGAAAAGTAAAGATTATATCAGATTACTTGCTCTGACAACATCCTCCATTGTTTTATCTTTCAGCAAAGTTACATTTCTGCTCTTTCATTCCTTCAGGTATCTCTGCAGTATCTCTCTGGCAGCAGCTGGTACCACACCTGCGGAGGTTCCCTGATCCGTGCTAACCGTGTCTTGACTGCTGCTCACTGTGTGGACAGGTATTATTACACCAATGTCCTTAGACAATATTATATATATATATATATATATTGTATTCATAGGTGTATGCAGCCTATTGCATTAGGGTGTGCAACCCAAAGTGTGTGTGTGCGTGCCTGCGTGCGTGCGTGCGTGCGTGCGTGTGTGTATATATATTTTATTTATTTTTTTCCCCTGAAGTAATATTTGTAAACCCTGTAATAATCTATGCAGCCATCCTGTACTCCTATTATCATGATGTATATGTATAGCGATGTATGTTGCCCCTCTATAGTAATAAATATGAATGTATAGGGCCCCTCTACTGTGATGTATATGGACCCCTGTAGCAATCACCAGCTCAGTGACAGCCCTGTGCAGTGACACCCCACCAACTGCTCTCCATACAAGCTGAGAGACAGGTCCTGGTCCCACCCCTCCTCTGCCCATACAGCCAGAGTGGCAGTGTCTGGCCCTGCCCCTCATCTCCTTGTACAAGGTGAGTGACAATTGCTGTCCCCACCCCCTTGCTCCCAGTAGCCCCTCAGGATCAGGGAGAGAGAAGTGCATAGGCTGGATATAGGGAGGAGAATGGAGGGATCAGTGGGAAGGCTTTTGTGTGTGCCTGGCCTGCTGCTGCTTCACCCCCCCCCCCCAGAGGCCTATGATCAGAGACCCCTCAACCACTCCTCCACACTGCTACCCTGCAGACTGAGCCTGCTGAGCCCCGACCTCGGAGTGCTGTCCCTGGTCACCAGCCTGATCTTTAAGCGCACAGGGTAATTAGTGTGTGCCCAGGCACACCTGGCACACCCACTGCGCACACCCATGATTATGAAAGATTTATTTTAGATTACCAAAGAGCAGATGCTCTGAACATATACATGTCTATCTTCCCAATTTTTCTAGATTTTTTTTTGTACTGGAAACCTAGATAACACCCCCCAGCACACAAACACCTGTGCAGAATAACTTACCCATGTCTGGTGTGTTCTTTTGCAGGGCCAATGATACATTTTTTTCCTGGAGGGTCAGCCTTGGGGGCCAAAGAAAAAGAAATTAGGCAGCATGCTGCAGTGTGCCACAGCGAATTCTGCACGTGGCAAATTTGAGCTAACAATAGGAGGGGCACAAAATTTCAGTGTATATAGCACAGAGCACAGGGGTTGGAGTGCGTATCTCGAAGACTGTAAGAGACAAGAGGGCCTCATGCACAGAGAACAGGGGTCAGGAGTGTGTAACATATAGAGTACAGGGGTATAAAGAGCATAATGCACAAAGTACAGGAATCAGGACTGCACACCACAAAGAGTAGAGGAGCCAGGAGCAAGTAATGCACATAGTTCAGGGGTCAGGAGTAAAATCCACTTGCCAGGCAAGGGCAGTTCAGAGTAAGGGAAGTTTTCCCTTGGCTGGGCCATATGAGTGGTGCCAGAGAGGAGCAGCCTGACAGGCTGCAGGAAGGGCTTCTGCCTTGGCTGCCCAGTGCAGCTGTCAGCACTTGGTGCTGCACAGAAACTTGCGGGGGGGGGCATCCCCCTCTTATCTACTCTACTGTTCCCCTGATGTGGGCTGTAACCCCAGTGAATGTCCACATACTATAGTACTAAGCTGAATAAATTGCACTTTTAGCAGTAAATGTGACAATGTCACATGACAGAGAGAGTGACACCACCACTCTCCTTAGTGTCTTCCGACACTGTGGATTCTTGTGCTAGCTGCAATGGAGGAAGAAGCAGTAGGGGAGCACTGGCAAGGTAAATAACAGTGGGAGGGGAGCCCCTTTGGGTCACTGTAACGTGGAACTGAATGGGGCAAGAGAACAGTGTCTCTTTAGGTTTTGCCATGCCTGCATATAAATAGCTGACCATACAACTTCTGTTTGGGGTAACTGCACTGGCAATCCATAGCTTCATTATCAACATATTTTTCCATGTGCGCTCTCTGCTCTAACAAGGCACAGACGTTAGATATATAGATCAGAGAGTGCAATAGATGTATGATATTCCTACAAGTACTAACTTTTATTTCCCTCTGAAATCTAGTATATGCCTAATAGTAGAAACATCTCTCATTTTCTTTATTCTTTTTAATTTTCCCTAGAGTTGTCTCCTACCGTGTTGCCCTGGGAGACCACAACCTTAGCACTAATGAAGGTACTGAACAGTACATCTCTGTATCTACAATTAGAAAGCACGCCAGCTGGAACACCAACAACGTCGCTGCTGGGTAAAAAGCTGAAACACGGCAATAGATCTGTTATTGTTTACTCACAGTCATATAAATGCCCTTTTACATAAAAGTGGATAAGGTGGCATTAAATACAACATAAACATTATAAAACAGTAACTGTTCTGCTGAAGAGGTACATGTTAGAGCAGACTCTATATGTCATAATATTAATAGATTAAATTTACATGCACTCAATAAAAACCTGTAAGTGGTAATACAACCCAAAATACCTTACACACAGGGGCGTAACGATAGGGGTTGCAGGGGTTGCAATTGCAACCGGGCCCCATGGTCCAGGGGGCCCATGTGCCTCCCTTGTACACCTGAATATGAGGGATGGTGGGGGTGGCATTTAGAGGACCCAATCTCCTCCATTTTTCTCTATCCAGTTTACTTGTCTTCTGCTGTTCCCAGGGCCCCTGTGTGCTTCCCTGGCCCCCCTGGGGCCTGCTGCAGAACTTGTGAAAGGGCCCCACTGCAGTACCGTAATAAAGGGACCCACGATAGGAGTAAAGGGCCCCAGGATCAGTGGGAAGAGGGAAGGGCCCTGGCCAGGGGTCAGGGGGCCCTTCATAATTTCTTGCACCGGGGCCCTGAAGGTTCTAGTTACGCCTCTGCTTACACATGTTCCAATTTAGCCACAACTATTACAATTTTCAGAAATTTTAAAGTGCAGGACCTCATAAAAAAAGAAATGTCTTTGCAACTTAGTCATGTAAAAAAAATATAATAGACTTACTGTAAGTTCACTGGGATATCATAATGAATAGTTTCTGCTTTCTAACAACACTTACAAACCTGGTAAACTTCTCTGTGACCTCCAATTTTCTACTAGTAAATATGTCTACTAGTGTTAAGTTAGCCATGCACAGCTCAATTTTCTCTTCTTCAGCCTGTGGGGAAAATCAGTTGCTAAACAGAATACATGGAGGAATTTCCACTGGCGAAAACTGTATTCAGCAGCCATGACACCTGCAGTTGCCTGTTTACCTGAACAATGACTGCATCTGATAGGATACAGTCACTGCTCAGGCAATATTGTTCACTTGGCTCGGTTGATTTTTAAATCAACTTTTGTCCCACCATAGAGTTTTGGCACTGTTGTAAACATATGCAATGGAGGTATTTGGGTGTCTGTTTAGCTCTGGAACCTGTATGCTTATACTAACCTAAAAAAGTTTTTCTGACCAAAAAAAAAAACATTTGTGCCACCAGGTGGTGCTTGTAGAACCACTCATGGATCAAATCTCTTCTGGCAGCCAAAATTTTGCCTATGGACAGCCTTATCCTACAGAAGAATCTCGCTTCTTGCTTTGAAATGCTTCGGAGTTTATTTTTTGGAACCAAAGGGGTCAGGTGGTTTCAGTATGTCCAAGCACAGCCAGCAATACTTGGGGATGCTTCAATTAAAGGGTCACGGAAGATAATGAGGAGATATTGTATCATATGACATATGGATTTCTTGCATTATCTGGATGCAGATCCCATATAGTCAGACATCATGCAATAATCATCATGTATTTGTCCATAAGGATATGGATCCACATTTATAGATTTATAGATAGACAAGTCAGTGGACCGGGGTCTGTCCCGGGGTTGTATCTCCAAAGACTGGGGTCTTAGATTGCATCCATGTATCGTGGCTGTCTGTGCAGAGGGCTAATTAACCTACAAGTATATTTTTTGACTATAGAGAGAAAAAAGAGCACCCGGGGGAAATCCAAGCAAATATTAGTAAAACCAGCAAGCAAATTCAATGCATTTTCGCTGATGGAATTTCAGCCCCAAACCACAGCTCTGCAAGGCCACAGTGCTAACCGCTTAGCCACTGTGTACATATTAGGTTTACCCCTGCCATAGAATCAACATGTCAATGCCCTCAGTATTTTGTCTTGTCTCTTTTCATGGACAGTAGACTGTGAAAATATAATTATGTTTTGTCTGTTTTATGATGTAATAATGTAAAGCACTCATGTCAATGTTTGCTACTTTGTATAATTTATAGTTATGATATTGCTGTCCTGTGGCTGGCCTCCAGCGCTACCCTGAACACCAGTGTGAAAACAGCTTCTCTGCCAAGTGATGGCTATATCCTGGCAAACAACTTCAACTGCGTTGTCACTGGCTGGGGAAGAACTACCAGTAAGTATTGATTCTATCCTAGGGAAGCTTAGTGACATAGTTCTGTTGATATAGTCTGGAGGGGGTTAACAACTGTGGTGTGCAGACCCATTTCAGAAAAGAAATAGTGTCAGGCCTCATACACACGGACGTTTTTTGACGCCGGCGTTTTCTTGCGTTTTTTGCAGCTCTCCATGTTAGTCAATGGCCCCATAAAAACGTCGCCGTTTTCGAGCTGTAGGTGGCGTCGGCGTTAGTGATCAGAAAGTAGAACCCATTGCCATCGCGTTCTGAGGCTGTAACGTTTTGACGTTTTTTGACGCCGACGCCACAAAATGCCAACTAACGCCAACAAACGCCACCTAATATTGTACCGGCGTTTTTTGACGCCGACGTTTTTAGGTTGAAAAATAGCAGAGGGATGATTTTTTTTAAAAAACGCCTATTGACGCCGACGCTCACTAACGCTCAAAAACGCCAATGCATAAAGCCGAAAAACTTCGACTTTTTTTCCTTGACGTCGGACCCGATGTTTTGTTTATTTTTTTAGATACGCCCGTGTGTATGAGGCCTAAAAGTGTTTTTAAGACAGATATCCTATATGATTGTAATTTTACTCAAAACATATTCCCTCTGCTGATTGGAAGTAGTGCTACAGAAATATCAAGTAGCCCCCGGCAAGTTCAACATGAGCCTGTTTTACATTTTTTAAAAATGCATGTGTCATAATACATTTGTTGTTAATGAATGCAAACCTGGCTATCAGAGATTACAGGCACAACTGTGTAGTTGGTGTGACACACCACTTACCCATTAAGCTAGTGTACTGTATAATCATGACTCATAGGGGTTGATTTACTAAAGGCAAAAACACTGATGCACTCTGCAAGAGAAGTTGCTCCAGAGCTTAGTAAATGAGCAAAAGCTCTGCTGACTTCCATCATCCAATCATGTGCAAGCAAAAATGTCCTTTTTTTTATTTTCCTTGCACATGATAGGTTGTTCTTTGCAAAGTGAAGCTTTACCTCACTTATTAAGCTCTGGAGCAGCTGCAATTGAAAAGTGTAAGACCCCATACACACTATACAACTTTTGTTGTCTGATTTCCGTTAGATTTACCAAAACCATGTAGTGCAAGGGCCTACCTGATTGCATACAAATTGAAACTCTTAAGGTTTGACCTCATATTTTATGGTTTTGGTAAATCTGAAAGAAAAGATCTACAGGAAATTAAATAGTGTGTATCCAGCTTTACTGCACTTTGCAAAGTACATTGTCGATTTGTCATTAGTAAATTAACACCATTGACTCTCATGTGGAAGTATTAATAGCAAAGAGAGAATCGAATAGTTACCAGGAAATTTGCAATATTTTTTGACTCCCCTGCACTTATGCATGCAGATTTGAACAATCTGCAGGGAATCATACAATTTAGAATTTAATATTGTCTGAATTACATGATCCCCACAGATGAGACAAAATCTGAGAATCACTTGTCCTTCTGGTTTACCATTACTGGACCTAAGTTTTATCTTTGCAGTTGCTGTAATGCAAACCTTTCTTTGTCTGCAGCTGGTGGTTCTCTGCCCAGCATCCTCCAGCAGGTTACTCTGCCCGTGGTTGCCCACTCCACCTGCTCCTTGAGCGCCTGGTGGGGCAGCACAGTTAAGACCTCTATGGTCTGTGCTGGTGGCGACGGAGTCAAGTCATCTTGCAACGTAAGTTTTTTTGTTTGTTTTGTTTTATAACGTTTTTCTACTAAGTTTGTATATAACAGGAAAACCCCAGTTTAAATATTGTCATTATGATCATTATCAGAAATAATATTATTTCTACAATTCTTTATCTATAAAGTGGAAATATACAAAATTCCATGTCACTTTCCAATCTTTGAGATCACAATACATTTGTTTATACATACAAGGATAACCGTGATGTAATAGACAAGGAGAGAGCATCTAGGATGACTCAAATTTCAGGGTTTAGCAATCTTTTTTTTTTTTTTCACAATAAATAGGTTTAGCAATCTTACATAAGAACAGAAACACATTATTACTGATAAACTTTCCTACATTTCTTACAATATATGGAATTTTATCAATTAGTATTTATATTCAGCACAATTATATTGCTACATAATTGGTAAAGTCATAATTACTGAATGTTCTACTCTAACTAAAGTGTGCATGCAGCAATTTTATTATCTGAACTTGATTTAGATGCTCCTATACATACAAGTCACTTTGAGATCTTGAAATAACTTTTAGCCCCCTTTGTACAGTATATTGTCAAAGTACTATACTGTATATTGCCAAATATATGGACAATAACACCATGCCTTCTTAAAAGTCAATTGTGAAGCAAGTGATTGTAGTGATTTCAGCAATATTTTTCTAATTTCCCTATAATTTCAGGGTGATTCTGGTGGACCCCTGAACTGTTCCGTCGGTGGTGTGTACCAAGTCCACGGTATTGTCAGCTTTGGATCCTCTCTTGGATGCAACTATTTCCAGAAACCATCCGTGTTCACCAGAGTGTCTGCCTACACCTCCTGGATCAACAGCGTAAGTCACCAATATGACCTTCCCAGATAGAATACACAGGCCTTTTACTTTACTTTGCACAGCTCAGCAAAAATCAATTCAAGCTTTATCACATGGAAATAAGCCAATGAACACGTGGAGTATCCAGTAAAATTACACTCTTTTGCTTCCATCTGTCTCTGCCTAGCCCTGGTTCACATTGATGCTACTTTGAAATCGCTGCTACTTCACTTGAAATAGCAAGGTCAGCGCGATTTCAGATGCTACTTGATAGACATCTGTGCGGCTTCATGCACAGATGTCTATTGAAGTTGCACCTGAAATCGGCAAAAGTAGTGCAGGAACTACTTTTGCAAATCATTGCGGTGCTGCAAAATCAGTGCCATTGCTGCGGCGCCGCCAATATGCTGCCACTTTTCATGTGATTTGATCTCTCAAAACGCATGACAAATCATTCCCATGTGAACCTGGGCTACTTATCTGATCTGTTCTGTGATTAAGGGCTGGGTCACACAGGTGTTTTTATGCCAATAATTTCAATAAGCCTAGGTTCACACAGGGGCGATCCGACTTCAGGGGCGACTTTCCTAGAGGATTGGAACGTAACTTTGAGGCGACTTCAGCGTGACTTTGAGCAACTTACACCGCGACTCCATGCCAGGCGACTTTGTCTGTGGCCAATCAGAGAAGGGAGGGAGGGCTCTGCCTGGGTAATTCTGGGGGAGTAACTGTGTAAATTATTTTCTTTTTCCTGTAAGTCGCTTCAATATAGATGGGGGATCCGACTTGGAGGTGACCTCCCGAACAGATGTCGCCTTGAAATAGTACAGGAACCAGGGCTGGCCCTACCATGAGTCCCAGTGGGTCCATTGGACCCAGGCAGCACTTTGAGAGGGGCAGCAAATTGAACCACAACCGCCTCTCCTTCACTTCTATTTACCCAGCAAATTGACGACCAAGATTTTTTTTCCAGCAATTTTGTGTGTCATGATGACAACTGCCCCCCGGGCCGCAACGCCTGCCCCTATACTACCCTAGCCTGTCTATATACTACCCTAGCCTGTCTATATACTACTCTGGCCTGCCCCTTGGAATTGAACATAATGGTATGTGATATAATTTTGCATATAGACAAGGGGCTGTTGCATGTTAAGGTAAGAAAAAAAAAACACATGCCTTTAGAACCACTTTAATTTGCATTTCCTGTTTTGGCAATGGAACAGGAAGTAGAGGGAAATCTCCCCAATGGGATACAGATGGCACAAATAAACCTGACAGGGGTTATAACCCTCACTCTATCCTAAATGAAAAAAAAAGAATGTTTTGCCTTTAGTTCTACTTTAACTAGAAGGAGCAGACGTCTACTGGTGGCTGTATACTTGAGTATATTCAGTATGCTAATTATTACACTATATTTACAGTAATTTAGTGAATTGACTAACAAACATATAATCCTTTTTTTTTTTGCTTCTTTTAGAACATCTAATCAAGGAACCCTTTCTAAAGCATTTTTGAAGAGAAACAAGCTTTTCGCATTGAATACTATTTCATCTATGATGTTTAAATGAGATCAGCTTGATAATAAAGAGTTAAACACCAGCACATTTTGAGTATATTGTTTTTTCTTTCAATCTATACATAAACACATCATATTAATAACTATGCATTGTATCTATTTTATTTACATTGTATTAAGCCAATGTGTATACTGTGGGAATATACAGGAGATACAGCTATAAAACAGCAAGCTCTTGGGCAGAACATATATAGAACAATATTGCAAACAAAGTGTTATATATCCAAATATGTGCTCAAACATAATCATTCTAATGTAGCAAAGACGGGTATTATCTATTTCCCATCCGTTTTAAAGCGGAGTTCCACCCAAAAATGGAACTTCTGCTTTAAGCACTCCTCGCCCCCTTACATGCCACATTTGGCATGTAATTTATTTGGGGGGGGAGTGTAAACCCGATTTTCAGACGGACTTCCTGTCCCTCTTCCTCCCTCCTCTTCGGAGCCGCCTAGGCGACTCCTCCTCTTCCCCTAGCCGGTTCCTTCCTACTGGCAATCTTCTGGGACACGTCACAGGTCCCAGAAGATAGCCCGGCCACTAGGAACGCGCAGCGCAACTCGCACATGCACAGTGTGTGCCCAGCCGTGAAGCCACGGCCGGTGCCCACACTTGCAATGACGGCGCCGCAGGGAGGAGGGGGAGACGAGCGTGGCTTCAGGCGCAGCCATCGCTGGACCGGGAGACAGGTAAGTTACTGTTTATTAAGTCAGCAGCTACACTTTTTGTAGCTGCTGACTTTTAATAAACTAAAAAAACTACTGGAACTCCGCTTTAATGTTGAACCATTTACATCAGTCCCTTTGTTCCAGAATGAGTTCACAATCTTTTATTTATAACTATTCAAAACAATACCGCGCTTCTGGAATTAAATGTGTAGCAGCTGCAGCAAAAAATAGTGCGATATTCCACCAAAAAAAATTGTGCTATAAGAAAAAAATTGTTGCGCTAAAAACTTAGTGCTATAAAACAAATTCAATGTGTATAGCTCAAATAATTATTGACATAAACATATTGTGCAAATTATTGCAAATGAAAATTGTGAACAGAATGAAATAAATAAAATCCAAAAAAATAGGATAAACAACTAGAGTCCCGTGGTGTGTGAAAAGTCAGCCGTGGTGAGGAAAAATAAAAATAAAACAGGGAATTGTCACATCCAAAACTTTCAATATAGTCCAGAGATAGATCACTCCAACTTCCACCACCATAAATCGTGCAGACACCTCCAGTGACAAGGTAAGGGTAAGTATAAACTCTTACCAGATGCAGAGACCCGCTATCGCTAGCTAAGGTCTAATCACACATGCAGATATAGCCCTCTGCAGGGACCAAGAGATAGCC
>BLSH010138736.1:102166-116954 GCA_018402905.1 Glandirana rugosa
AGGTGAACTCAACCATTCGCTGTCATGTTCACCCACACCTATAACCTCAGTAAAGGTCACGTTGTAAGGGCCACACTATGGAAGAGAAATCCTAGGAGATGAAAAACCTAAAATTGTAAAACCTGAAATTTACTATCGCGAAGTGAACGAAAGTATAAAAAAGACCACTACAAACCAAGTCGTAAAAAACACCGCCGACGACAGGTGATCTTAACGAAAACATAGGGTCGCGTCGTAAAGAAAACATAAAACACTATATGTCACGGAACGCTTTCATAAGCCGGGGGAACTTGAAATAATTTTGCACGCCCAATTTTTCAGTTTTTTATTTGTTAAAAAAGTTTGAAATATCCAATAAATTTAGTTCCACTTCATGATTGTGTCCCACTTGTTGTTGATTCTTCAAAAAAAATTACAGTTTTATATCTGTTATATTTATGTTTGAAGCCTGAAATGTGGAAAAAGGTCACAAAGTTCAAGGGGGCCGAATACTTTCGCAAGGCACTGTATATCACAAAATACAAAAGAAATGCTGCGCTGGGATACAAAAGCAATTCTAGTGGACAGCAGCCGCCACAAAAAATGCTGAACCAAACATCACCAGAAAAAATATGAAAGCAAGTGAAGCGCTATCATTTAAAGTCCAAAATGTTAAAATCCAAAAAGTAGAGGATCCTAAAGAGAAGGTATCACACCGGGAATGTTGCACTGGAAATGACTCCAATATCCACACCCACTTGTACTGTCGCTTACCAACTCAAGTGGACCCCATCACAAATGGGCCTTCCTCAATTCCAAATCCGCACAAAGCAATCGCCCGAGGTAGATAGATATGTTCCAATGGGATACTTGCAGCTCTATTCCTCAAGACGTTTAGACATGGAAAGAGAAAAGAACTCTCATGGTGCAATATATAACATATGTGGTAAACAGATAGCAGGAGAAATGCACCGCTTTCAGATAGACAGAGAGAGGAAAATATATGGACCACCACCGACATACAATCACCGTGACCCCTACCAGATGTAAGTGACCTCCATTACAGGGGTCAGCCAGGCCTCCCAAATGGTGAGTGATCAAACAGAGTTAATTGCAGAATAGGTGGATATCAATCAAAGGACCACAGGATAAGGACCACCACCGACACCTGTACACACTGATCCTTACCAAACATGCCGGCCCCCACCACAGAGGCCCACACAAGCCTTGTAACTACAAAGTTTATGACAGGAGAAAGGCAGCCAAGCAGATCACTATTCAACTGTAGATGAGTAAATCACCAGACACCAGGCTCCATGAAATTTTGCATGTGAATTCAAACAAAAAATGTAGTACATAAAATAACTAGTTTATTCTGATATAAAATATAAATTCACACTCACATTTAAGTAAAAGGGTACAGGCCTCTGTGCAATTATCAGGAGCTACCAGAACTCCCCCCAACCAGCAAGATGGCCGCCGCGTCTCCACACCAACTCCCACGTCCTGTCCTAGGCTGCTCCCAGCGCGTTTCGTCATAGGTCAGACATCGTCAGGGGCATGGCCTAAGGAAGGACATGTAGAAATGTTTTATTTATAGTACCGGACACTTGTAGAATCAAAAAGACCACAACCGGAAATGACGTCTGGGAAGCGGACAAGACTGGAACAAAGGCGGGACATTGTCATACGGCCCGCCGACAAGGGGGGCGGGATTGTAATATTGGATACGGAATCATACAATCAGGAAATGTTTCAACATGAATTCAGTGACACGGAGATCCACTTTTTGGATCTACGCATCAGGGTGGAGCAGGGCAATATTGTGACATCAACTTACTTCAAGGAGACGGATAGGAACGGGTTCATCAGTAGGGACAGCTGCCATCACCCTTCATGGTTAAATTTGGTTCCTATCAGTCAGTTCCTACTATTGAAGTGCAATTGCACTAGCCCTCAGGAATATTTACAGGAGTCAGGGACCCTTGGTATCCCTTATACGGTGCCCATGTGGACTTAAATATATTGGTAGCACTACTCGCATGCTTCGAGTACGACTATGAGAACATATTACTAATATTAAAAAGGGATACCTGAAGCATAGTTTATCCCAGCATTATGCCCTACAACATCATCATGACCCTAGTGGCACTACATTCCTGGGCATTCATCGTTTCATCAGAAATTGGAGGGGTAGTAATATGACCCGGAAGGTGTCCAGACTTGAAACCCAGTGGATCTATAAGGCTAAGACCTATAGTCCACTGGGTATGAACATCGAATGGAATGTTAATTCCTTTATCAATAATGCTTAGTAACGTCCCGACCTAGTCAATTGTGCCTTAGGTAGTGAGGGGTTGTATATTGGTCCACCTTGGCCGGTATTATCACTTACCTACTAATTATAAGTCATTCCTTCTAAATGTGTTGTTTTGTATTGCTTCTATACAAGTTGCCCCTCTTTAGTTATTTATGGGGATTCTGCTTTATGTGGAATCTCTTGCTGTCTCTTTAAATTTTATTAATTTTTTATATATGGTTTAGTATGTATATATTACTCTTTTTATATCTGTGTACCAGTATATCAATAATGTGTATTTAGAGCTTGATATAAGTGGCTCGCACTTTGGTTACTGACCGCTAGATGGCGACGTCTCTACATACTTCTCCTACGTCCTTAGTATTTATTTTTATTACATTATTTATATTATAGCAACTATTTGTGAGAAAATTAATGTACATATTTTTACACATATGAGCGCTATAGAGGATGGTCCCCTGGAGCTTTTGATGTTTCTTAGGGACAGTGTTTATAGTTCCCCCCTATGGGTGGTGCGCTGCTTTGTTGAGCGTGACATGTTTTTAGGTCGGCTGTATCTCCGATTAATAGGGGGATGTCTCCAGTAGAGCCGTGAGATGCGCGTTCCAGCTATTCAGGGAATAATATATACTGCACCATAAGGGCATTTTTTGTTTGAATTCACATGCAAAATCTCATGGAGCCTGGAGTCTGGTGATTTACTCATCTACAGCTGAATAGTTATCTGCTTGGCTGCCTTTCTCCTGTCGTAAACGTTTGTAGTTACAAGGCTTGTATGGGCCTCTGTGGTGGGGGCCGGCATGTCTGGTAAGGATCAGTGTGTACGGGTGTCGGTGGTGGGCCTTATCCTGTGGTCCTTTGATTGATATCCACCTATTCTGCCATTAACTCTGTTTGATCACTCACCATTTGGGAGGCCTGGCTGACCCCTGTAATGGAGGTCACTTACATCTGGTAAGGGTCACGGTGATTGTATGTCGGTGGTGGTCCCTATATTTTCCTCTCTCTGTCTATCTGAAAGCGGTGCATTTCTCCTGTTATCTGTTTACCACATATATTATATACTGAACCATGAGAGTTCCTTTCTCTTTCCATGTCTAAACGTCTTGAGGAATAGAGCTGCAAGTATTCCATTGGAACATATCTATCTACCTCGGGCGGTTGCTTTGTGCGGATTTGGAATTGAGGAAGGCCCATTTGACCTCGGTGATGGGGGTCCACTTGAGTTGGTAAGCGACAGTACAAGTGGGTGTGGATAATGGAGTCATTCCCAGTGCCACATTCCCGGTTTGATACCTTCTCTTTAGGATCCTCTACTTTTTGGATTTTAACATTTTGGACTTTAAATGATAGCGCTGCACTTACTTTCATATATATATTACCTATACTGTACAAGTCATGGGGTTTTTTTTAGTGCTGAGCAGTCATGAACTATGCTGTTTCTCTTTAATGCTTCCCTGCCTCTTTTTCTCTCTTGGTTTACCTGTCTATTCTTAATTTTTTTGTTGAATTTGAAAATCTGTTTACGGGGTCAATGGCTTAAGCTCATATTTATACACATACATTAACCACTTACCCACCAAGCCTGTTTCTTGAATTCTGTGCTTACCAGTTAAAAACAGTTTTTTTTGCTATAAAATTACTTAGAACCCCCAAACATTATATATTTTTTTTTCCTAACACCCTAGAGAATAAAATGGCGGTCATTGAAAAAATTTATGTCACACCGTATTTGCGCAGCGGTCTTACAAGCGTGCTTTTTTTTAATAAATTCAGTTTTTTTAGTTAAAAAATAAGAAAACAGTAAAGTTAGGCCAATTTTTTTCCATATTGTGAAAGATGATGTTACGCCGAGTAAAATGATACCCAACATGTCATGCTTCAAAATTGCGTCCGCTCGCGGAACGGCGGTAAACTTTGCAAATTAAAAATCTCCATTGGCGAAATTTAAAAAATTCTACATGTTAGCAGTTTTGTGTTACAGAGGAGGGCTAGAGCTATAATTGTTGCTCTCACTCTAACGATCGCGGCGATACCTCACATGTGTGGTTTGAACACCGTTTTCATATGTGGGCAGGACTTACGTATGCGTTCGCTTCTGCGCGCGAGCTCGGCGGGACGGAGCGCTTTAAATTTTTTTTTTTTAATTATTTATTTTGCTTTTTACTTTTAATTTTTACACTGTTCTTTTAAAAAAAAATTGATCACTTTTATTCCTATTACAAGAAATGTAAACATTCCTTGTAATAGAAAAAAGCATGACAGGTCCTCTTAAATATGAGATCCGGGGTCAAAAAGACCTCAGATCTCATATTTACAGTCAAATGCAAAAAAAAAAAATCTGAAAAAAGTGACAGAAGAAAAAAAAAAATCGGGCCCTTTAAGACCGTTGGGCGGACGTCATTTCTGACGTCATTTCCGCCAGCCGTGTTATGGAGCCAAGTGAGCGGCTTCAGCCGCTCACTCGGCTCACAGACACTGGGGGGAGAGGATCGGATCATCTCCGCCGCTGCCGGCGGGTCCGGTAAGCGGCTGAGATGACCGGAAAGCGGCGGGAGGGGGGGGCACCTCTCCCGCCGCTGATAAAAGTGATCTTGCGGCGAATCCGCCGCTAAGACCACTTTTATCTTGCAGGGAATTGCCTGCTGAAAAAAACGGTATCTGAATGGTGCCTACAGCTGCAGGCACCATTCAGATATCACCACTCAAACCCAAGGACGTCATATGACGTCCGCCGGTACGGAAGTGGTTAAATGAGCCAAAATACATCCCTGGGAACTACAGGCGGTTAGCCTAACATCAATAGTCTGCAATCTCTTGGAGGGGATGATAAGGGACTATATACAAGATATTAGTAATCAGAACGGTATCTTTAGCAGTAATCAGCATGGATTCATGAAGAATCGTTCTTGCCAGACCAATCTATTAACCTTCTATGAGGAAGTGAGCTGCTAAAGGAAGGCCGGTAGATGTCGTGTTCCTGGGTTTTGCAAAGGCATTCGATACAGTTCTCCATAAACGTTTACTGTACAAACTAAGGTCTGTCAGCATGGACCATAGGGTGAGCACATGGATTGAAAACTGGTTAAGGGGATGAGTCCAGAGGAAGGTGATAAATGGGGAGTACTCAGAATGGTTTGGTGTAGAAAGTGGGGTCCCCCAGGGTTCTGTCCTGGGGTCAATCCTATTTAATTTATTTATAAACAATCTGGGATGGGATAAACAGCCCAATTTCAGTTTTTGCAGACAATACAAAGCTAAGCAGGGCAATAACTTCCATGCAAGATGTGGAAATTTAGCAAGAAGATTTAAACAAATTAATGGGGTGGGCAACTATATGGCAAATGAGGTTTAATGTTGGAAAATGTAAAATAATGCATTTGGGTGCCAAAAATATGAATGCAGTTTACTCGCTAGGAGGAGAACCTCTGGAGGAATCTAGGATGGAAAAGGACCTGGGGGTCCTGGTAGATGATAGGCTCAGCAATGGCATTCAAAGCCAGACTGCAAGCAAAGCCAACAGAATATTGGCATGCATTAAAAAGGGGATTAACTCTAGAGATAAAACAATAATTCTCCCACTATACAAGACTCTGGTCTGGCCGCATCTTGAGTATGCTCTCCAATTCTAGGAACCAGTCCTCAGGAGGGATATGCTGGAACTTGAGAGGATCCAGAGAAGGGCAACAAAATTAATAAAGGGACTGGAGGATTTCCGCTATGGGGAAAGACTACAAGCATTGAACTTGTTCTCTCTGGAGAAAAGAGAGGGGATAAGATTTCAATATACAAATACCATACCGGTGATCCCACTATAGGGAAAAAGCTTTTCCATGAAATGGAATTTCAAAAGACACGTGGCTATTCACTAAGATTAGAAGAAAAGCGGTTTAACCTTAAACTGCACAGAGGGTTCTTTACTGTAAGAGCGGCAAGGATGTGGAATTCACTTCCACAAGCAGTGGTTTCAGCGGGGAGCATTGATAATTTCCAAAAAAAATTAGATGAGCACCTTAAAGAGGAAGTAACCCTGATGGGTTTTACTTCCTCTTCGTTGCTCAGCATTACCCTGCAATGTAAAAGCATAATGTGACACTTACCTGTATTGGAAGCCCGCACTGTCCCTGCTCCAGGAAGCATCCATCTTTACCCCTCTTCCTTCTGTGGCCACAGACTCCGGCTCTGTGATTTGCCGGAGCTGCGTGACGTCACTCTCGTGCATGCACGGGAGCCTCCAATCGCGGCACGATCTCAGTGAAGTAATGGCACGGAGGCTGTTTCTTCACTGCGCATGTGCCAAAATGACGTAGGCACATGTGAGTAGACTGTATATCTCTATATATATATATGCAGGGAGCCTACAGGTAAGCCTTATTATAGGCTTACCTATAGGTTAAAGTGGTTGTCAAGAGTTGACAACCACTTTAACGACCACAATATACAGGGGTATACTATGTACTATTAACATATAAGCACGCACACAGGTTGGACTGGATGGACTTGTGTCGTTTTCCAACCTTATCAACTATGTAACTATGAGTCAAAGGAATAGCTCATCCCCTCATCCCTGCCATCTCTGTTCAGCTAGGGATCTATAGGGTTTCAGTTAAAACCGTAATATATTGTGGCATGGGTAAACAAATGTCCTTAACCTCTGACAATAACATTAGCCCTAAGTAGTGAAGTAAACCACTTCTAGAGAATTCTGTCTTCATCTAGTGTTAGAACCAATGGCACCAACGGAGAACAATCTCAGAAAGAAATCCTGATTTCCCTTAAATCCAATAAGCGCCCTGGCCTAGATGGCCTCACGGCTACCTACTGTAAAAAAATTGCTGAATGGTTAGCTCCTTTATTGTCTAGCACTTTTTAAAGCATTGACTGCTATTGTCTCTATGCTACCCAAACTAAATACAGATAGCACCATTTGGACCAATTACAGGCCTATTTCTTTGATAAATCCTGACATGAAGATCTTGGCGAAAATACTTGCTTTGCTGCTAAACCCTGTGATAGCCCAATTGGTCCACAAGGACCAAGTAGGCTTTATCCTACAATGACAAGCAAGCAATAACATTAGGAGAGTGATTCTGTTACAGCACTTGGAGCACAAAAGGCAGATCCTTGTGCACCTATAGTCTTCAGACATATGCAAAGCCTTTGATACTGTTTTGTGGGCATACTTATAATATGTTTTATGTAAATTAGGTTTTGGTCCCAATTTTTGCTGCTTGATACTTTCCTTATATGACCACCCCAAGCTTATATTAAAGTACAACTATAGGCAAAACTTTATTTTTTTTGGATAGAGTAAGGGAGGGTTATAACCCTTGTCAGATTTGACATCTGTGTCCCATTACGGAGACTTCCCTTCAATTCCTATCCCACAGCCAAACAGGAAGTGAGAGGAAATCCCTGCAAAATAAGGGAATTCCTTAGGGACCCCTAGGTCACCAGAACTAGTGTCCCCATTGGAAGATTTTCCCTCTATTAATTTTCTGGGGACAATCCAAATTTTGAGATTTTCTTTTACTTTCAATGATGATGGTAAACAGGACAAATAGAGAGGGTGAATCTCCTTAAAAGGGGGCACAGACAGCAATCAAATCTGCATTCTAATCCCTCTCCACTCTGTCCAAACCTAAAAAAAAATATTTGCCTTTAGTTATACTTTAAGTACTTAAGCTTTAAAAAAAAAATTAAAAAGTAGTATTGCGCTAAAGTGTCTGATGCAGCAGCAACAAGCCATGTGATAATAACACAGATAAAAATAAAACATTAAAACAGTTGCGCTAAAGTGCATATAGGTGCAATCAATAATCAAAAACATATAGTGCATCGGTGTTTGAAACAGAAAAAAACGTATGTGACCAAATCCCCACAGAAAGTGAACGAAGTGTATCAGCAGACACAAAACCTTACTCCCCCCCCCCCCCCCCCCAGGCATAACTTCAACATTAAGTGTAAAAAAGAGCACTAGGGGATCCCCCAATCGGAGCAAAGGTGCTACCCATGTCCAAAGAACAATTTTAAAATAAGACATACACATTGAAAATCTGATTGGATAAACCCTTTCTGTAATCCTGGATTTGGATTACAGGAGCTGGATTTTTAGAGCTCAAACTTTGAAACCCAGAGTTTTAAATGCGGATGTTGAAATCAATGCATTTATTGATAATTCATAATTTCCCTGGTTTGTGTTGGTGCCCCATAAGACAGGTTTGAGTTAGGCCTTAGACATGATATGAGAGAGCGATGAGGAATTCCCCTTAGGGATCATTCACATACATGCCAAAACCATTATTGCTCTATTAGAAATGTTTCTAAGCCATGAGGATTACAGAAAGGGTTTATCCAATCAGATTTTTAATGTGTATGTCTTATTTTAAAATTGTTCTTTGGACATGGGTAGCACCTTTGCTCCGATTGGGGGATCCCCTAGTGCTGTTTTTTACACTTAGGCCTCATACACACGGGCATTTGCAAAAAAATAAGCAAAACGCCGGGCCTGACGTGAGGGAAAAAATTGCCGTTTTTCTTGGCGTTTTGCATTGACGTCAATGCACATTTTTTCATGCTAGCTTTCAGCGGCGTTTTCTACCCCTTTTCAAAATCAATGGTTCCCTATGGGAGCCCATTGATTTGAATAGAAGCCACATCAGAAGTCGGATCATGGTGATCCGACTTGCGGCGCGACTTGTGTGCTAGGTGTCTTAAAAGGGACCCCCCGCAAAAAAATTGCGTGAGGTCCCCCCCAAGAGCATACCAGGCTCTTCGATCTGGCATGGATTTTAAGAGGAACCCCCGCGCCGAAAAACGGCGTAGGGTCCCCCCCAAAATCCATACCAGACCCTTATCCGAGCATGCAGCCTGGCCGGCCAGGATAGTGGGTAGGGACGAGCGAGCACCCCCCCTCCTGGACCGTACCAGGCCGCATACCCTCAACATAGGGAGTATGGGTACTTTGGGGCAGGGGGGCGCTGCGCCCCCCACCCCAAAGAACCTTGTCCCCATGTTGATGAGGACAAGAGCCTCTTTACGACAACCCTGGCCGATGGTTGTCGGGGTCTGCTGGCGGGGGCTTATCGGAATCTGGAAGCCCCCTTTAATAAAGGGGCCCCCAGATGCCGGGCCCCCCACCCTATGTAAATGAGTATGGGGTACATCGTACCCCTACCCATTTACCTGGGGGAAAAAAAGTGTACAAAATAAAACACACTACACAGCTTTTTAAAATATTTTATTAAATCCGCTCCGGCGTCTTCTCCCCTCTCTTCTCCCTCGTCTTCGGCTCTTTTGCAGGGTCTTCTGTCTTCTGAGGGGTCTTCTGCGGGGTCTTCTGCTCTTTTGCCGCTGTCTCCACGGCTAGCTTCTCCCACCGCTGCTTCTTCTTCTTCTCCTCCTTCTTCTTCTTCTGGAGATGTTGACTTGTCGCTCTCTTCCACTCGAATGCCTGGTTCGTGCTGTGCGGTTGCCTTATATTGGCATGGGGCAGGGCCACACAATGACGACATCATGAGCCCCACCCTCATGATGACACATCCTGGGAAAGGCCATCACATCACAGGCCTGCCCCAGGATGTGACATCATGAGGGTGGGGCTCATGATGACATCATCGTGTGGCCCCGCCCCGTGCCAATATAAGGCAACCGCGCAGCACGGACCCGGTATTCGAGTGGAAGAGAGCGATGAGTCAACATCTCCAAAAGAAGCAGCAGCGGGAGAAGCTAGCCGGGGAGACAGGGGCAAAAGAGCAGAAGACCCCGCAGGACACCTCTCAGAAGACCCCTCAGAAGACAGAAGACCCCGCAAAAGAGCCGAAGAAAGAAGACGAGGGAGTAGAGAGGGGAGAAGATGCCGGAGCTGATTTAATAAAATATTTTAAAAAGCTGTGTAGTGTGTTTTTTTTGTACACTTTTTTACCCCAGGTAAATGGGTAGGGGTACGATGTACCCCATACTCATTTACATAGGGTGGGGGCCCGGCATCTGGGGGCCCCCTTATTAAAGGGGGCTTCCAGATTCCAATAAGCCCCCGCCCGCAGACCCCGACAACCAACGGCCAGGGTTGTCGGGAAGAGGCTCTTGTCCCCATCAACATGGGGACAAGGTGCTTTGGGGTGGGGGCGCAGAGCCCCCCCTGCCCCAAAGCACCCATACTCCCCATGTTGAGGGTATGCGGCCTGGTACGGTCCAGGAGGGGGGGAGCTTGCTTGTCCCCACCCCCTTTCCTGGCCGGCCAGGCTGCGTGCTCGGATAAGGGTCTGGTATGGATTTTGGGGGGACCCTACGCCGTTTTTTTCGGCGTGGGGGCTCCTCTTAAAATCCATGCCAGATCGAAGAGCCTGGTATGCTCTTGGAGGGGGAACCCCACGCAAATTTTTTGCGGGGGTCCCCTTTAAGACATCTAGCACACAACCCCAAAGCACCTTGTCCCCATGTTGATGAGGACAAGAGCCTCTTTACGACAACCCTGGCCGATAGTTGTCGGGGTCTGCTGGCGGGGGCTTATCGGAATCTGGAAGCCCCCTTTAATAAAGGGGCCCCCAGATGCCGGGCCCCCCACCCTAGTGACTAAAAAGTGCCAATATACCCCAGTGTGAAAGCCTGAGTGCTTTCACACCTGAGCGGTGCGCTTGCGGGATGGTAAAAAAAGTCCTGCAAGCTGCATCTTTGCAGTGGAGTATTCAACGCTCCTATACATCGTACCCCTACCCATTTACCTGGGGGAAGGAAAGTGTACAAAATAAAACACACTACATAGCTTTGTAAAATATTTTATTAAATCCGCTCCGGTGTCTTCTCCCTCGTCTTCGGCTCTTTTGCGGGGTCTTCTGTCTTCTGAGGGGTCTTCTGCGGGGTCTTCTGCTCTTTTGCTGCTGTCTCCCCGGCTAGCTTCTCCCGCCGCTGCTTCTTCTTCTCCTCCTGGAGATGTTGACTCGTCGCTCTCTTCCACTCGAATGCCGGGTCCGTGCTGCGCAGTTGCCTTATATTGGCATGGGGCGGGGCCACACGATGACGTCATCATGAGCCCCACCCTCATGATGTCACATCCTGGGGTGGGCCATCACATCACAGGCCCACCCCAGGATGTGACAACATGAGGGTGGGGCTCATGATGATATCATCGTGTGGTCCCGCCCCGTGCCAATATAAGGCAACCGCGCAGCACGGACCCGGCATTCGAGTGGAAGAGAGCGACGAGTCAACATCTCCAGAAGAAGAAGAAGGAGGAGAAGAAGAAGAAGAAGCAGCGGCGGGAGAAGCTAGCCGGGGAGACAGGGGCAAAAGAGCAGAAGACCCCGCAGAAGACCCCTCAGAAGACAGAAGACCCCGCAGAAGACCCCTCAGAAGACAGAAGACCCCGCAAAAGAGCCGAAGAAAGAAGACGAGGGAGAAGAGAGGGGAGAAGATGCCGGAGCTGATTTAATAAAATATTTTAAAAAGCTGTGTAGTGTGTTTTTTTTGTACACTTTTTTCCCCCAGGTAAATGGGTAGGGGTACGATGTACCCCATACTCATTTACATAGGGTGGGGGGGCCGGCATCTGGGAGCCCCCTTATTAAAGGGGGCTTCCAGATTCCGATAAGCCCCCGCACGCAGACCCCGACAACCAACAGCCAGGGTTGTCGGGAAGAGGCTCTTGTCCCCATCAACATCGCGATGGCAATGGAAACATTAGCCATCATCATCAGAACTAACCCTGATATCCACGGAGTTCAATGTGGGCAGGCCTTCCAAAAATGTGTGCTTTTTGCTGATGACGTTTTATTATTTGTCACCTCTCCCTCTACGTCTCTCCCGATTATTGCCCAAGTCTTATGAGACTTCAGTTTTTGTTCAGGCCTCCAGGCCAATATGTCTAAGTCAATGATCTTAAATGTGTCCACCCCGCCCCCCCCCCGATTTAGCTGAAAGGTTATCAAAACTTTTCCCTTTCCTCTGGAGGGAATCGAGTATCCCTTACCTAGCTGTCACTTTCCTGTCCTCATTCGAGCGCATCTACCAATCAAATTACCCCCCGCTTTACAAAAAGCTTCAAGCTGACCTGGCTCATTGGGGATCTCTTGGCCTCTCTTGGCTGGGTAAAATTAATGCAATTAAAATGACTCTTTTACCCAGGATCTTTTATTTCTTTCGCTGTCTGCCGCTTTCAGTCAACAAACCTCATTTGCAAAGACTGCAATCCGCCATAATCAAGTTTGTCTGGGGCAAAAAGGGCTATCGTCTTTCCAAACATGTGCTGTTTCGTCCCAGATGCAGAGGGGGTTTAGGCCTTCCCAATCTTTGGTCATACTATTTAGCAGCACAACTGGCCCAATTCTCCATCATATATGCTAGGGACTCCAAACCCGAATGGGTCTCTATGGAGAGACAAGCTATTCCCTCTTACACCTTGGATTATCTAGCCTGGTGCCCTGCTAAACTTAGACCCCCCATTCTTGCCCCGACACTCTCTCACTCTATTCATCTCTGCGACCAGATCCACAAATCCAATCTAATTACATCCCAATGGCACCCCATGTCACACATCTTTAATAATCCCCTCTTTCCTCCCGGTCAGAACGTTAGGGCCTTTGGATGGTGGGTTAACAAGGGCCTTCTTAGGATAGGTAATTACTTCAACTCACGGGGCCCCCTAACCCTCAAATATTGTTCGGAGAAATTGGAAATCCCCCTGAATGAGAGGTTTCACTTCCTTCAGATCTCACACTTCTTACATTCCATTTGGCTAGACAAGTCACTCCCCCTGGAGACCACCCCATTTGAACGCTGGTGTTCTGGCATATCTGATGTGAAAGGTGGAATCTCACTAATTTACTCTGGGCTGGTTGACCCGCAGGAGAAGGCTTCATACATGCGGGCTTGGGAGGAGGACCTTGGAGTGGACTGGGACATTGAAACCTGGCATCGGACCTTCGCAAGATCTTTTAAAGGTATTTTAAGCACTTCCTTAATAGAGGCTAACATTAAGCTCATAACTAGATGGTATTTGACTCCTCTCCACCTGGCTAAGATGTTCCCATCCTCGTCCCCCACCTCCTTTAGGAATTGCGGCCACAAAGGTTCTCTTTTACATACTTTCTGGGAATGCCCCAGAATTACAAGCTTCTGGAACAAGGTATTTCACTTGCTTCGTAAAATCACCAATGCAGACATTCCCCAGAAGCCGCAGGTAGCTCTTCTCAACCAACTTGTACAGGCTTTATCTAAATCCTCCCAAGCACTGGTATTCTTTATCCTTCTGGGGGTAAAGCTGACAGTTGCTCGGGCATGGAAATCTCACCGGGTCTATTTTCACTCAGTCAAACGTAAGGTTTCCTGGATAATGTCTCAAGAAAAGATCTCCAGCATTATCCTGGATAGGGTAGCGAAATTTGAAAGCATCTAGGAACCTTGGGCACGTTACATGGGCATCCAATTATGAGACCTCATTCATTTCCTCAACCACCAGTCTCGGGTATAGTTTGTTTGGACCACCCTCTTCCTTTAGTTTCAGTAGCTACCCTCTGATCATTCCTTTCTTCGTCTCCCTCATTTCTCTGCTTGCTCCTTCCTTCTGCCCTCTTTTCTTTTTTTTTCTGTCCTTTCACCTCTCTCGTTCCTTTCCTCTTTCTCTTTCCCTTCTTTTTGTTTTTTCCTGGTTTCACCAGGATGTCAGTTAGAACAGTTCATTGCCTTTCTGTTGGGTTTCATTCAACCACCCTCATACAGCTGTTTTCCTATTTCAAATTCATCGGGGGGACTTACACTTGGTTTCCCTAGTCTGAGTTTAGATGCCTCCAGGTCCGGTTTCCAGTTTGTCCCTTTGACCCCGGGGGGGGGGGGGGTGGAGGTTCTGGGGGGCTTTCCTTGACACAGCTTGATCCCGCTCGGGTGGCGGGGGACGGCCTCGGGGACCCTCACTTCCCTCAGGGATCTGGTCTTGGAATCTTACCCAATTTATTTGCTGTAGGGGATGGGTTTATGCAATTCTTATCTGGAATCTTCCTGCATTAAGGTACAGTATAGATTTCTGTATTCATTCCCCCCAGTATATGCTCTGTGGGGGGATTGTTTGTATCGTAACTGTTTTGTCTCATCTTACTGCTACTGATGGATTTTTGTACGATGTTGTTTTCTAATAAAAATATTTTAACAACAAATATCTCATTTATTTGCCCCCTATATTCAGGCCCAATCAGATCTCACCTTTTTGATGTCATGTGTAACTCGAATCCGCATGCTCTAGGCGTTTCAGTGGTGCTTCAGTGGCATTAAAAAACCCTCCTACACCAGTAAATTGGCTTCTGACCTTGGAGTTCAGTTGGAGCAAAAAGATTAGGATGGAATTTGGGCAACAACTCACAGAATATCCTTGCTGTAGAAACCAATTACAAGGTTTTAATCTGGCGGTACCTGGTCCCGGAAAGAATTTCTAAATATTCATTCACCAATTCCATGCAGTGTGCCCTCTGATCTGTCTGTGTAAGGTAGGACAGTGGGGGG